>JAWLRI010000720.1:675335-748220 GCA_034781795.1 Crypturellus tataupa | reverse complement strand
GTGAGGCAGCAATTAGAGCCATAGTGCAATTCAGAAATCATGTGTTAATTTGGGCAAGTTCCTTCTGTTTGTTATACGGCTCTGTTAATATGGTGAGTTCTACTTGTGGCCATGGAAATACTATTCCTTTGGCTAAAGTAAATGGCTAGAAAAGCTAGCTAAAGTTTGAGGTGGCCCATCTGTGTTTTGATCAGACTCTGTAAGGTCCGAAGATTTGTTAGAGGATAAAAAATAAGATATGAAGTAAGAAATCACCTGTTTTTTTGTTTGTTGTTTTGGTTTTTTTCCCTAAGCAGAGGGCTAGAACTACATTTAAAACAATAAATGTGCAAAACAAGACCAGCTTTTTCATTTTTAAATTGCATAAAATACAGGGTGTGGATGACTGGAGTTTTTAAAGGCCATGAAGAGAGGTGGAAACAGCAGTTGTTTGTTTTTGCTGAAGATCATCTTACTGTGAAGCAGTCACGTTTCTAATGGATTCATTTGAATGCAGTTAAGCAGAAAATAGTCAACAGAAAAGTAAACACCTTTGTTTTATACAAATCCTGGGAACTCTATGTATCCATTGTTTGCACATGAATGTATGCCTAGGAATCAATTCATTGACTTCATACTGGAAAATAATCTTAGTTTAAACTTCTTGCATAAATGCCAACAAAGTCTAAATCATGTAGATAGGTGAAAGAAAAAAATACACAGAGGAAAAAAAAAGGTAAAATCCTACAACCTATAGTCCGTAGAAAAGTTTGAACCAGATGTTCTCTCTTTTGACAAAACAAAAAGAACTATTAAATGCCTTTTCAGAAAAATACCTACAATAAAAACTTGCTCATCTTTCTAAACAAAGATGAGTGCCTCTCCAGTAGGCATGCTTGCCTCACTGTGAGTGTATGTCTCAATCCAGACCACCCTGAGGAAATAGCTTGGTTTGAGATTACCTGTGTTCACTGCACTATCCTGGGCAGTTTCACTGGGGCTGTTCCTTTTTTTTTTTCTTAATTGAAAATAGAGCTATGGCTTCAGGTACACGCAGCTTTTGTGGCTGGGAGCTGCAGACAGCCCCCAGAAGACAGAGACAACCATGATAAGGGACGTTTTCCAGGGGCAGGTGGGGTGCATCACCTCTGGGGAATGTTATAAAGGTCAATGCAAAACTTTGGAGCTAACAGCTGAGGAGCATTGCTGAAGATGAAGACCAGGATGGGCAGAAAGCCATTGCAGGACTGCAAGATTGTGGCAATGTAGGGAGACTATAACTCAGTGTTCTTCCTTCTGCTTTGCTTTGCAATGGTTGATCCCCAAGTGTGATGGAAGCTAGGTAGGATCTGTAGTATCTCCATTCTGCTGGAACTTGAGCAGTAGCTGAGGACTTTGTGTGGTTTCTTCTGTCCAGATTCAAAACCTGTGGTACTCTACCCAGTTTATATGGCAGCTTTGTCTTCTCTCCATTGAAAATGAGTATCTTTGCGGCATTGCAGTGAGACAGAGATTCTTCTACGAATGCAACACTCAGTTTTCCATGACAAAGAAAAGGCAACAGAAATTTGGTTACTTTTTGTGCTTTCTCTTTCAACCGCTAATGTTATCTCCTTTGGCCAGACTTGTTCACAGATTTTTTTGGAATTTGGGGGGCTTTGACTAGGTGTGCAACTGCTGTCAGATGTGAGTGCCATTTACCAGGCTTCCCCACCTTTATCTGACACATGCATCAAAGTGAGGCACATACGTATCTAAGTTGATTGTATTTTGCAGCCTCGATGTGGTTCTTTCACCTTTACTTGTCACCTTGCCTCATTTTTGCCACAGCGGTTGCCCGTTCATTTTAGACTTTTGAGAATATTTTTCCCCATGTGCATTCAGTCTGCTCCTTGCTCTTTTCATATCCACCTTGTTTCCTGCCTGTAGCTGATGTGGCTTTTCCATCCTGTGCCTTTCTCTGCAGGCGAGAAAGCCTCTTCTCCACTTCTAGCTTCACAAGAGCACTACTGTTAGAATGGTACTTTTTATCTACTTTCAGTACCCTCTGAAAACCTGTTTCTTTCTTACACCTTTCTCCTTCTGCTTGTAGACTTTAAATAAGTTAGTCATTTTTATTATTTAATCCATTTTAAAGCTGGTGCATAAACAGCTCATACAAAGACGTTACGTGATAGAGGAATGCAGCGTGTTATTTGCTTGTGCAGAATGTCAGTGAGCTGAAGACTGTTGGGTTTTGATACGCATCTTTCCTTTCATTTGAGATATACCCAAACTGAGAAGCACTGTAAGGTGTTGGTCACGGTTTCTTGAGTTTCAGCATTGCCAGGAATCTCTGCACTTATCAGCTCTACCTCTCAGGAGTGCCAGAACCTGCTACTTTGCAGTCATGTTCTAGCCTGCGCTCTCCCATTAAGGAATGTCTGTGCCCATAGATAGGATGTTGCCCCTCGCAGTGACATTTTTAAGAGTTTAAGAGTGTCCTGTCTTTTTAGTGGCTCTGTGAAATACTGCATTGTGCTTTTTTTGACTTTGTCTCCTACAAGTGTGTATCCTCAAGTCACCCACACTGAGTTCTATTAGGCTGTGCCTCGGTCAGCATTCCTGTTTTAATTTTTCTTACAATCATCAATGCTTTTGTAGATTTTCCAAAAGTAATGATAGTTAAAGCTGTAATGAAAATGCATCTTCAGGCACCTGTAACATTTAAAGTATTATGTCATCCAATCATGTTGTTGTTCGATTATGCAGCTAGCTCTTTTTCTCATCTTTAATACATCACCAAAATATCACTGTCTTATCCACTAGACTCTCAGATTAAATAGATTTAATAATTTTCATAGCTGGGGAAGGACCTGTGCAAAATGGAGACTCCAGATTTCAAAAAGCATTTGCTTTCTGTGTGCCACTAACATAGGTGGGTTAATACCCACGGTATATGCAGAACCCTTACTGAAGAAGAAGGTTGACGTGCTGCAGTGCCTCAACTGACCCAACCAATGCGCAGGTTTCAGAATGGTTAAATGGAGGAAACAAACTTCCTTAAATAAGAACAGTCTTTATGTGTGGGGTAACATGCTTGTCTTTATGTGTGGGGTAACAGGCTTACCTGAATAGCTTGGCCAGTGTCATTTTCAAATTCATTGTAATAATGTTATGTTCTTTGTTTCTTTTTACTGTTCATGCAGTTTGTGTGGACAGATAGGACATCTTTGCTCTTAGCAGAGGAGAAGTAGCCCCAATGAATTCTGTAAACGCAGCACCACCAGAATAAAGCGATGGGTCATAACTGAGCAGAGTGTGTGCACTCTTTAACCAAATGTGGTTTTTGCTGTAGCACCATAAGCAGTACTGTCCTTAGGTATGGAAGTAGTGTCTACTTCAGCATCCTTTTTTTATGTTTTTAAAACACAGTCCAACACAAGGTAAACACTGGGCTATAAAGATTAACTGTTTGTAGTTTGTATAGGCAGCAGGCAAATTGAATATTTTCTAAAACATAGACCAATAAAACCTAACATCAGACTGTTATTATTTTTATCTATATTGTGCCCTGGGCATGATTTATTTTTACAGAGACAGAAAAAAGAAACATTCCTGCCCCAGAATGCTTAGCTTATGACCCTGTTCCTGCAAAATAATCCGGTTGATTGGAACCTAATGCTGTTGATAGCAAGAGGGAGGGGAGGAGAGGTCACTGACTATAACTCTTTCAGCACATATCTTTTCGTAGAATTGGAGTTTGATGACACAAAATAAGAAATATTATAGCAGAAGGTAAAATCCTTCTGACATCTCAAGTCTGAATTACTGCAATAGATTGTATGTGGATCTACACAGTAAGTCGTATCAGAAGTGGAGGTTTGTATTGCTTCTTAATATTGCTACCGAGATATAGTATAAATATCTGTGATACAGGCCCTGCTTGTTTGGTCTAGCAGTCTCTGCTTATTTTCAGATTAAATGTGAAGTGTAGATTTTCATCTGTGAAACTGGAAGTGAAGCTCTCTTCCTTCTAGAGAAATTATAATTATTTTTTTTCATTTTAAATGGAGGCTGTTGTAATCAGGAAAGCTGCTCAAATTTGGATCTTTCTGCATTCAAAGGCATTCTACATTCTTTGAGGTGGGTGTCCGGATTCCTAAGATCTGTGGGTCTCTACAAAACACCCATATGCACATGTTTAGCTTTTTGGGTTTAGAACTCTGTGGGAGAGAAGGTTTGTTTCTTGTCTGATATTCAATTAAATCTTCAGAGTTTTTTTGATATGTGACAGCAGTCTGAATAGTAAATTTCTATTGATTATAGGTCTCTTGGACATTTTGGCTTTCTGTTACATAGGAAGTAAGTTATTGATGTGATCACGAACTCATAAAGCTCTGTCTTGTCAAGCACAGTGTCTGTTTTCAGTGACAAGAGGTAAAGATTCATCAGATTGAATGCTTGCGAAATAGATTTCTAGAGGTAAGCTAGTCATATTAGGTTTCCTTTATGGTTAATGGAAGTACATAGGCAGTTGCAGGATGTGATTTATTTTGTCCTAACATAACTTCTAGAGAGGTCAGAATAATCACACCGTAGAAGTACCTATTTTTCTTCACTGTTTCTTCTTCTGGAGTTCAAAGTGATGAGCTCAGCTGTTGATACTTGTGGTATAGACATAGTAGTTAGGTAACTTCAAGCAGAGAGGCCTGGCAAGGAATTTATTTTTATTTTTATTTATTTATTTATTTATTTATTTTATTAAGTGTTTGATATATGGTACTTACCTATACTGGGAATGCCAGGCCTTCTGCATCACACAGCCCAGAACACTTGACTCCCTTGAGTTTGGGTCCTGCCTCTGGCTGATGTTAGCTGTGTGAATCCACGGTGTATCATCACTCTGCAATTATTCTATCTATTTATTCTTAAATTTATACTCTCTTGAATTAGCAATTATGGTAGAGTGTGAGGGAGAACAGGTTGATCTTTTGTAGCAGTTTCCGTGTAGAAGATTTGTTTAAACTATTTTTAAACCAATTTGACAAAATTTATTGGAAAACAATTTTCAGGATTTTTTTATGTCTGCAAGCAGAGTTGAAAACAGAATGATTCAATCCTGCAAAGAATATGTCTGTGGTAGATGATGTACTTTTCCTGTTTGCTTGTGGCCAGTGTAAACTTAGCTTTTGGGCAGACTGTAACTTCAGCTTTGAAGCTGTCAACAGGAGTATTGGGCAATATACTGACACAAGACCGCAGCGAATTCCCTGACTGTTGGTGTGGATAAAACAATTTGACTGAAATCTTACTTATGTGTATTTAGGATGCGCATCTTTATTTTGCTATGTAAAAGAAACAGAAATGGTGAGTTTTCCAGGGATCAGTCTCCTTAAATGAGGCTGTGTTCCCAGGTGAGTTACTGATTTGCCCCAACAATTCACTTCCCTTGTCACTGCCTTAATTGATGCACCAATACAATGGGAATTGTCTTTCTTTCGTGATGGCCTATGGTTTAATTAGCTTTTCTGAAGTGATGGAGATTGACAGAACTGTACGTGGTGCCGTACATGAAGTGGGGGTTCAGCTCGCCAAAGTTTAGGCACATAAAAGTTGCATGTTGAAGCTCTCTTCATAGTTTATAGAAGAAGATAACCACCCTCAGAGAACAACCTTTCCAGTCTTAAAATAAGCATCTAAGACAAGAAAGATGAATTACACCCCGGAAAGTGCTTCTCTATTGGTTATAGAGGGAGCCTTGATGACTAGTTTAGACTAGATGTCTAATTTGGGGCTAAAATTAGTTGACAGCAATCTCATTCACAGTGCATAGGGGAACTTTCATGCTTCCCTCTTTCATATTTTTGTAGAAGAAGTAACTGTGTTAAAGCTCATCTTTTATTTCTCTTTTTGTGAGTATTCTAGCAAACTTTTTTCCACCACCACTGATCATATATAGTGAGCTGTTAGTAACTGCGTATTCTGTAAAAACAAATGTGTAGCTGTATATCCAGCTAGCAATGTTCAGAGCAAAACGTAAACTTTGCATTTAAATATACGTTTGGCACTTTGTTGATTAGCAGTATGTACCAGAGAACAGCAGCAGACCAACATGCTTTTAAAAGATTATTTTGAGAAGGTTCCATTTGAAAAATGGCTTTGCTTCCAGTGGTTCTCCTTGTTTTAAATATAGTGAATACTTCTCAATTACCTTTAGAAACTTGTGTGTTTAATAAAGCATTCATCTTTCTTACTATCAGCTGTAATGAGTGTCAAAATTTATTTTTAAATTTAATTCAGGAAAGAGAACACAGTGTATCTAACCTGCTGTGTCAAAAAGGTTTGATTTAGCCTTACTCCGTCATTTTTATAGCGTTACTGGCAGGTCCAAAAGCCATAGATGGGCACAACTGATAGACCTAGCAATATTGGTTATGAAACTGAGATGTCTTTCAACCTTCCTATGCGGAAACCTGCCCACTGTGCTAGTCCAGCTGTTCGGTATTCCTGCGTGTTATGTGTAATCCTGTTCCGCGCCTCAGCTCCCTGCTCCGTGTGCTGTGCGCTGCGGCTGGCACGGTGCCCACAGGCCGCGCACAGGGAGATGGCACTGATGAGGTGCCACGGGGAGAACAGCCCTGCCGCAGCACCCACGCGCTCTGTGTTCGCAGTGGGGCGCAGTGCTGCAGGGGATCCACATCCCCGCCAAAGGCACTGCGTGCGCAGCTGCAATGGGGGCGAAGTCGGAGGCAGATCTCTTGGCTCGACACGGCCGTGGGGTTGCGCGTGCGGCAGGACTTGCCCTGTCCTTCTCTTCCCCTGCCTGCCTGCGCAGCTCGGCCTTCCCCTCTGTCCTTCTGGGCAATTCAGTGATTGCATTTGTTTTACACAGCCACACGAGTTCCCTTTTACATATGTTGTTTGGCTTCATGAAGGGAAAACTCCACAGCTTGACAGGGCTTTTTCCTTTCCTCCTTTTTTTTTTTTTTTAAAGCACTCCAAATTCTATCCAGCTTTAAACTCTTATGTTTATAACCCTGAATATCTCTCAAATGTCTTTACCTAAAACACTTTATGGTTTTATTACCAGGTTTATGCCAGTAATAATATTCACATCAGCTTTCTTAGGGATAATCTTTAAGCAGAACCTAGCAAGAAAGGCTTTGAAAACTATCATTCCCAGGAACGCAAATCTCGGAACATGAAACATCGGTTTAATCGCCCTCGCTGACAACTTAACACGACAGATTGAAAAATACAAGCCGATATGGAAGCAGGATCAATGGATTATCAAAGTCCTCAACATCTCCTCTTGCGGGGAGGGCGCTGGGGAGCCCGGGCGCGCGTAAGCCGGCGAGTTTGCAGCGCTTAGCGCCAAGCCGGGGCTGCCTGAGTGGCAGGCGGCTCGCGCGGGAGCGAGCGGGGGAGATTTACATGAGGGAACTCAGGGGGCTTTGTCACGGCAATTGTATAAAGTGATATACAGTGCAAATCGACTCGAGCATGTCCCTGGATAGCAGGCGGTTTACAGCCTCTTCGAGCAGAGATTACTGCTTTATCTTGTCATACTAAATTAACGTGGCAGCACACTGTTAAACAGTGGTGACCTCTTCATCTGTGGAAATTGCTGCCTAGAGGAGAGATGGTATTTAAGACTCTTTCTCTTCCCCCCTTTTCCTTTTTTTCCCCTCTCCCTCCCTCTCTATCTTGTCTTCCTTTTTTTTTTTTTTTTTTTTTTTTTTCCCTGTTTGGGCCCTGAGGCATTTTTGGGGTAGGTTGTAATATTAAAGACAAAAAAAAGAAAAAGAGGGGGAGGGAGGAGGCTTTTAACATCAAGGTGACAACAGCTACGTGTTAATTGGGCCTTTGTTGTTTGATTAATAGACACTTTGGTGGAGAATATTAAGACAGTTGTTTGGACAACTTTCTAAAAATGACACGTCCTTTCAGTAAAATGGGATTAAGCAGCGTGCTTTGGTCTGTGCGGTTTAACTCCTTATTGCTGTGGCTCTAATGCCCTCTGTTATTTGCGAGCAAGGGTGCATGCCACCTCTCGGAGCACTGTCCTTGGCCACTGTCAGCACCAACACCTCCAGCACCTGCCATCAAGAGAGCTCCGTGCTGGAGCTGGGCTGCTGAGATAGGCTCTGTCAGAGTTAATTCAGATATTGGAGTTAAATAATTCTCTTAGAAGTACTACTGGGTGGAACAAGGGCCATAATCGCTTTCCCAGTTTGTGTTTGTTTTTAGTAAACTGAAGAGGTGAAGGAGAGTGCCTCATCTCTTCTTTAAATCAGGATTTCTGCTGATTTTCTATTTACTGTGCAGTGATTCACTGTGGGTCTGATCCAAAGCCCTTTGAAGTTAATATAAAGACTGCTTTGTCTTTAATAGGTTTTGGATCAAGGCCCACATCACCTTGGGCAAATTATTGCAAATAAGTGTCATAAAGTGCTTTGGAATTTGCAGGCACTCAAGTCCAAAATATCAATTTTTGCTTGAATTTTTATAAGCAACCGGGAGACCAGGTGTGGTGTGAAGTCTGACTCCCTGGTGTGGCACTAGAGACAGCAATATGTACTGAAAATCGTGACATTAGGGCTACACCTTAAGGAATCCTTCCCTACCTCTTCCTTTGTTGAGTCTTCTAGAATGTAGCGGTCTCCCTTCCTACCTGGAGGCATCAATTGGCAAGAGAAAGTGCTTTTATTTCCAGAAATCACCGTCAGTTCTGGGATGCTCATAGAAGTTTCATTGCTTCAGTCATATGAAGATAGTCTTGGAAATGGGGTGATCTAAGATGGCAAAACTCTTATAAATAATCTATCTTGGAATTTTCCTTGCTGCAGACAATTGTTCCTTACTGTGATTTTTTTTTTTTTTTTGAACTGCCACCTACACAGATTCATGCAAAACTCTGTGCATTTTTTATTGTACATTTTGTATGTAACGTTTGCAACGGCAAGCTTTTATTCACTTCTCTGAGGTGCCAGCAAAGCTGATTACAGGCAGTGAGTATATTTGCCATCTGAGATGCAGTGTGTCTGTGAACACGGATGTGATCATTGTTTTCTTTGGAGGTATTTTGAAGGCCATCGAGCTAAGCAGTTATACTAGAGATACGGAAAAGACGGATTTCCTGACTTAAAATTTTTAGGAATCAATGCATTTGATAATTTATGGACAGCTTACAGAGGGCACGGAAGTCATTCAGGAATCGATGAGCAGCCAGCAAAAATGAAAGCTAATGAGCTCGTTTCAGTAGCAAGTTGCTCATTAGCAGGTAGACTCGCTCATCTTTAGGTTTTCCAGTGCAAAGTCACATGGATCTACTTGTGTTCTTGGAAGGAGTATTTTGCTTGCGAAGAGGAAACAGAGGAAGAAAGCATGGCCAGGATTTGAACATTTTCTCCTTGCTTTGACACATACACTTATAATAACAGCTTGATATTGGGCTGAAGGGGCTACCCCTGTTAAGTCTTTTTCCATGACTGTAGTATCAGCAGCTCTCACCAGCTGAAAGTTGGTTTTGCCAGTGAATTTATGGGATGTCCGAGCACCAAATACTTTGGTGTTTGAGCGGTCTGTCCAAGGACAAGTTTAGTTGCTCTCTTTATTGGCAAAGGTACCAAGAGCTAAACACACGTGGGAATGAATCTTTCCCCAGCAAATATTCTAAGGGAGAATACTAGAAGTGTGTCCTGTGCATTAATGGAGTGTATTGGTGTTCAACGTTGCCATTGTTTTCTTTTAATTTCCTTTAGTGAATAAACAAATTTACTTTTTTTTAAGCCAAAACGCTGCTTTAATTTGCTGAGTATTTGGTGGAAAGTTCAAAATATTTTTAAGACCTTAAAAGCTAATGCAAGGAGCCCTTTTAAAATGAAGAAGGGACCTTAGAGGAAGGTAAGAAATATATAGATATTTCTAACCACCTCCTGCAGTGATGAGAAATATTCTGCTCCTAATCAGGCAGGAGAGAAAAAAAGCAGTTCTTGAAAGGAAGTTGCCTGAGCCCTCTGAAGTAACTTTCAAAAAGGGACTCTTAAAATGATTCGGAAAAAAAAAAATTAAAAAGGCAGATTTTTCCAAATCTCAGGAATAGATTTTCAACTGCCTGATTTGATTTTAAATGAGTTGGCTGAATTGGTTTCTTTCTCTTTTAAGTAAGTCTATAAAGCTTTGATGAATCTGGTGCATTGTTTAGCACTTATCTCCTGAGTAAAGCTTGAGTGGTTTGGCTTGGAACTTACCAAATCGCATCTTTGGAAAATGGCCCAAGCCTATTGATTTATTTGAAAAAATAAATGAAAAAATACCCAAAGCACAACATAACCAAAAAGCCCTGATCCAGCTTAGTGAGCAAGTCCCTTCCAGATCTATAGAGCCTCTCCTGAATGAGTCTGTCTGTTCCTCAGTGTACGTGAGCCCTGCGTTTTACAGAACTGTGGGGCTGTGAGGAGCTGCAAGTCACCCAGTCCCAGCGTCAGTCCAGGGATCAAAACCGTTTCTGTCAGATAATAGTCCAAGTTCTTAAAGTTACTCACAATTGAAGACTTAAAATGCTACTAGGCAATCTGTCCCCTTGTATGAATATCTTTGCCATTAGAAAGTTATTGTTAACGCATAGCCCAAATCTTTCCTGCTTCACTCTTAGCTCCTAGCATCCTAGCTACAACAGGAAGAATTATATATTCCTTTTCTTTTGGCTTGTTTTTTAAGCCTTGATACCACATCTCTTGTCAAACTTTCCTTCTTTTGGTATGTGGAAATTATCTTCATTGTATTTTTTTTCTTAAAAACTTCTGCTGTTTTGCTACAAACATTCTTGTCTTGACAACAGCTGTCTCCTGCTCACTGTATTTGCCTGTTAACGACCCTGATGTCAGCAACAGATACATCTGGGATGCTATAGAAAAAAAGTGTAAGCGCAAGGTAGTTCAGTCACTGTTTCATGAATGATGCTGAGTAGTTTTGTCCAATTAACTTGCAGTTAAACCCTTTCTGGTAGTGGTCTGCACCACTCACCGAGGGTGAATTTTCTAATGGAAAGAACTTTTGTGTCTCACTGTCTTTTGATTAGTTCCTTGGCAAAAGGGAAGTTTTGGGGGCTTGTTAGCTTTGTAGAGCTCTGACTGCAGAGCTGTGGAATCAGAATGGATAATAGTTCCCCGTGTGCATCACTAGCTTTGTCAGGGAAGTCCGACTGCAGGATCTTTCCTTTTAGGAAGGAAGAATAAGCGTTGTCTAAATCTCAGATCCTAGACTGACTTTTCAAGATAAGATGACAGGGAGGAAATCTTGGAAATTTAAGACATTAAATCTGTAAATTAATGGGATAGATGTATATTCACCCTCATGATATCAATGATCTGAGCCATATTTAGAAAATATTCAGTTATCTCCTGTCTGTTTTCATGTGCTCAGAATAAAGTGTACAGCGAGTATAAAATCCAGCAAGTCCAGTTCTTTCTGCGATCTTTGAGTAGTTCACTGCTGCTGCAAGCAGAAATAGGAAAGTAACTACCATAATGCATGTGAAGCTTTTCTGTATCATATAGGTTTAAAATATGTTCTGTATCATATAGGTTTAAAATATCTTCTGTTAAAAGGACTTATCAAGTCAACCTTGCCACCTGATTAGCAGACAGGGAAAATTGACTGCTCTATGAGTCAGCAGGTCTCATATTTTAACCAAATTTTGGGCTGCTTGATAGGAGAAAAGCCCATCTTGCTCTTGAGGTGAATCTCTTGCCCTTGCCTGTCTATTCTCAGGTTTTGAAAATTTGCCTTGTGTCCATCAGAAAGAGTTTATATGAATGAGCAATCCAAAAAAACATAGCTGTTTTTTCTCATGGAGCTTAATGCATTTTACAAAGCATTGAGATTGATACTGATCTTAAAGGGAGAAAAATGATTAAGGAAATGGTTTATCTGATACCCACCACCTCTTTGGAGCTCTGGCTGGTATCAGCAGCTCCAGTAGTGGATACTTAACGGTTTCTTCCCGTGTGTGCATTTGGGAGAGGCTTGAGATCAGTTTAGGTCTACAATGGAATAAGGGAGTGCACTCTGCTGCCAAAGGAAAACAAGGATGAGGGTGATCACTGATTTCCCTTTATCTTTCTCCTTTCCCCTTCCATTTTCCTCTTGCCACTCTTTGGTGGAAGATTTGGGGAAAGTTTCCTTTGCTTTAGAAGTGCAGAGAGCTGCTGCAATCACAAAAAGTCAAGTAATGGATGGCAGATGACAACTGCTGAGGAGCAGATGAACATCGTGCCTTGCTGGGAAAGACGGATGAAAACTCGCAACATTAAGGATATTAGAGAAATCTTACAGAAATAACAAAATTTGAAGACTACATGGATATAAACGCACATTAGGTGCTCTAATAAAGGAAGAGAAATTTATCTGGTGATAAGAAGATGATGATCAGCTTGCTAGGGCTTTGAACAGGCACAGTATACGCTGAAAGCATAAGATAGTTCATATGCCTCAACACACCAGAACTCCTCTGAATCTTGTGTGCAAGATCTGAAAAGTCTTTAAAGACATATCTATAAAGATCTAAATATAGGATATTAGCATACATTCTTTCCTAGAAAGATGAGGGAAATAAAATGTACTAAAAAGCTTTGAGATTTTGTCAAAACTGAGTAGTGAATTGAACGACAGTTAAAATGAACAGCACTGTCGGAAAACTGACTGGAGGACTTGCCCCAGGAACTGTGGTGGGAAATAGCTCTTCCTCACTGGCAAAGGATCAGGTTATTTTCTGCTACGGTTTCCTTTTTGCTTCCAGATTTATCAGTTCTCTGTCGGGTACCCTTTTGAACTGTTTTGATAAATAATTGTACTTGTGAAGGTTAATGGAGTGTCAGTCCCTTATTTACTCTCAAGTCAAATGTGGTGCATGCTAGTCAGAAGTGTAGCTCATGCTTCGTGACCAGCTGACCTTAACGCTTTAAAGTGTGGTTATAGTCAGATAAATGACTGTAAAAATGACATTACGGGGTCCCACGTTTTCTGTCTTGCTGTGGCATTAGAGGTCAAATTTAGTTGCATAAAAATATGATATTTTTATTAATTGCCTATAATGCAAACTTAACCTGGGGTTTGAAAATAGAGCAGTGTCCTTTTTGCCTCACATCATCCCTAGTAATAAACATTTTGCAAATGGTACTTAACTGACTATTTTGTTGATGATATGTGTGGCAAAGCGGAGTCTATCTAGTTCCTTTTTTATAGCTGTATTGACTCTTCAGCACTAATGGCAGTAAAAAAAATTGTTTTAGTCAATAAAGTAAGCAGACAGACATGACTCAGAAAATAAATGAGGAGAAAGTATGTTGAATAATGACGACATTTTACAGTTCCTTTTCTATTTATCACCATACATTGTTGGAGGTTCACCAATTAGAGAAGCAGAGTTAAAGTGTTTCCATGTTAAACTTATATTAATTTGTATAAAGCTAAAATTAATGTAACTCTTGCAGTCAAAAAACGGCTACGATTTCAAAAGGTGCTGGCAGTTTATTTTTCTCAGTATCATCACTGGATAATGGGATAAAATGCTGGGTTTTTTTCAGGGCTTAAGGGAAAGAGTAAAATCTGACACTACCCTTTCTGATGAGAAATTTCCACAGCTAACTGTAGTCATATTTTAAGTATACACCATACATGAGGTGACCTCTCTGGTACGAATCCTCATCGTTCCTAGGAATAAAGTCCTGCTTTTCATTCAAGTGAATAAGAGCTGCAATGAAAAATTAATAGACTGGCACACTAAAGCTTAAAACATAATGCGTGTGGAAAGTCAGACTTCCTGACTGTGTTTAGTCTTCCAAACAAGTGATCCCATTTACACTCAACATTGCTGGAAATAACCTATGGAGGGAAATGCAATTTGCTGAAACTTGCTAAACATTTAAGATGGTGACTGGCTTTTTTAGGTGATAAATATGTGCTAAAACTGTAAGAATTAGGCTGATGATTAATGTCTTAATAGAAAAATGTTTACAAAAGGGTGTTTGTTAAGGAGTCCTCAGAGAATGAAGTTGTCTATTTAGTCACTGATTTGCTACCTTTGTGCATCCCCTATTCCATTCTGTGGTATTTTTTAATCCCTTATTTTCCTTTGTGAAGATATTTTGGCTGATTGAGAGCCTCCAGATTTCTGTGTCACCTAATCTTTTCACATTACTAGCTCATCATATGAAAAAAGAAGCACCTTGATTTACGTAGGCTTGAGCGGGTTTGAATCTGCACCATAAAGTCTTCCTTCCTTATTTTATGAATATGATTGTTAGCTCAGGGAAAATAAAGGGAAACTGATACCTCAATAAAGTTGTATAAAACCTGGTGGAAGACAAGACAAGTGGGAGAATATGAGTCTGTTCCTGCAAAAGTGTTTTAACTTTTCTCCAACATAAGACCTGCAAGGAATGAAGCAAGTACCTTTCAGATCTAAGAATAACAGACATGCTTGCAAAGCAATGCATGATACTGATGAAAGAAGCAGAATAGTGATATTGTAACCTAACTAATATTAATAGTCAGAAGCATGACTATCATGTGTTGCATTAACTATTCAAGAAAGTAAGGTGTTGGCTATATGTAATGTAGGAAAGTGCTTTCATTATATCACCTAGCTGTTTGCACTCTATTTTTAAAAGTTTCTTTGAACCTTAACTGTGGGAAGCTATAAAATGTTTGAATAACCAAAATATAATACTAGACCATATTGAGATGAGCTTAATGTAAATATATAAAAGCAATGTGGAGTAATGTCAGAGATAATATAGGGAAGATTGGATGCCTTTCAAATTGACTGGACTTATGTGGTAGACTAGCTTTTGCCTGCTTGTACCTGCTTGTACCTTAGACAATAAAAATAAGCTCTTGACAAAGTTCCTGCATACAGTGGCATTTGCATGGGATTTTCACTGCTACTTGAAATAATTTATTTTGTTTAGGCAAGTTATTTTTAAAATGTGTGGTCTCTACACATGTGTACCTCTGAAGATTATAAAAACCATCAAAAAGCTCTTACCTAACTCTGTTACATATGCATAAATATGTATGCCCTAAGTGTCGACACACATCTGTGAGAGTGGAGGAGCAGAAGGAATATAAGTAATTCCTCCAATATCTACCATAAAAAAATCAAGAAGATGAATTGTGACTTTTGTAACCAGATACTTGTTGTGTTCACAACCTATATCTTCTCATGGTCTCTAGGTGCTTGATGGGACCTTTTAAGTTATTTTCCCCATTTGATGTTGGTAAATATAAAGAACAGATTGTAGAGATTTTTTTTCTATAAACCTTCTTTACTTTAGCTCACTGCTAGTAGACACAGTGTTACCTGGCAGGATCACATCCTGAAACATTGTTGTGATAAATTTAAGGTCAGGAAGAAAACAGATTGTTCAAAACCCAGCTCCGTTAGGCAATCAGTACTTCCTCATCACAAGGTAGGCTTAAATTCTTTCTGGTGAAAAGCGAGGGGAATTGTGTCCCTTTTGCTTGGGTTGGGCAATTCTGTAGATTTTTTCAGTATCACTCTGTGATGGCTAAAAACTACAGTGAAAACTCAGAGCTCAGTGATTCGAAGAAGAGCTTGGAGAGGATGGGCTAGTTGCAGGAAAGCTTGTTCATACCTTGCCTGACTTGAGAAGAAGAGGTGTCATTGGCTTTTGTTTGTAGGAGAGCACAGCAGACGACAGTGGACAGGATTAGGTGGTAAGGAAAATGTATAGTGGACTAAATCAAGTACAGGAATATGATTTCCGAAAAGAAAAGCAATGAAGAAAACAGTTGAAATGAACTGCTTTAAAATTAAAAAAAATCATTGGTATTACTCAGAATAATTTAGGTAGGTGATGTGAAAGAGGAGGGAAATCATCATTTCTGTACAGTTTAGTTTCTATATAATTCCTAATCAAGAATGTCAAAACATCCCTTGATATCATTTTATCACAGAATTCTCTTCATAGCCGACCATGTATGCTACAGATTGCAATTTAAAGGAACAGAAGAAATAATATGCCAAGCAAGAAGATCTTTGAATCTGTCTTTCATTAGAATTTATCTTCTTTTTATGTCATTAGTCACTAAACTGTGTGCTGGGTCTGTGTGCATTTTAAATCTTACTTAAGCTCTGCTTTCAACAAGCATTGGCGTGGGACTTAAATGATGAAATGACATTATACTACTCCCCAAAGCAGGATGTTAGTGTTACCATTTGCGGTTTGCTAAGATCTAGAAGAGTGGAGAGAGAATTGCTGCTTAGTAGCCTTTTGATACTGAATCTACTCAGTCGTTACTGAGTTTGGAACATGGCAGATGAGAGTGGTTTTGCTTCTTAATTTGCCCTATATGTAACATCATGCAGAGATTATATGAGGCTTAATTAATGATTTTTAGACTAGTATTGATACGTAAGTGCTGTATACATTAGAGTTATGTGGATTGATTTATGACATGTTAATTTTTATTAATTATTTTGATGACTTAGGCATTCTCTGATTAAACACCATCCTTCGTGGGAAGTATGTAAGATCGAAATGTCATTGCATCATCTGTGGAACTTGTGGACTTTCTGTGAATGTGTGGAAAGAACATGGGGCTTTTAATAACTGTTGAAGAAGACAAAAACAGTTATTTCCTAGGGAAGATTATGACCTATTGCATGGTCTGTATAGTCATTACTTAAGAAGTATAAGAGAGTAAATGAAGAGTAATTGGTGATGTCTCTAAAACGGAAGTAAGAGAATGGAAGATCAGATGTATGATTCCTGAGTGCTAGAAGGTGTAGATTTCAAAATAGAAATGAACTTGCCAACCATATTTCTGAAACAGCAGAATTCATTTGAAAAAATTCTTATTCTGCATGTGTTACTTTATGCTTCAGTTAACCTCAGTGAACACAGTGGGGTTCCTCCTCAGGTAACTATTCAGTTTTATTAAAGTAATGTTTTCTGTCCCTTTTGGAGTATAAGAACTTTCAGAAGATTGCTTTCAGAAAGGGAAATAAAGTGATACTAATCTCTCAAAAAGAATGGAGGAGAAGATGATTCTGAAAGTTATCCTCTAAGTCCTGTTGTAACCCTTTGAAAAACAATAAAACAAATATAGGGTAAAAACAAAACAAAAAAAATAGGTAGAAACTGAGAATCATCATGTGTATTGTATGTATAGACCAGAAGATGATCATTAAAAAAAAAAAGAAAAAAAAAAGTCATGGATTTAGCCACACATCTGCCCCTGGGTGTAGGGTATGTGCAGAATTCCTGCCTGCATGGGCTAGGACCTTCCAATATATAAAGAACAAGTCATTCCAGAAAGAGATGGTCTTTGGTAGCTGCGTGGAATTCAGTCCATAGATATGTGTGCATTATAAGGTGCTTTCTTCATAAGGTGTTTCAGGCGTTTCACTTGAGTATTCCAATTACTTTGAATGTGACTCTTGATACATTAATTTAAAGGAAGTGAAATAACTATGAACAAAGAAAAACAGTAATGCATAGTGGGATTGAGAGATGCTTAAAAAGACATTGCACAATAGGATTTTATTTAACAACCAGAAAGAGGCGTCAGTAAGGCTTGTTAGAAAAAGGTGGGTATCTTCTTTGAAATATCGTGGTTAAAAAGATCATCAGAGGAATTCCCTGCAGTAGGAATGGAAAAGAATTCCTGGGATCTTGTTCTCTGTGTGGGTGCCTTCGTGTCAGTGCTACTTGGCTTACCCTGGCTGATCAGAACCTCTTGATCGTGTAATAAAATCCATCTTCTGCACTGATATGAGGTAGATGGGGAAAAAAAGTGGATTGAAGTGAATATAATTATGGGAGTCTTTTACATTTGCTTTTTAGTTCTTGGTGTGGTATACGCAGGGCAGTGAATGTTTGCAACATCTTAGAAATATGGAGAAATAAATGCATTACTCTATAAGTTTGAACAAGTGAATTATAATATACTTATTAAAGTTTCCAATGGCACACTAGGGAGAATAGAATCATAATATCAAAGGGATCAAGGGTCTACTGTATGGTAGGAAATAATCAGAAATAAACATTACAAACTGATATAGCTAGAGAAAGCAATCCAAAGCACGTCTGATCAATGGGAGTAAGGTACTTGGAAACTGTAATGCTACACAAGATTTAGGTATGTTAAAACAAATTAGATATGAGCTTGTGATGCTGCAAGGCAGCACAAAAAGGCAGTAATAAGGCAGTAAATGTCCTTCTCATAACTTTGCTAAAATTGCATGTGACATATTCAGTTCTGGCCACCTTGAAGAAGTCCACAAATTGAAAGGTTTTCAGGTGCAAGCATCAAATGATAAAAAAAACTGTAGAAGCTGATTTGTGAGGGAAGACTGAAAGAGCTAACTACATAAGGAAAAGCTAAATATGGGCCAGTAGAACTATGTAAATCTATGATGTGTCCACAAGAGAATGGGAGGTACAAGGTCTGATGTAGGAAAGGAATAGTTCAGAGCATGGAAAGAGTAAGCAAAGAGTAGCATGCTGAAATGAAGCAAATACTGAGCCGTTTTACTAGTCTGCATGAAACAATTGAGAACAAACCAAGAGAGCTAAGGATTTACCATTTCACTGCATACCTGCTTTAGGTACTTGGCAGGTATTAAGGATACAAAGATACAAACATAAACATAGGTCCTTAAGAGTACTGGCTATTTTCTTTCCCTTTGTTTCCAAATTCGGTGGTTTTCTCCAATCAGAATATCCTACAAATCATCCTCAACACAGAAGAGACAGTTTTGACCAAATCTTGCATGGCTTGTGAACAAAGTTCTTTCCTCCATTCTCCTCTCACCCATCTGCACAAAGAAATGAAGTGAAATATGTCTATTTGGTACAATTTTTTGTAGGCCACTAGAGAACAGATGAGATGATTTCACATCCTTTTCCTATCTGAAAACTAGTAAATCATAGTAGGAAAGTAGAGTAGCCAAGAACAGCCCTCAAGTCATCACTAGCCTATGGCATTCCTGTTACTTATAGCACTAAATTGTATTCAGCTGGTCTTCTCCCATCCTTTTAAGGAGGTAGTGCAGAAACTGAGTTTGTTTCACAGTAAAAAAGTAGGTGGCAAAACTGGTTTGACAATTGACATAGATTTTGCAACACTTACAAAAAGGAAATTGTTGTATGTGGTTAGTAATCTCATATTTTTACAAAGATAATCATTTTATTCTAGGATTTCCAAACTATTAAAAGGATTTAATGCATGCTGAAGACACTACCAAGCTATTTTGATAAGTAGTCTCTTTTTTGGTTGTTTGGCAAGTTCTTAAGGGTGATCTTTAGTTCCATGAGGAAGAGATCATAAAAGTCTTAAAAGTGCTTTTGCAGAGTTTTATATATTGTTTTTAAGCATTAAGATTACCAGGAAGAAGATAACAAGGCTGTCATAGTACAACATGTTCTTTGTTTTTGCAGGTTATAGCTAACATATTAGGAGTTCTCAAAATGCCAGTTTTGTTTGTCAAGTATTTTGAGAGCAAATAGATGTAAAGTTATATTGCATTCTTAAGATGAGTTTCTCTAGGGCAAAAAAAAAAAAAAAAAAAAAGTGATGGGAGTGGTCTGGTCTGAAGATCTCTTGTCAGGAATTATGTCACTAACCACATTTACCCCAAATAAAGTCATTATTATTTTACTGTGTTTAGTACCTTCATTCTTTACTAAGATTTGCAATTTACTTCTATATGCAGGGAAATTTTCATGCCAAGAAGTGGGACAAAGTTGTGAATTTAAAGTAAAACACACATCTATATAAATTTTATTTAACATTTTCTCATTTACTTTTACGATCAACACATATATAGTTTGCATATACCTCTGAGATTTGCAATGTATCCCATAGAAATGGTGGGACAAGCAGTAAGAAATACTAAACTTGTGCTGAAAGTTTTTGAGCAGGCTGGAATGCAGAACTGCAGGAGGAGAAGAAATGTTTGTCTTACAGCCCTGGTTATCAGATTGTGCTCTGTGCTGTAGATTGCTCGTTAATGGTGTGCTGGAGATGTGCAGAGTCAGCTAGTTATGTGAGGCTGGATCCTCCTCTTCATTTCCAGGAACCTCTAATGAAATCAGTGGGAATGACATGTATCTATATTGCTGCATGTTTCAAAAATTCCACTAGGCACCTCCCTATTTCACTGTACGCTCTATATATCACAGAAGGTAGTTAGAAATCAATGCAAAACAAGTAAGTTAGTTCTTCTGTTTGAACCCATCAGAGCAGTTTCTTAAAACTCCCCTCCAAAGCTTGGAAACACTTGAAATCTTTTGCTAATGCAGTTGGTGCAATTATGGCAGTCGCCTGAGGATCATGGGATTTGGAAAAAATCAAAGTTAATTTCGATGTTACCCTCAGAAATTGTAGGGTCATGTTTGATAACATGATAACTCTAATAGAGAGTTCCCAATTTCTGTTTTCAGATGTTTGTGCTGTAGCACACTATAGAGTAAAATAGAAGCTGAATATTCATCAATAAAAATCAAAATGCCGCTGCTGTGAGTTTTGTCCAATAATCATGAAGTTTTTTGCATCAATTAGAAAAAAAAATGCTCTGAACTGCGAGAAAATATTAAGGATTATCCCAGTTGTGTCTATGAAGGAAAAAGTGTCCAGTGTACCAGAATTCATGGATTTGATGATCTTATATTTGAGCTTTGAACCATTTTCAGCCAGGTTCCCTATAGTCCAGCAACACTGGCAAAACCTGTTAGTCATCTCATTCAGATCTTTGCCACTATATCTTCTGCTTCCTCAGAAAGAGGTCATTAATTAGATACAGCGCTTGATGCTAAGTAACAGGAAAGGAGGTAGCAATGATTGCCAAGCAATTTATTAATGCTTTAAATGGAGAGTTAAAAATAAACTTCTCTAAGACTGATAATTGATAATATTTCCAAAATATGGAACATAGAATCCCAAATGCATCACATCAGCAAGGTCAACAGGAATTTCAATTTGAGTATTTGAGTGCTTGACTGTAGCATGACCTCACTAATAAGAAAAAGCAGGCTTCTCTATCTTAAAGTATGTAGTCCACCTACATCCAAAATTATTTAGTTAAATTCTTACTTTTCTACTGTGGTGACCTCTTGAACTATCTCTTCAGATCTTTTTATCATCTTCTCCCTTCTCCATTATGTTTCAGCTCCTCTTCATCATTAAAGCCTAGGCTCTCTGTGTAGGAATTGGCTGTGTGAGGAGCCAGAGCCTGAAAATGCATGCCTTTCTAGGTTTACTTATATGGCAGCTTTCAACTCTTTAATCCTACATTGGATTATGTGTTCTTGTCAGTTCTTAACACTTAGTGGTGTATTTATCCTCTTCAGCTTTTTTTTTTTTTCATGTACTTTTACATACAGGCTCCATTTTTCTCTCTGTATCCTCCACTGTTTCTTTTAAATCTCCCTCCAATCTTTCTGTCACTGATTGATAACTTTACTCCATGAAAGAAACCTATAGATAATAGCTCTATTTAAATGTAAGCTATAAGCTAAGAAATTCCACAGTTTCAAGAGTATGTTGAAAGGGAAGCAATGCCGAATATGTATTTCATTTTCTTGAAGGTGCCAGTCTGACAGCAAACAAAAAACCTGCAGATTTATGACAGTATCTGCAGTACAGCTGCTATGACTTAGAATAGGCTTCGTAAGGAGGGAATTTTCAAACACACTTAAGTGATTTAAAGATAGGGTTCCCTGCAAAAGTTGATGGCGCATGTACTCATGAGTGAGTTAATTATACTAAGGTAAAGACTATCCTGAAAGATAAGATTGTACCTTTGTACAGTTGTTAAAATTGTAGATCATTTTTATGTTCAAATATATTTTATTTCTTTTAAAACTTTAAAATATTAGGACTGCTAAGTTTGGTCTTTCTCATCATTGTTGGTGGACCTCCAGTGGGTATTGAGTGTTTTTATTGGCTTTGAGATTTTCACTTGTAGTAGTTATGCTGTTGGATCTTTAATGTAGATATTATTTTCCCCAGAAGTTTATTAGCTAAAATAAAAATAAGTAGCCAAAATTGCTAAGAATCATTTGCCTTCAGAGGTGTGAAGTATTCAGTCTTTTGGTTGTCTTGCATCATATGGTTACCAACTTCTTGGTCACTATGCAAATTATAAAACAGATAGGTCTAAATGTATAATGTAAAAAACAGAGCAAAAATAATCTTTTTCTTAATCATTGTAAAGTTGCTTCCTTAACCATTGTTAAATAGCAAAGTGTGGGCAAAATTCCAGCTTTGAAAAAAGAACCTGTTAGGTTGCTTTTAGAAATGACAAACCCCTTGAAATCAGACAATATCGGTGCTTGTTGTAAAAACACAAGTGTTTTATTCCAGGTGTTTCTGGCTGCAAAGCCCAAAGCCTTATTCATGTAATGCTTCTCTCTGCTGCAGATGCAGCTTGCTTGCATACCATATGGTGGTAATTAACAGTTTCAGACTTAGTGCTGAGTTTTCTTCTGCTTCCATTATTCGTCGATTTGGGACAAAATATTAATGTCACAATAACATTTGCAGATCAATTGCAGATCTAATTGCAAATCAAGAGTAATGTCCTTTAGATTAGAAAGGGGAAGCTGCCACCTACTTAGAGCACTGAGATATTTCAGAAGTCTCACCAAGCAAAGTGCAACCTGTTTCTTTCCATTAAACATTTTACCATCCCATTTTAGAACTCAAAAAGGTCTGAATTGGACCCTGGAAATGGAGAGAGACAATTTGAAAGATACAGGTGGAATGAATAGGGTCTCTTAACAGCAAACTGTTTGCACTTTTTATGAGAGCAAGGGTAACATTGTGTAATCTTTAGAAAAGATATTGCTCAGTGAGGATAAGTCCATTGTCCAGTGACATGACTTTTCCTGTCAATCACAAAGGTGACAAGGGGGCTAGATTAAGTAAAGCTTGCCCAAGATTAACAAAGGAAGATTATTGACCTCATCCTGAAAGGGCAGAAGCCAGTTTTATCATTAAACCTTGGAAGAGATATTTCCTCCATAGGTGGAAAGCTGTTTGGCAATATAGTGGCAACTTTCTTGTAAGTGAACGAGTCTGGTGGTGGATCGGAGCAGACACAGAAGCCGTGCAGCGTAGGTCAATCTGTTTTCCTTTACTGAGGGGAGCAAAAAGGGCGTAGGGTGTTTCTGTCAGCAGGATCTTTCTAGGTTCTTGTCTGCCCTCCTGAAGTGGGAAGAGCAAGAAGCAGCAGCACCAGGTGTTGGTGAGTACAGTCCCTGTTCTGAGGTGGATGCGGTGCTGTGCCAGCACACCTGAGCAGAGCGATTCGTGAGGCAAATGCGCGATAGAGTCCCATCCATGAAGCAGCTGCTAACTGCGTAAAACTGTTACCAGGATTAGCATTGCCAGAGGCTGGAATGTAATCAAACTTGAGCAGGTGAAATGATTGCACAGCTGAGAGGGACTCTTCTTTGGTAAAAGGGAATATCTCTTTTCCTACTGCTTTGGGAACTGAGATAACAGAATTCGTGTGTGCCTTAATAGACTGCATTTTAAAATGTCATTAATAGATATTTAGCTTTTTTATTAACACTCATGGCAGTATTGTAAAGTGCTTTTTGACTAAATTGACTATCAGACTAGAGCTGTATGAATTTGTCTTTACAAAGAAGCAATCTGTGAAGCCCCATTTGTTTGGGGGGACCCTCTTTCCCAGAGCATTAATTTTAGACTGTGGTTTGAATGTCTTTTCTTGCCATTAAGAATTTCCCTGGAAGTTTTCAGGAGCACAGTTAAACTCTCATGCATAGTTTCACCACAGTTTCTTTCCCAAGAGTTTCTTAGCTTCTGTTACCACCTTTTTATTTATTTTTATGTGACTGAAGTAAAAACTCAGCATGACTGAGAATTCTTTTTCTTTTCTTTCTTTCCCCTGGTAATGACATGAGAAAGAACAAAATAAACAGAGATGAGTAAAGTGAATGAAAGCCAGGAGAGTAGTTGGGTATTTCATGTTGTCATTCTAAATGATGACAGATTAAGATCATGGCTACGCGAGTAAGGTATTTTCTTGAGCTGATGCGTTAGAGTTTACACATGCGGCTCTCATCGGCACCAGTAGCTCATGTGTGCGCTCAATCCCCTGGCATGGAAGAGAGAGGATTCCTCTTAGATTGCAAATCACGCAATGAATGTGTGATTGCTACAGATCTTTTTGAATGAATAATTCACTGGTGTACCATAATTTAGCCCACTGAGATATGATTGCAGCCGTTTCCCTACTGTATGTGTTTTGATTAAGTGGAGTGTATGTTAAATACCACAAGTGTATAAATAGCTCATATATGTGATACGCAAACACTGCATACATGCAGTCCTAGCGAGAGCAGTCTAAGGAAACAATTTATTTGAGGGATGATTAGATAGGCATGTACTTTAATATGTAATTTATCTTTTAGGACTCTACATAGAACATGCCCCCTCCCCTTTTTTTTTCCTATCCAACTGTGAAGTCTTCTTAACTGTGGTACCTTAAACATGCTGCAGTATTAAGGCACCTCTGTATTGTTAATGAGTTTCTCTCTCCAAGAGCTTTACCACGTAAGAAGTTACTTCTTTTTTGCCTATTTTACAGGTAGGAAATTGAAATGCAGGACCAAAAATGTGACATTGCCCACGGTTACAGAGAACACCTAAAAGGCCCAGGGAATGAAGTATCCTGAGTTCTTTCATAATGCTTTATGTGCTCACTACCCTCTTGTCCTCTCCCCTCATACTTCCTTTCTTTTCCCAATGTTAGAGGCAGTGAAATTCTGCCAGTGTTAAAAATACTGGCAAGTCGCACTTGAACAGCAGGTGATTTGTAAGATACATATTTTGAAAATCACCGTATATTACGTTTCATTATCTCTTCAATTCTTTCGTTCTTACATTCCCTTTCTGATGACAAAGTTACTAAATGGCTGTATCTACAA
Organism: Crypturellus tataupa; assembly: GCA_034781795.1. Lineage (NCBI taxonomy): Eukaryota > Metazoa > Chordata > Aves > Tinamiformes > Tinamidae > Crypturellus > Crypturellus tataupa. The sequence goes on along the minus strand of JAWLRI010000720.1, from coordinate 723,267 downwards.
AACAAGCTCAAGTTTCCTTTTTAAAAAATAATATGCACTCAGCATGTATTTGTACATAGAAAAGCATTTATCTGTACACAAAATATGCGAGGACACAGCAATGAGGATTCCTTCATTTTAGGGGCCTTTTGCAAACACTTTGTGTGTCTCTGTGTCCGTTGAGAGATATGCACAGAAGTACAAGTGGGTGTCTCTGGTCCTGATTTGGAAACCAAGGAACTAGCTCCTTGTAGGAATTATATTGTTCCTATAAATAATTTACAGTATGGATGGATTTAAGGCAGTTAGTTTCTTTGTCTTGGTTTTTGAAGAGGTTCCCTCTTCTGGTCTTTTTTTGTGTGAGAGAAATTACCATTTGGTGATAATATGTTTGAATGTTTGAACTAATGCTTGAGAGAGATGCTATGTCATTGCTTAAAAGAACATAACCTGTTCTGGTCTATACATGTTAAATATTTATTTTTACAAATATATATTCAGCTCATTTTTAACAGTTAACAACTGCTAATTTTCCAAATGCAGAACGAAAAATGGAAGGATTTTCAAAAAAGGGAGCAGTTCTTTTGACCACATTCAGAATAGTTTTTTAAGGCCCGGTCAAAAGCTCATTGACGTCAGTAAAAAGTCTCTCATTAACATCACTAGGTTTGGCTTTTGGAGCATATGATGGCCCAGATCATTGTAATCTTAGTTAAATCCGATTCTGTTAGGGAATTTATTCACTAGTATAACACATTCAAGCTGCTCAAAATTACTTGTGCTAAAAGTTTTCTTAACCAAAAGTAGTCTTTTTACCAAAACAAAATAATCTGTGAAAAAAAGTATATTCTTTACCTCATATCTACCATGTTGCTTAATTCAAATTTTACCAAGATTATTTTTGGCAATTTACATGTACATCTATGAGAAGATGAATTTCTTGCTGAAAATTTGGATTTAGTAAACTGGAGACACCAATTACTCAGGAAAAAATCAATAAAAATATGGCACACCACTAAATGTGTCTATTTCAAACCCTTTAATAAGAAAGCAATTAAAAATGTGTTTAGAGTTTTTCAAAGATCTCTGTAACTCAAAATATTCTAGTGACTTTATTAGAAATAATAATAATTAAGCATATGGGAAACAAAAATATAAGGAAATGCAGGAAGGAAAAAGAAAAATGGCTGGAGAATTGGTTCAAAATAAATACTTGTAGTAATGTAATGGCTGATGGGAGTATTACTTTGGGCAGTGTTATATCATGTGTTGTATATATAATCTATCAAGCCTTGTTCGGGGACATTGACATGAGGCATTGATGTGCTTTGTTTTTCACAAAGATAGAAGTTTTTGTGAGATCTAGGTGACATATATTAGCAGACAAGAAAAAAGATTCAGAGATGTCTGCAGAAGGGTATAAAAGGGACATAAAAGGGGGAAGGAACGTGAGAGAACATCACAGAAAGTACAGGGGAGAAGACTCTCACATTAATGAATGGAAGTTTACAGATGTTAGACCCAGTTTTGGCTTCCCATTAAAATTAATGAGTAAATCTGTGTGGATTTTCACGTGAGGAGGATTGTGTGTGTATTGCAAGAAATTATAGTTTTGCCATGATGCCACCTCTGAGAGTCATTAGGACCACCCTTGTGGAAAATACCTACATTCTCTCCTAGGAATGTAGGTATGAGATGGAAGAGGAGAATGAAGGTAAATTAGAGGTCAGAAGACAATTGTTCTTCCTTAGAGATGGGTGAACTACTTGAGAGTTAAATCATGTAGTAAAGGGTATTTGATATTTGATTACTATTTCATTTCTTATAGCAACTAGCTGTCAGAGTATTAAGTATTTTTAAAAATGAGAAATTAATGATTCTTTTAAGAACTGAATATTTTTTCTAAAGAAAGCTTTAAAAGAACAAACAATTAAAGATAATCAATATTGTTATAAGGAAACCTATGAGTAGAACACTTCTCAATTAGGGAAAAACTGCATTTTATGTGCGTCTCTTGCAAGCTGATCTTCGCTTACTTCAGCCTGTAATCTTGGTTTGTGCTCCATGGATAGGCTTTGTTCTGGGTGTTTTTGAAGCACTGCATGCCTTTTTAAAGGTTTCAACAGAAGAACAAATAGCAATGAACTCAAAAGAACAAAGGATTATTATTTTTTCCATCTTTTCTTTCTTCTCTAAAAAAAAAAAAAAAAAAAAAAACACCACGTTTTATCTCATTTTTCTCCTCTTTCAGGAAGTTGATGGCAATAAAGTGATGTCTTCATTTGCCCCGCACAACTCATCTACCTCACCCTTGAAGGCAGAAGAAGGTGGGCGTCAGAGTGGAGAATCATTGTCCAGCACAGCCCTGGGAACCCCTGAGCGGCGCAAGGGGAGCCTAGCGGATGTTGTAGACACCCTTAAGCAAAGGAAAATGGAAGAGCTCATCAAAAATGAGCCAGAAGGTAAGGCCTGGGAAACTGGCCAAAATTTTCCTTTTTTTTTTTTTTTTTTTTCTTCCTCCTCCATATCTTTGGGTACATTTACTTATTAATTTTCCCATTTTCTACTCTATTTGCTTTTTCTTGCTAGCAAAATTGAAATAAATTCATAGTTCTTGCCTATATTAAAGAAAATTTTAGCACTCTTTCCTGTCATTGCTAAAATTCTTAGCTTTTTCCAAATGAGAGCCTTTGTCTGAAATATATGGTCTTTTTGTCACCGTTAAAGTAGGCACAAGCCTCCTGTTACCATCCTCAAGGCAGGCACAATGCACATTGTATTTGTGATAGCCTCGGGGTCATTTACACCGTGATATTTCCCTCTACCCCTCACTGCTGACAGCATCTAGAGCAAGAAGCGATGTTATCAGTAATGACATGCTTTTTCTAAAAACATGTAGAAGATGTGCTATTATTTGCAAAGTAAAATGTTGAATTTGGAATTCAAGAAAGCTTTTGGATGGTCCCATCATATCATTCCCTGTTTATCTATAGTGCAGATGCCGTGCAAGTAGATACCATAGAGTGTTTCTCTGTATTTTACCTGGTTAGCAAATTTCAGCTCCGGCATATAGTAACTATCTCTGGAGAAGTGGTTTCTTTTTGAGTCAGTGACGATGCCATTTGTCCTCCGTGGACTGAGACTAAGGCCAAGGATCTCATCTCTTGTAAGCCATAGAACAGTTTTCCTTCAAGTAAGGCTTGGAGTTCCTGCCTACTTTGGATAGATTCAAACTGCTGACTGAAAAGTTCAGGATGGAGTTCTCACTATACTCTCCTTAGGTATCCAACATGGTTATTTTATAGCTAGACCTCCAGGGAGAGGACCATGGACCTGTTGTTTTATGGACTCACTGAGCTGTATTCCTTAACACACCACGGTAATGCTATATTTTGTTTTATGCCTTCCTATTTTTAAACAGCTTCAGCTGTTCAAAAGCATGGCCATAAAAGCCACCTCACTGGTTATGCATGAATTGACAACACCTATGAGAAAGTTTTGGACAGCCTCTATGCTGGAACAAAACCAGGCGCAAACACATGTGTCCTGTCCCATACACAAGCCTGAAGGTTTTAGAAATTGTTTTTCCTTTTTTTGAATGGAACACACAATAAGGGACTGCTGGGAAACAATTCTTTGTCGGAGCATCTTTTAAAATATTACATTTAATCAGAGCATTATATTTTGTCCTAATGTTGACTTACTGGCCAGTGTCATGACCTTGTGCCTTTGAATGGGAAAGATCTTCCCTCTGGATGGTACAGTGGGAGAAAAGTGAAAAATTATATTTCTGAGAGAGTAAAGAACGGGAGTTTCTGGGCAATGTATAAATACTGTGCGGAGTGAGAGGCTGTACCTGCTGCAGAGACTCCATTAGGGAAAGGCCACAGATAGACATGGGAACGGTTACAGAGCCTGTGCATTATCCCAGCTCTACTAAATGAAAATATACAGTACAAACAAAAGATGTACAGCTTTGTGAAGAGATTGGGAGCGAGGGGAGGGGGAGCAACTGGATGTGGGGCTTTGCAAATGCATGCAACAGAAAATCTTTTCTTCCCTCTAGCCATTGTTCCATTGTCTTTCAAAGGCCATTAAAATGAACAGCAGGTTGTGATGAAAATTTCATTAAGCCCTAGTTAAATCATTATGAGGGTGCCATATTCATGTCTCTGCTTACTCCGCATCCAGGAGGAAAAAAGAAAGATTAGGAAAGGATTTTTTGTGTGTGTTTTTTTCCTTTTTCTCCCTTTCTGCTTAAAATTGAACCAACAAAAGTTCAGAAGTTATAAGAGAATGGGAAATGGGACATGAAACAAAAGGAGGCCAGAGAGGTGAGCTGACTAGGAAGAAAATTAGACTTGCACAGAGGCATTGAAAGGTGTTGAGGGACAAATGCATTATCTTTACAAGCCTTTCCTCCGCTTCCTTCAGCCAGCATGATTGTTTGTAGAGTGGCTAATTAAAAATATGTATTTTGGGGTGAAGAGGCAAGTCTGTTCTTAGAGATCCTCCACAAATATGAACCTCTTTCCCTAAAAGATGAACATACTAATGCAAACATAATATTTTTTCTCTTTGAACTCTTGTAGAAAATCTTACTGTCATGTCTTCTTCATATAGTGCAAAAGTAGAGCTGTCAGTCATCACTGGTTGCAAGTTGGGTAGTCAGCATGCTAATGATTTCTGCCATAAATAAGCTGTAAGTGGCATTTTTTAATAGCACATGTAGTTAGCAATTCTGTGCTGTATGGTCACTGTGTTTTTCTGTAATTTTTAGACTTAACTGGTTTGTGGAGCTCTATAGGTTAAGGCCAGGAAGCTTTGCTGAGCAGTCCTGTATTATATCAATAACAGTAATACAGTAGTTTGTTTCTCTTCAGAGGAAAGGGAGATATTTGCACCACTAACTGAGGTTTAATTAAATCAATTTCCCTTGAAATTCTAAGACCAGATATGAGTCAGATGGCTATTTCTCTGTGTACTCAAAAGTTTATATATTATTTAACTCTTACAGTGGGCTGTTGTATTTGTTCTATTTTTTTATTGTTTGAATTGTTTTCTGAATTACAATGGGAAGTGTGCTTTTAAACCATTCTTTCAAATGGCTATTTTTTCAGAACTGAAAAACAGAGTGGTTCTGGATGGACAAGTTGGGTTTTGATCCAAACCTCAGTTGAGCCAGTGAAAAGAATTATTTTTTCTTAAAGGAGGTTTGAGCACAAACCAGAAACTGCGTAATATTGATCCAAGACTGACCAGTGTTAAGGGAAAATGTCTTTCTTAAGTAATATTTATTAGAAAGTGAGGATTAATACTCAGTTAATTGTGCCGGGAAATGGCAGGGAGTTTTTTACAATGTCAGTACTTGGAGCTTATGAATGTGCATGTGAGTGTGTGGATGCCTGTTTGCGGACACATGTTGACAAGGGAAGCATCACCGTTTGCATAAATGGTTTCCAAGTTGATTTGTTGCTTGTATGCCGTTGGTTGAAGCCCCCTATATGCCACCTACTCATTGCTAAGAACTTTCTAAAAGCCTGTCGCTTCTTTTCCCTCCTCACATTTGTGCATGGTTTGGTTCTCCCAGGCATTTCTACTTAGTTCCTAAAGCCCTGTGCCCCTTTTTTTCTTTTCCCTAAGGTTGCCATTTTGCTCTTGCTTCATGAAACGATGTGATTGAGAATGAGTCACGGTGACACAGGGGCAGGGAGTGATTCAGTGAATCTAAAATTTGTGGAATTTTACTCATTGCTGATAGAGTGTTCATTTTCCTCATCTTAAATTCTGCAGAAAATCCTTGTATGCTGCTTTAGTATTTAGGCCCCCAGAGGCATAAACCTATTACCGAAGTCACACAATGTTATTTTATATGAAACATTCTGTCCTTTCTAACTTGGACTTCAGAAGAGGAGTCAGTCCCCTTTTATTCCTGCTATACAATAATGAAGATAATGGAGTGGGTTTGGAGAAGCCTTATATACTGTGACAGACCTCAAGCCCTTGCCCTGAGGGTCGTCTACCGACCATGGGATTCCTTTTGCAGCTAAAATCATTAAGCGAATGAGATACAGGCATGTTTTTCTTCTATTTTCTTAAGGCATCAGAGGATGACAGAGACTCTCTGTCTGTTCTCTTCATTTGTAGAAATGAAATGGAAATCTCTTTGAAGTCACTGAACTTGACACAAGTTCATGAAAGCAAAGACCAAAGCAGCCACTTAGCTTTTTCTTGCACTATTAATGGGATTGGATTGCCGTATTTTAATTTATGGCCTGTGCTTGTGGAAAATCAAATCTCTGAAATCTGTATAGCCATTCCTCTAAACCTATGGTCTCAGTTGGGGAGAGTGGATGAAAAAAAATAGTGTGTGGGGGTAAACAAGCAAATTCTCTGCTATTTTTATAATAGGCTAGAGTACTGGCTAACTCTTTACATTTCTAACTTTTGATTAAGAATCAGTTGTCATTTTCCATTTTAGCAGTCTCTGCAACAAGCTATTTATCGGTCTGTCTTTTGTCTGTAAAAACTTCCCTGCTTTATCTTCTGAGGCCAGGTCTGTGGCGTTGCACAGAATTTGTAGGTTGCCTGGATAAGAGGGATCAGATGGGCATCTACTTGATCACAGAAACTGCTCATATGTGTGTGTGCTCATTCATCTGCATGGCTCATTCTTCTGCCACACAAAGGTCTCCTGAAACTCAGGTTAGTGTTTGGCTGTTTAAATGAGTGCTTAGAATTTGGTACAAATACACGTACATATACACGTCTTTATGAAGTGCATGTATTTTCATATATGTGTGTGTGTGTATACATATGTATATATATGCACATGCATGTGCACAAAAGGATTGTATATATGTGCATACAGTGTTTAATATTGTTCCCACTCCAACATTCCTGTCTGCGGGTCTGCTTTAGTCCTCTCTGCTAATCCTCTCTCCTGAGCAGCAATTAATCTCAAGCGTTAAGAAAGCAGGTAGTGCATTCTGGGTGCTACTGGAAATAATAAAAAAAAATGTGGTTCAATAGAGGTAAATAGTTAAAACAGTTAAAAGGGTTGCTGGGACATATGTTTGCAAGGCTTTAGTAGGCAATGTGAATATTTGAGTCTCATCTATTACAATCTGCTTCAATAGTATAAGTATTTTTTTTTTCTTTTTAGGAAAGAAAGTGATGAGAAAGGCCTTTCAGGCATGATTTTTTTGTCTTCTGAACATCCCCCAAAGGCTATCTGTTTTTAATGTTTAAGTTTATGTTTAAGTTTATACATCATAACACCTGTTTTTCTGGTAATTTAAAGGCTGTTGTTTGAGCAGGTTTGTAGTCTATAAAAGTAAACGGTATTGCATTCAGGATCTCTAGTTGAAATAAGATCCCAGAGTATCTCCCAATATTATCAAACTTTTAATCACATCTCATGTAAAGAAATCAAGAGGTCTCCCTCTTCTTAAGCCATAAATTCCAAAGCAGACCATTAACGGGCACAAGAAGCAAAGCCTTTGAAATGCAGCCTCTTGTTTTTAAACTGCATCTGATGAGGTGGAGAGAAATGAAGTGAACAGATCCAGAGGAAAAGCCTAAGGATACTCTAATTGGCCAGGGTTTGAGTTTCTTTTGTCTGGTTCTTCACTGTCCCTTTGACAAAGTACGTGCTGAAGAGGCTTTGTAATGCCGTTCTGCTGAAGGACAAGCAAGGATGCTTTCAGTTGAGTACTTTCAAGTTTTGTTCCACACACTCCTGCTGCTGTGCAAGGATGCTTCAAGTGCACGGCGGTTGCATGTTCCTCTGCACAGTCTGTCACCAGAAAGCACGTCTTATCTCATAGAGCAGGCTAGCATCAAACCCCCTTGCACTTCTTTCAAAGACACCACCATATGGGAATGTGCATTCAAATGCTGCTGATAAAAAAAAATTAAAAGAGGCGGAGGGAGAAGGATGAAGTTTATGAGACAAGTGTATGTGAAGAGAAGGCACTCTTTAATGCTGTGGTGGCTTAAACCTTTATTACCAAGTGCTTTAACTTTAGAACAGAGGTAGCCGAGTTTGAAGCTCTGCCAGCACTTACTTGCTCAAAGTGAAGTTTGTTCATTTGTCACCTTCAGTTTTTAAGTGTTTTCCTTCCTAATAGTTTAGCCCGATAGTCATGGTTTATTTAAATTGATGTTTTTCAAAATGTGCTTAGATTGCCTTCCAAGTCTCTACTGCTTACATCCTCAAAGGCTTATAGCTTTTGGAATTTTCTTTTCGCCTCTGGTAGAGGCATCTGAGGTGCTGATGCAGCATCTTAAGTATAGAAGAAAGTATAGAAGAAAGCAGTGAAACAGTGTGGTCAGGTCAAGTACGATGTGGGAAACTTCTGCTTTTGGAGAAAAGATGCAATCTCTTTCCCCCTCCCTGTTTTAAAATGAAATCTTCCCTGATGGGTCCTGTAGTTAAGATTTGCTTCCAGAGTACATTCACTATATTTTACTGGAGATATAGACATATATATATATGGTTTCAATTGTTCTTTTCAAAATTTCTGTGCCTGTTACTGCCATTTCATTTCAATGTGCCCGTTATATCCCAGATAGATTAGTTTGCAGTCTCTCCCCTCGTCCCTCTCCTCCCCTCGTCCCAGAAAAGCCTTAGCTTTCTGAGCTTTTTTTCAGTCCTTGGAGGCTGCAGGAGAGATCTCTGACTCAGCCTGTTAATATACAAATATACATGAGGGAGTGTGCCAGCTCTTTTTGTATGCTTATGTGCCACAGCTTTCAGGGATGTCATTTATTCAGAAGTGAAGAGCGAGCCACCTGTTTCTCAGGCCTCTTGTCCCTCATATTAAAGGTTCAAGCCCTTGCTGAATAGTAACATCTTAATCTGGGCAAGACGCGCAACGTTTAGCTGAAACCTATTTGTCAAGCTAGCAGGGTTTGTGGGATTTTTTTTCCCTCGCTCTTACCCCCGAGGCGCTTGTCATGACCGTGTATATTAAAATTAATCAGACCTCCCAGGCTTGTGAGGCTGTGTGGTTTAACGTGAAGAAGTGGATAGCAAGCACTCGCCCTAATTAAATGGGCTGGCTTGGGTTTCTTCTAGTGGATACTTGGTCTTTTTGTTAATAAGAGCTGCTCACGGAGGAGGCACGGCCGGCCTGGGAGTTTGTGGAGAGCTCACTTCAAAGTTTCCTCGGCCACCTGCGCCCGCCCCGCAGGGCTGCCCACGTCCCGCTCGGCTGCGCGGCGCCTGCTGGAGTGAGCCAGGCCAGCGTGCGCGCGCGCTCTTCCCAGCTGCGTTATTCCCTGCGCCTACGAGCGGCATGTTGGGGGTGCTTTGCGTGGTGCCATTTCGAGCCAGCAGTTTTTCCCATATGTTTGCATCACCTGCCTTGCAAATCAGCTATCCTGGGAAGACAAGAGCTGCTGCCTTCACTATCTCCCCTCCTCATGCAGCTCCGTCGCGTTGGTCAGTGTCACCCCAGGAGAAACCATATTAGAGGTGTATGATTTATATGTGGTAATATAGAAACTGAGTAAGCACTCAGAACAGGGGAAAGGAAATTTGCAGCGGAGGGAACCGTCAAGCCTTTTAAACAGTAAGTCAAGGCTAATGCCATTTAGCAATTCATCAACTTAATTTTGGCCCGAAAAATAGCAAGGAATTTGGAACGGTCAATATTTTTGGACAAAATGTTTAATTGGAAATGATATTTTTTTGTTTTTAAATGTTTAAGATGATTAATATGAAAGAAAAATGAAAACATTTCAATTAGGATTAAATAAAACATTTTGGGTCAGGTGGGAACAGCTTTTCCCCAACTTAGTTTGGCAGCTGAAATGAAAAAAAAAAAACCCAACAAAAAAAACCCCAAAAGACTATTCACATGAAAATACATTTCAAAAGATTACCTTTAAAATTTCTGGGGCTGTGTTTGTGTCTAATGGTATGAGGAGAAGGACAAATGAGCAGTTCTTATAAAGTTACTTAAATGTATCTGAGTGTTACGCTCCATGGTTTTGAGGGCAAATTGTAATGTTTTAGGCGGAAAAGCTTTCAAAATTTGTTTTCCTCCAAATTTGGAAGTTTCTGCATCTTCCAAAGCCTCATCCAGAAATGTTTTGTAGCACTGAGGTCATTTTCTTTTGAAATAGCTTTGTTGATAGTTACTCAGGCTTCATACTGCAGACATGCTTGTCACGTCCCTGCAGCAGCAGCCTGCGAGTGTGTGCTAGGGGGCCTGGAAGTCTCCAGTTACTGCACCCCCAGAACTGGATTTTGCTTTCTATTAAAATTCTTGCAATCCAGGGTACAGGCAGAAAGCAAGCAGTGTTTCTCTGTTTCCATAATAGTTCCAACTGTTGAAATAAAACCCAGCAGGTAGGACGATATTCCATTGATTTGAGAATTTATTGTACGTCTGTGTGCTAACTGGTTGCCATCTTTCTCTTTTTTTTTTTTGTCAAGCATTATTATTATTCCTATTTTATTTTTTTTCAAACCTTGGCACAACCCAAACGTAAAGAACCATATTGACACTGCCAAGCATCTGTCTGGTGCTTGACAGCATCATAGAAACCCTTCCACTGTTTCAGCTGGGTTGCTAGTGGTTATTTAACAACACAATGCAAACTGTGCAGTGTGGGTGTATGCGAAATGGAAAGAAAGGTTGAGGTGGGGGGAAGGAGCCCTGTACAAGTAAATACATTTTTCATCATATCTTTTGTTTGGTCTGTTTGCCGTGTGCTATTCACTAGTCAATAGAAGTTGTTTGACAGTTCTGCAAAAGGGTAAGGAACCTTTTCTTAAACTTTTATTCTCCTGCATTTGTCTCAGTACGGAAAGTTTTCTGCCGTGGGTTTTTCCTTTGTTGTTGTTGTCGCCTGCCTGTTGCTGAAGGCTTTGTGTTGGTGCTGTTCTGCCGGTGTGACATAAGCTCATGTTTGTGAGACGCCGCGCGGTGAGCGGGGAGCTGGTACAGGTGAAGTGGATATTGAGAGCACTGGTGTGAAAGGTGCCCATGATGATCTTCTAGGGCAGCCTGGTCCTCTGGAGCTCACCTCTTATTTATTTATTTAGCCAGGGTGCCAAAGTGAAGAGCGACTGAACAGAAAAGCCAGCCTAAGCTTTCTACTGAGCAATGCCCTGGTAGCAGGCGTGCGGGTCTGTGAAGCTTTCTGAAATGTTTAGCCTTGATTTAATTCGTATTTAAGATCTCTCCTCCCAGCACATTAATATAATGTCAATGTAGAATGCATTGCATGGTGTAATTACTGTAGAGAGCAGTAGTTGGGAAAACAGACGGTAATTGAACACATGGCTGTTTATTACAACAGGACAGTGCTCCTACGCTGGTATTTAGGGCATTAATAGGGAAGAATTGATTTGTTGTTTTAAGATGAATTCAATCACTGTTGCTTAGGCCTTTGTTTGCTCAGGCCGAGTTATGCTTTGTTTGTGTTATGTGCCCAAGAGGTTTACACACCACAGCGTGGCATTAGTCATGCCGAGGGCTTGGGAGCAGAGAGCCATTTACACGAACAAAGGACATTTTTCTTTTTGGCTCTGTTTATCTTCCTTTCTAGTTTGGTTCCCCTCTAATCTCTCTCACTTTCTCCTAGGCTTTCTCTCGCTCTTCTTCTCCCTCTCTCCCTTTTTCCTCCCCAGACATCAGGGATCAATGCAAAGGTCCTCCCGCTTTCTTTTCTCCCCCCTCATCCCCATTGCGCCTCCCCAAGATGAATGGGGCTCTGACTGACAGCTGGCAACACAGGGCTGCAGCCCAGAGTGAACTGGAGCGCTCATGCCCAAGTTTGGGCTTGCAGGAGTAGGGGGGCGGCAGGAGAAGCCTCTTCAACTGTTGAGGAAAATGATTTAAGTTGAAAGCAAACAGAGCTGGAGGTAGATGCAGCGCTGCATGTCTCGACTCTGCTGGTTTTGAAGGAAGGGACCCACACCTTTTGTCACTTTTGTAGGATCGCACTCTCGTTAGGCCCCGCATGGGCCACATCCTGTGATTTAATGAGCCTGCTGCCCTTTTCTCCTTTTTACTGATGTGAGTCTGGGAGAGGAGAGGAACCATATGACTGAAGTTGAATTCCTAGTCTCCCTGGTGTGAGCAGTATGGCTTAGGTTTTAGGCTCATTGTGCTTGAGAGGAATCTCAACCTGATTTATTTCAGAGTGTGGGAGAGTTAATAGGCACTTCAGAACTTTGCGGGCCAAATTTTGCTCTCAAACATAAGTTTGCGACTCCTGCCGAATGCAGCAAGAGCTGTATTTGAAGAAGGCAGCATCTGACCCAGCAGAGGAGTTGAAAAGAACCCGACGTGGATTGGTGCATTATCCCCATGCAGACAGGGATTATGCTTATTCCTAGAAAGAGCTTTATTAACAGAACTGAAAGGTAGCAATGCCAAAGCCTGTGCAGGCAGCAATTGCTAGAAGCTTACATCTGCTATTGACTAGATGGTAAAATAGATTGTATCTAAGTGATACCGTGCCGGCTAGCCAGATGAGGAGGGAGCACCCACAGACTAGTCCTTTGGACTTGTACAAAATACTCATTAGTGTAAGGAAGGAGAGCCACAGGCCTGTGACAGGGAAGGCCAGCCAGATTCCTGGCAGGTGGGAATAGCAATTTAGCATACCTTTATATATTCTTTAGTATACCTTTACATATTCTGCAACACACAGGGAAGAATATCACCCTAAACCTGATCTGAGCTTTTTAGGCAAAATTACTTAAATGACTGAAGTTCCGGATAAATAGAAACCCAGGCGAAGACAGCCACAACAGGAGCTCAAGTCCAGCGGTATTTTTATCTGTGCCTGCAGTCATAGACAATTGGTTGTGTGTGGGATATGCTGCTTGGCTGTTACTCATAAATCTTTTCTAAATATGTAGGAAATGCAATTCCAAAGGCACAGCCCTTATGCCTGAGGACAAATTTCCACATTACTGAAAAAAAAAAAAAAAAAAAAAAAAAAAAGTTATGCATTGCTCTGCCATAAGCAGGAATGATCATAGCTACAGATATATATCCCCGTAGTTACTATTGGTGTCCAAATATGTTAAGAGAAAGAAAAATGTTTATCCTAACTTGAAAGGGGCTACCCAAGTACCCTGTTTTTCCAGTAGAGCTTGGAATTTTACATTAGTTTTGTGCTGTGGATTAGGGTACACAATCTAAAGGTAAATAGTCTAGAGATAAAGATTACATGGAAGAAGAAAAAGCCTCTTGGTTTTGTATGCAGCCTCAATCTTTTTTTTGCTAAGCTTTTTTTCTGCTTTTCACACAACACACATCCCATTTCAGTGTCTGAACATCTATCTCTCACAGTCTGCAAAAAAGTCCACAAGTAAGGAGAAAAGCTATGTTTCAACTGTAGTCATTACTGTATATTCACTCAAATCCTATGATACTGGAGCACTGTCCTATCCCAAAGTGTAAAGCATGTTAATGTATTTTTGCTGAGATGTCTATACACCAGATTAAAGGAGTATGTTTCCAAATACTTCCTTTTTCTGTGAGTGAAATGAATATATGAAGATGAAACTAGAGGAGAGCAGGTTTCTGCTAATGATTTTTAGCTGCAACAGTTCTGGCTTCCACACTGAGTTCATGTACAGCCTTAATCAGCAATGCTGTTTAACTAAATCTGGAGACATTTCACTGAAGATTATTTTAAGTTAAGTCTTTTTTATGCATGTCCTCTTGCTGTGTCACCTAATTGATTCCCTGCTCCCGTGAAGCTTTGGGGTGCGGGATGCACATGTAGGCGCAGCGCATTTCTCCTTTACAAGTTTGCCCAAGTCAATCCCATCTGAGTTCAGAAGAATTAAGAAGCTGTCACTGAGCATCATTCTGTAACTAACCATAAAATTATTAAAATGAATAGTCCACATGATGTGGAGGTTTAGGCTAGAACTTGTTCTATTTGCTGCAAAACGTGCAGCCTTTTTGAGATGCTGATCATGATACCACCAGTATTTTGTTGCTATACTAGTCACTGAAAAACAAAACAGAGCACACAGTGGATGTAGCACACATTATACAGACGTCAGAAAGCAAAATTCAGATACTTTCTCACATTGCCCAACATTTTCCCAATTTTTGTAATGTAATTATTTTATTTTTTTATCTTTCCTCTTCTCTTGCATTGTAACTAGTACAAAATGGACGGCTCTTATCAGTGGTAGCAGAAGGGTAGCCAGTCTTCTGTCTCCTGTCCTGACTTTGTGCCTGGCATACAGCATGAAGCGAGCTGCCCTCACAGTGCTGAGAGAGTCCAGCCCTCAGCGCTGTTTCATGCTTGCTTTCTCCCAGGGCATTGCTACCAAGTGTTCTGCTCACCTACTGGTGCTGTAAATGTTCGCCAGAAATGAGACCAAATGGACCAAACATGGCACTGCCAAGTATTTTTAGGAGCAAATATAATGCAGTGCATGGCTATTTTTTGAGTCATCTGCTTCAGTCAGTAGGTTTGAAGAAATCTGAATAAGCAGCAGGAGGACAAAAATGAAGATGCTGCCTGCCCTTGAATAAACAGGCCCCGCCGTGGCAAAATGAAAGGGAGGGACTGTTTTTGTGAACTTCTCGGTATAGTTTGTCAAACTCGGAGGGATGTTCAAGAATGTGAGATGGTGTTCTACAGGCCTCCTCCTCTGCCTCATGATTTTGCTCTTGAAATCTGATGGATCCTGGGACAGTCAAACAGCAGAGCTGCTAGTGGGGGTTGGCTTGCTTGCTTTTCTCACAAATCTTGTTCACACGAGAACAGGACATCCAGATTATTTAGGCAGTTCCAGGTAGCGTTCCACACAGGCTGAATGCAGCCCGTAAGCTGTCAGTTCTTTAGCTTAATACCAGGTCTTAGAGTATTAATTCAAGGCTTTCGGTGATCTAGGACACAACATGTGCCAGAGGCAGGAACTAAAATTAGAGGCAGACTTTTGGCTGTGAGAGCTGCTCAAGGCTACTTGGGGTGAAAGAGGAGGGCAGAGGCCTGAAGTCACTCACAGCGCAGAGCCTGCAAGGTGCAGGGCTCCCCTGCAGTACTGCAGCTTCCTTGCAGCTTGCACGCTCGTGAAAGACCCTTCTTTTTTTGTCTCGTCCCAGCGGTGCAGCTGGGTGCAGCGCTGGGAGTCATTTCACACACCAGCTCCTCAACGAAGCTGCTGGTTTGCTTGTTACAGCAAAGTCCAGCTTAAGGTACAGCGGGACGGAGGAGCCCCTTCTGAAAGTGTGGATTTTTACCACACTATAAGAGGAAGGGAAACTTAAAACAAAATAGTAGAAAAACAAGTGAGAACGTACAACAGTATGAAGGACGCTGTCTTTTCATAGAAAACCATAGGATGTAACCTAATGATAAAAAATAACTAGGAGAAATATGACTGAGCGACTGTGAAAAATTATTCTTCCCTTACTTCAGTGAATATACTTTGTTCCGTAGAATCTTATTTTCTTGGCCATATGTAGGAACCATTTTTTTTTTTTTTTTAAAATCTTTCGAGGGCTGTGAATAGGTGATTATTAGGCATTATTGTTTGGTTATGCGGGTTCTCTTGTCATCCATTCTTGCTTACTTCATTTAAGCTGTCGAAACTGCTCTTGCCCATGCAGGAGTAATGATTCTGTTACTGAGAGCATGTGAGATTACAGGGACCTTGTTTTAAATTGCTTTAGCACTTGTTATCGTTTCAGGCCATCTGAAACATGTTCTTTCTTCCTGGAAGGTTAAATACTCAGAAACAAATTTGTAGTTTTGTAGTTTTTACTAAATGACATTCAGTCTTTACCCTGTCCTGGCTGTCTCTTTCTAAAAAAATCATAAGGCTCCATTTTGACATTGTCCTGGGATTCATGTAAACATATGAGGGCACTGGACTTAAATAAGACACATGGAGACCATTTTCCAGTACAAGAATTTTGCCTTATGTTCAAAACAGGAAAGATTTTTAAGTTTTTAGTATTAGTGAGAAAATTTTTCTCTGAAATCAATACTGTGAATCTAAACTCTGATATTTTGCTCCTATTCATGTACAGCACTTTCTTTGATGACAGTTGGAGTTCTGGTCTCACAGGGAGAGGAGAATATTGGAGTTGAGATTTCTTGTACAGAGCTTAGGGGATAATATTGTGTTTAGTTTGTTGCACTAGATGCAAGCTAATCAGAGAATAATTAACAGTCAAAATGCCAGGGCTTTTTATTCATGTAAAGGATCTGGAATTGAAGTCCTCAGTAAGGTAACATATTGAATTCAATGAGATTTTAAACTGAACAAAGGGATTTGTCCCCAGCTATTTTTCCCTGTCAGTTTTTAATGAGCATCCCATAAAGGTGTTTAACCATTGTATTGGCTTTGATAGTTCTAATTTTTTGGAGAAAATTGCCTTTTCAGGTTGTGAAAAAGATGTTGAAACAAAACAAAAAAAACAAATGAAAAAAAGAAGCATGTTTTTTATTTTGTGATGTCTAACTTATTGTGAGCAAATTCAAAGAATGTCTCACCTCATGCTTTCTTACAGACTGTAGCTAAGGATGTTGTAGAGTATTGTATAGAAATTGCCAAGAGAAAGAATTAAAGTTGATGGACGTATGTAAGAACTCACCTTAGTTCTTGCAACTGCAATAAAATTTAGATAGAGAGGTAGCTATAGATGCCAGTACTTTATTTATTTGTTTTATAAATGAAAGGGGGAAAAAAGTGCTGCTGCTCAGCTCACTATACAGAGCCTAGCGTTTAAATGCCATGGTTTTGCGTTAGAAGGAGAAGTGTATCCGAATACATCCTTTGCCTCGTTTTCCTCGGCTGTCACTGAGAGCTCCCAGGCTGAGACAGATGGCTGCTGGTTTAGTTGTGTGCGTGGGAGACAGGAACTTCCACATGTGATTTTTTACCATTTGGTAGTAATTAGTTTGTTGTATAAATTAACATTAACTGAACCATTCTTCAGGCATTGTTTGTAATTATCTTCTTTGAGCCTCTGAGTTGTGTAAAGAAATAAAAAGCAGCGAAGAAACTGCTTCTTATTTTGTACAAGGAGAGGGCTCTGTCATTAACCAGAACAGAACAGCAATTATCATCACATGCCCAATAGGCTGAAAACTTCGAAATAGCCTTTAAAAAGGCAACAAAAAACCCTGAAGTAATATTAATGGAAGTGAATGATTTAGAAGGGCAGATAGATTTTATGAAATGTGTAAGAATGAAGCATGAGTAAAAGCAGTGGTGATCATGCCTGCCTGATATGATTTTTCTTACTATTTTATACCACTGTTTTATTTGGGGTTTGTTGTTACAGGAGAGAGAGTTTGTTTCTTTTCTAAATACAATCCTTTTTTTTTTTTTTTGATTTTTTTTTTTATTTTTATTGCACTGTTTCTTTCTTTAAGATATTTCTTTTTTTATTTTGGATAGTAAACATAAAGGTTCTTGTGTCTGCATATTCAGCATTGAACTACTGTTAGTGCTGGTTTTCTCAGGGGATTTCTGTCATTTCCAACTACCAGCCAAATTGGAATTGTCAGGAGAACAGCCTCTCACATGTTATTTGGCAGTTCTGTTTCCAGACTTGGCCAGGATCCAGAAATGCAGAGGTTCATGGACATGAAAAATAACAGGGAAAATGCCCTCTGGTATTAGCCAAATATTCTAGTAACATATTGGGGATCTTTAGGTTTATCTGTTGAAAAAGTTCTGTTCTTTTCTGCGTTTTTTTAAAAAAAAGATGCTGAGTATTTCATGGGAGAAGTTCTTCCCTTTCCCACAGGTGTTGGGTCTCCGTATTTTGGTTAAGATCTCCTCCCATGGATATAGAGCTGGCAAAACCAACATCATGGAGCTGGGTGCTAGTGCTGCACTAGAATCCCTACCATCCTCCAGCACATAGACTAGCTTACACCAGTGAAAACCAAGTGTACTCCATTGCAAGGAATTTCACAGCTTCCTTAAAATTAGTTTGGCATCTAAAGTGTGCCTGTAGACAAAAATCCTTGTGACTTGAGCTTTGAAGTGCCTTGGCATTTTCTTGTGAAACAAAAGACAATTTTGGACCCAAACATGAACTTTTCCAGGCAAATCAGTGCTGGTTCTAGGTTTACTTAAGTTAACTGCATTCAAGGCCTAGTCCTGAGAGGTGCACTTGGATTTTCCTTTGCCTGACAAAACTGCTGTTCATGTTACCTTTGTCTAGGTAATAGTTTTATCTGGATAATAAATGTGGGAAGAAGATGCTGAAATTAGTAAATATCAAACTACAGATAATTTAGGCAGTGCTTTGTAGTTTTATATTTTCATGGCAATGGAGAATTAACCTATATGAAGCCTATTACTGTTTAGAAAAGAAGGAGATGGGAGGGAGCTTTGGTGACAAGGAACTTGGACTGAAACCTGGGTGGGTGCCCGCACTGCGCCGAGGGCTGCGGTGAAAACCGGGCTCCCAATAGCCAGTTCTCTCATCTACTTCTCTCTCTGGCTCGGTCTCATGCTGTAATGGAAGATATCTGCGATTCTCCCTGTTGCACCTCCGCCTCCCTAACCAGGAGTGAATGTGCCAGGCTCGGTTTGGAAGCCCTCGACCTGAAATGAGGTGTTGACCTTGCCCTTGCCTCAGCGGGGTTCCCGCACGTGAAGTGACCCCATCAAATCACCCCCTCTTTCCTTGCTGCAGAAACACTCTCTTGGTGTTGTGCACATTTTCCCCCGCTCGCCTTGCGGAATTTATCTAATTTATTTTGTGAGCACACGAGCTCCAAGCTCTAGCATGGCAAGAAGGTGAGGAATTTTTTGTTTTGTTTTTAGGTTAGGGAAGAGGAGGGTGGGAGGGAGCCCGTGGGAGCCTCGGTGCCAAGAGACTCAAAGGGAATGCGTTAATTAACCTGGGAGGATTGCGGGATGCTCGAGTGAGAAACTGCGGCTTTAAAACTCAGTGATCTTTATTCCTCATTGGGTTTGGGTCAGAGACCTCGGGTAAGCAAGGCAGGGGGAGGAAGGAGGCTGGGCACAATGGGAACCAGATGTTGGGAGCCGACAGGGCTGAGCTACCCCATCCCTTTGCGAGCAGCCTCATCTGCCCCGTGTGCACCCACCACAATGTGCCCCCTTCCTGCCTTCCTTCCTTCCTGCTTAGAGTTCCTCAGCCCCTGCTGAGGGACTGAGACGCACACACACACACACGTATGTACATATGTGCACACGTATACACACGCACACACACGCCTGGCACTGTGTTTTTCCTTTGGCCTACCTTGTCGAATGGCCCTGGAAGACTAAACAGGTGTTATCTACTTTTGATTTCAGTGCATTTAAATTAATCCTGTCAGCTCAGCTGTTAAAACAACTGTCATCTCCAGCTGTTAGTAATTTTCGACTGGGCACTTTTACAGGTTGCCAAGTTCTGAGCCTGCATTGTGAATCTCTCCCTCCCTTTCTCTCCAAGCGCTATAGTAACATTTTTTATTTTTTTTAAAGGGGACTTGCATTGCACTCTGTGGTTTTTTTTTGTTTTGTTTTTTTTTTTGTTGTTGTTGTTTTTTGTATCAGTCCCTGTTTAGTATATATTTGAAATAATAATATCAGAAAACCCAACGTCGTCCTGCCAGGCTTTGGAATAAAGAGCCGAGCCATGTGTTGAGTGCAGCGCATATCAATCTTCTGTGGGGCTGTTGCGGCCTCTCTGTGCATTTTAAATTTGAATGGGAGATGAATCAACCTGAGGGGCTGGGGGAGGGAGGGGGCTTAAATTGCCAAAAATAAGACCTCCTTTTCAGAAGTACTTCTTTTATTTTCACTTTTGCCTCAAAATGCATGTAACTTTAATATTTATTCTAAAAATATCTAGAAATATTTTTAAATTTTTACATTGATGATATACCCATGGTGGCCTTAGCAATTGCAGGGGGGAAAAAAAATCATAAATTGGGTGCGCTTTATCGATTTCAATAGATACTCTCTAATGTGGCTTATTCCTATGGGGTCAGGATCTATAGTCCATTATCAGGGCTTCCGAGTCAGGAGCGCTCGCGGCTTGTGCAAAGCCCATGCCTGACAGGGAAGCCTTGCTGGGGCTTCAGAGCTGTAGGGCCATAATTGCAACTGGTGTAAAACCGACGGATCCATTGACTTATTTTGCAAGCTATCCTTCAAACGGTAGAAAGGATTATTTAGGTATTGTTTTATTCAGATATTATTTTGTATGTTTCAGGAAGAAGTACATACTTTAAAATGGCTATGGGCAATCTATTTGTCATCAAAATAAAGATAGTTTTATGTTTCAGGTAGCCCAGGAAAAGGGATCCGTTATAAAGTCATGCTTTATATATCTGTCTGTTACTTAAACACAGGTATGTTTCTATATCCTGCAGTAAAGAGAATACTTCAGCTTAGGAACCTCATTTCTTAAGACTTTCATTATCTTTTAGTTTAGAATTTCGTAAAGAAAATTCCATTAAAGCAGGAAGTATACCCCAAAGAATTTTAATATAGTTCTTTTCCTTCCACTATGTATTCTTAACCTTTGATAAGGAATGTCATCAATCAAGAAGAAAAGGAAAAGACCCCCCCCCAAACTTCAGTAATTATGTGAGAGAGAAAAAGAAAATTTCAGATGCTGAAGTACCATCTAATGCAGCAGGCCAGGTACTGATTCCATTTCCACCGTGAAAATATATCTCTACTTTTTGGCATGTTCACACTGTAGTACAGAATTGTAGCTCTCTGAGCAGCATCGTAAATTCCTGTACAGTTGCCATTTTTGAAGGCCCCACACAACAGTGTCTTTCTAGAGAAGTTTTGAATTTCCTTATGAAATGACTGCATTCCTGTGCTTGAGGAGGCTGCTGTTACTGTCTTATTTTCAAGCAATGCTGCCATTTAAGCAGGCAATGAAGCCACTTCCTCACGTTTCCCATCCATATTAAACAGTTTTAGGATTCTTGGGTTAGGTATGGAGTCATTATTGTAGGTACTGTTTAGTATTAATAAAATCTAAAATACCGTTTATGAAGAATTTATTTGTGCATGTTGGGAACAGGAGTTTGTGAATACGCAGGACACAATTGCATATATGCATGCGCAAAATTAATATTGCTCCTAGCAGTAGCAGGAGCTGTGGTTGCTTATCCTAAATTCTGATATGGCTCATATACTGTGTGGATAAAAACTGGAGCTACAGTGGTTTACTAGGAATATTTTAGTAAATAGTCTAACATAAATTGTTTTAAAAGGAAATTAGAGTAGAAATTTAATCAATAATGTATTAATCTAAAATCCTGATTTCACAGAAGCTGCTACTGGGCCAGAATGTCATTTGATCAAAGCAAGTCTTTCCTGTAAAATCCTGCTTTTTGAAAAACAAATTGAAGTGATTGAAAAATCAAAAAGAAGAAAAAAGACATATTACTATGGAAACCTTGCTTCTATCTAACATCCAAACGTTTTGTTTTAGTGAGATTAAAATGTTTAGATTCTGTTCAGTTTAATGTGGTCATTCCTAGAGTATCTTTTGCTTTGGTTCTTGTTTACACCAGCATCGAACTCTGCTGAAAGATGCATGTCAAATGTTCCTGCCTGCAAGGATTTCCCTGCAAAGTCTGATTTTCTGCTTTGCAGGGTGCCCCTGGCTGCTCGTGAAAGAAGGAACCTTTGAGGGCGGCCTTGCGGGGAGCTCCTCCTGAGGAAGGCTGTTCCCTTGCCCAGCCCATGACCATGTCTCGCCCCCACCACCCTTCCCACCAGACCTGGCCTTTCACTCGGGGCTACAACAAACTGTCGCCACCTTCTTGCTGCATTTGCTAAAGCTAGATGGTAGTTCACTTAATGCTGCAAAGACTAGTTTACACATATATTTATCCTTTCTCTTTTTCAAGCGCCTTTCCTTGCAGCTGCTTATCTTGAACGTGTAGTGGCACGACACTGTTGTAAAAGACAGGTAATTCCAATAGCATAAGTGAAATTACCTTTGTGTAGAATGGAAGTGAGACTGATCCAAACTGGTGCCCACTGCCTTCAACACAGAAATGTCCGTTTCCTTTGCTGACTCTAATTAAAAGGTACTTGCAAACCTTTGAGGCTTTTGAGCAACTTGAAATGGTCCATTAACTTATCTATATGTAGTAAAACCTTGTCAATTCACACTAATGATTGTGGGAGTTAACAGGTAAGCACATTTTTCAGCTGGCCTCTGCTTGGGTGAGGGACTGAACCTAAACTCTTGACCTGACTCATCTAAATTCAGAGGTATTCAAAATCTAGATTTTGCAATTTGAGTCAATATTTAAATTTCTTTGACTTTGCATGAAGTAGTTGCAGCCAGCTGCTTCGTGTTTGACAATCCAAAGGTGTCCGAGATACCTGTGCCTTGTGTTATCTCCCAGAGATAGGCAGGGCCCCAGCAGGGCTGGGCACTGGGAGGCTCCAGCTCACAGGGCAGCTCTTGTTGCTGCTGATTTGGGGAAACCCATCCCCATGGCCAGGGCCCAAGCAGGCTCCAAAGGAGGCTCTGCACGGCCCCGGCTTTCTGAGGAAGCACCGTGCTCCTGGGATCGCTCCTGTACACCCCTCTCTTCCTGCTTTGTGTGGCTAGGATGTCAAGGGAGGATCACCAGATGCCTGTTTTTTCAGGAGGAGAGGAAAGGCTGCTCTCTCCCATTTCTCAGCTGAAAAACATATAACATGAGGAAAAACGGACTCTGACATTTATTCTTCTTTACTGTAGTCTTCATCTTTTGGTTCCGTATTTTATTTTTCCATCTTACCTTCTTTTCCTGTCTTTCCCTTTGTAATCCTGAGAGAGCTTATCAACATCCATTAACTAGATTTGACGAGCATGAACAAGCATTTCCAAAGCAGGCAAAAAAAAAAAGGTGACAGTAATAGCAAAAATAATAGTGAAAATTTGATATCAACAGGACATGACTAAGTAAAGTGCACTGCAGTGTCAGTATAGTGCGGAGTATTGCCAGGCTCTTAATTAAGCTGTGATTTCTGTTAGATGAGATATTAAATCCAATTTCTTGACAGTTCTTACGCATCTCTAACCCTAATCTATATTGAGGTTCACTTATTAAGTTCCTACTTCGTACAACCAACAGTGCAAATTTAAAATATCCGTATATTGCCCTGACCCATACGATTTGCGTGGACGGTCTTATTTTGGTAGATGAGTGACTTTTTTTGGTTTAGTTTGTTGTTTGGGAAGGATTTTAAACAGAACGAAGAAAAATACTCATTTTCATTCTAAGTTGTATACCAGTAAGGGTACTGCTTAGATTGATGAAACTTTGCTTTGACTGATGTACCTCAAAGTAAGTATGTTCAAAGAGCTGCACCTATTCACAGTGTGCTGACATGATTTATTTTCCACATGGGAATATAGGTGTTTGGAGCTCTTCATTAAAAGTGTTTTGCTGCCTTTGAACAAAACTTTCCTTACCTATCATGCATCAACTTTCCTTGATGCCTGGCCTGGATGATACAGGACAGTTAAGTATTTCTCTTTTCTTGAGGTCAACTGCTTGTCAATAACCATATGCCTGTAGATTTTTCCAGTCCCATCTAGGTCATGGCAGATGTCATTTCTGAGTGCGTTGAGAAAAAGCAGGAGATAAGAGCATTTATGTAGCATTTATGTAGCATTTGTGGGCTGTCATTAACAGAGTCAACAGAGCTAAGACTAGGGCTGTGCATTTCTGTGTGTGTATGTGTGTGTTTGTACACATGCGCATGTGTTTATCTACCTGTAAAGAGCTAAAACATATTGATATCTGTTTTGCTGTGGAGGGCAAGAAAGACAAAACTCCAGACTTGATATATTCTAAATTCCTTGAGGCAGAGGTCATTTTTACTTTGTGTATCTCTGTATCAATAAATGTAGTGTTAGTATTTACCAATTATTTTAAAAAAACAGCTCAACTCACATAATGCACCATAATAAAGGCTATATTTCTCTGTGATTTCCTTCAAAATTCTGCTTTAGAATTTCTTAAGTCTTTAAGTCTTCTATTTTCTTTAGTGTGCACTATTCAGTTCATTTTTTTTCCTGTTAGAAGACCAGTTGACTAGCTTATCTTTTTTGTATGAACTGTTTCCTATATACTTTTTTGTTCTCACTGGCACTTTTTAAGTTTTCATGTTCTCCTCTCATTGACACTTTAATAATTGTCTTATTAAAAATAATTTTAAAATAAATGTGCATGTTGGGCATATGTATATGTATTGTCAACTCTTACAGGATTTAGATCACTTATATTTTTCAACTGTAGGGAGTGTGGCCAGAACATCATTTTAGGAGACTTAGTTTATTGTCCTAGATAGAGATTTCCTCTGCTGGTCTCTGAGGGGTGTGAATAGGAGGAGAAACCCTATGAACAAGAATGTTCACGTACAACTGCGAAATACAGGAATTACAAACCGCACAATGCAGAAATTCATCTTTATCCTTTATTCTCAGGATGGTTTAACAGCTTGCATTTTATGTAGTCAGAATGCCCTCCCCACTGTTGTTGGAATTAACTTTTTGATAAAGAGATAACGTTTTTTATTTACCATATTTTATTTCATTATAAGCCTTCCTAAACTTGAATTGCTCCCATTATAGCTGCTCATGCCCCTTCCGTGGTACTTCTTTCTTTTTCCCCCCTTCTATTATATTCAATCAGATTAATGGTAACTGCTTTTATGGTTCAGGAGAAGCCATTTAACCCCTTCCTCAAAGGATTAGAAACTCTTTTTGCTTCATGGGAATATTCTACTTTACTATTTCTCTTCCGTAGTTTAAGAATGATATTTATCCCATATACCACTAGGCATCTAATTTAGGTAAACTGATTCAAGTGCTGAAAACATCTGTCCCACTTCATCAACTCTGTGGGAAACCTAAGCACCTAGCTTGAGATACCATTATAGCTCACAACTGCAATTCTAAACTTGAAATTTGCCTTCTATATGCGTGGTGAATGCAGATTGTATTGGTCAGACAAGATGATCGTGGCCGAAAGGAAGTGAAAGATCTTGAAACATTTTCGGAGGCAGCGCAGTGCATCGTGCCATGACATTTTACTGTGATTCGAGGAGACAATATTGCCATGCAGGCAGCTTGACTTTTAAGTCTTGCCTGCAGGGCAAACTAGACATGGTACAACTTCCCCGTGCACGGCTCAAGTGGTCGGTGCAGGACACAGGCGCCCAGACTCTTCAGGGCCAAAGGCCAAGCTGGCAGTGTGCCAGAAACCAGAGCACTGAATCTAGCGCCAGACCCTCTCCTGCCTTTTCGAGGACAGGCGGAGAGCATCCAGCTGTCGCTTTAGTTCCCAGCATTTTCTTCCTTCCTAACCTTACCTCTTCCTGGAGGTTATGAAGTGTAGTTAAGGTTTGAGACTCCTTCATAGAAAATAATACTTGAAAATCCAGAAATAATCTTCTTTGTGAAGGTGTGTGTGAACATGAACAATGTTGTGTTTTATCTTCTCTCACAGGCAACTGCAGCTCATTTGTTGCAGGTTTTCTCATTATTAAAGAAAAGAAAAAAAACCCCACTGTCCTAGAGTTACCACGGAATATAGAGTACTGATCACATTGACTTTCTCTTGAGTTTTTCCTTGAGCTGTTCTTGAGTGGCAGAGAAACCATAGGTTGGTCATATATCATTGTATGATGGCACCGTGCAGGCTCATGGTCCAAATTTAATAAAACCATAACAATAGAGCCCATTTGGCACATTTGTTGGGGAGAAATGAAAATGTGCTCGGGGTGCTGTGTTGCATCCTCTCCTAAGGTGCTCTCTTCTGGAGACACTCAGTGCTAGGAATTACAGTGTTTTTTGGTTGCTTCTTCTCAGCACATAAAATGGAGAATTTTATTCCTTGATACTTTATGCATTTCAGCAAAACTGGATTCATTAATTAGATTTTTTATTTGGTAGTCATTTAAACCTACTGCAATCAATGAAAATGTGTGAACTTTAGGTCTGAACCTAACATGTTAGCTGCTGAAACTTGGTGAGGTGAGCAGGCTTCAGAGGTGATGATAGAAAATAGTGTTAGCTTTGAATGGTATGATAGGATGTAGCTTCCGTTGTAAACAGCATGGGCTAATTTTACCTTAAAATGATTTAACCAAAATAAGTGGTAGTTCACAGGATTTGGTGAGTTGTTGGGTACATATAGGTAAGATCTTGGGGTTTACAACTTTTCCTTTTAATGTGGGTCTGCATAGCAGGCAGCTTTAGACTCTTGTCTTACACTCCCCTTGGTAGTATTCATTTCTCAGTCTCTAGAATATTTTCCTTTTTATATTTTCACTGGGGGTTAGTGAAACCCCACCTCTGCTACTTAAGTACTAAAGTGATACTTTCTCCAAAGCGGTTTTGGAAAGAGTAAACTGGAATCCGGTGATACACCATAACTGGCTTGATGTTTTATTTTGATAAAAATTTCTCTTACGACTTTTTCCTCTGTGTAGTCTCTCTCTATCTATGCAGCATGCAAGGTAGATGAGACACATAGGGACATGGTTTAGCAGGCATGGTGTTGAAGGGTTTACAGTTGAACTCAATGATCTTGAAGTTGTTTCCAACCATAATGGTTCTGTGATTCTATGAATGGGCATGCATGTTGCGGCTCAGATTTTCCTCTGCTGTACCTGTACCTGTAGCCAAATTTCCTGATCTGATCTGCTTTTTCCTGCCCCTAGTAGGAGCAATAGAGCCCATGGGTTGAATGGCCACCTTCTTTCAAGCTATTCTAGGAAAGAAAACTGGGCAGTGCTGATTTTCTGTAGGACTGCTCCACAGCTTGAAAGCCAAAATATCAGGACAGCTCCACTGCCCAACATTCTCCTGGCCTTGTGCAGACATGTTGCGTGCCACGGGACTTCGCTGCTCCTTGGAGCTTCTGCATGCAACACAAGAAGGCTCATTATAAATTTGTGGCAGATTAACATTTCCAGCTGAAAGTGCAGAGAACGCAATCCACATAGCTTCCTTTCATCCTTGGAGAGGAAGAAATAGAAGAACTCCAAGCAAGCTTATTGAGTAGCTTGAATATTTTGGAAAGAGATAATGATTTAGAAGGCTGCGTCCTGTTTTCAAATACGGCTGAAAAGCATAATCGAGCCATATCAACACTCAGTGAAACTTAAACCCTTGAGTATATACTCTACCTTGAACCTGTACCTTGAACCTGGACACAGTTGCCTGTGTGATATAAATGTTCGGTGCTGAAAAGAAAATGGGAGCCAGGGAAAAGCACAGTTAACTGGCAAGATGGATGCCTGAGTCCGGATCATCTCAAGCTCTTTCCAGTGTCCTCCCCAGGACAGTGGATTCGTAGAGAGAGATTTGGACTTCGCAACTTGGGCCCCCTCTCATTAGATCTGAGCGTGGCAGCGTGTGGGCGGATGTTGTCACACGTGTAGCCTGGGCTTCGCTCAGTGCTACGCTAATTAACGAGTTTTTGTGAGAGGTGACAAAACAAAGCTCTGGTGTTTCTCTCTGTGCTGCAGTTGGAATCCAAGCGGGAAGAGTAAGACACATTAAATAATTCAAAAGCAAGCATGCTTTTAATTGCGGAGTGCATTTTTCTCATAAAAGCCCTGTTGCGTTTGGCCCATGAAATGAGTTGACCCGTGGCATTATGGATATAAATAGCGCTTATCAGTTCTGCTCTTGCTTATTCCAGTACAATCCCATTTGAGTTAACAGAATGAAGCATTCAGCAACCAAGTAGAACTTGGCCCACTTAGTATAACAGTGCGCTGGAAAACCTGCTTATATCATTTCTTTCTCTTTTTCTGTTTCCCTTTTTATTTCTGTAAATTAAGACTTAGCTTTTTTAAAAAAGAGTTTCCTTAAATTCGCCAAATTCTACCTTATAAATATACAACACTTTTAAATGGGTGGCTTCCTAAAATACTGAAGTGTTTTTCAAACCGCTTTATTATAATCCAGATTTGATTGGTGTTTCAACTAAAAAAAAAAAAACTTTTTTTATGACAATCTTAGCTTAACCATAAAATTCCCTTAAGCTGGAGGCACTTAGACCGTGGTGGCAAATAGTTAAAAACTCAGCTATTTGACTTTGAAATATGAATTGTGTAAATATCAGTTGCTACATTAAGAACGTTGTTGGATTTACTGGAAACAACAGATTTGCCATATTAGTTCCAAACAGTTGCCTTCTACATCTTGTTTGCCTGAAGAAGGAAAATGGAGGGCAAAAAAAAGTTAATGAAATAAATGCTTACTGTGCTTAAGCAGGTGTAGGCACCATTTCATGCTAGAGAGAAGAATTCCAGCCTGCTCTTTGGAAACAGTCAATTTGTGCCTAAAGTATTTGATATGATCCCTTCTATCTTTGCCCACCTTCAAATATTATTTTTGGTCATAAAGCTGCTAGGCCCTTTGGATCGCCTACCAGCCTCAGTATTTTACCCTGTAATATCTTGTCAGTAAAAACAAGTGCCCAGCAACCTGAACAAGGAAATGAAGAGCTGAAGTTGAAAACTGTATTAAAAGTTAAAATTTATGCCAAAGATCTACATACTCTCTACACAAATGGTTTTGCTACTTGTATTTATAAAACAGATCAAGGCCAACATGTCAAGTTTAAATTTGCAGATTTCTGACCGTTTGTGTGTAAACACCAAAGTAACATTACCATTGCTTTAAACATGGTTTTGTTTGCTTTAATATCACAGAAATTTTACTCTTACGTTACATGTGTTATTGAATGTGATGAAGCTAGAGGGTAATATCTCATTTGAGTGCATTTTTTGTTATCGTTCAAAACTATGGTAATGCATTTGATGATTCTTATCTGTACTTTAATGTATGTGGTTATCTTATTTTCATTCTCATACATATCTATAGCACTGTCTAGATCTGGAAGATTTAATTTGTTGTATATGTTCAAAGAGTAGAAAAACTTATCTTGTGTTTTTATTATATTTTCCTGCAGTCTTTTTGTAGACCTTGAAATTGAAGCTGACACATTTGTAAATATGATTTTCTTTTGTGGATCTTTTGAAAGTTGTTTTTCTCTGTAGGTAAATTAACCTGCAATTCCAACAGTGACTTTGGCAAAATCAACACAGTGTAGCGGGTAGGGATACAAGAATTTTTTTGAGTTTTGAGTTAATAATTTCACCATACTCCTGTGTATTGATATATCATTCAGCTAATTGTATTTAATATAATTGACAAAGAACAAGCTTTGGTTGCTCAAGATATGAAGAAATTCTGACAGAGGACTCACAATTTGGGTGAGAACTGAATGAAGAGGCACTCAACCCATTCTTGATATGTGAATTTAATGTCACCTACCTGTCTTTCTGAGGAGCTTCTTTGCTCCATTGTAAAATTAGGTTGAGTAATTCCACAAAGTCTAGAAGTTTTCTCTAAAATGCTCACTTTTTAAAGCAAATTCTCTATTTGTCCTACTTGAATTTTAAACTCATCAAAAGACTAGAGAGGCTTTTTCTATATGTACATTCATAATTAGTGGTGTCTTTTAAGACTCAGTATGAAAAAACTATAAGTGTGTTCTTGTTCTTCCCTCTTGCACGCATGGGATGATTAGTACTGTACTGTGAAGGTTGTATGCTTCATATTTATTAAATGCTTCGTGTTGGAATAAAGGTACAGGTTAGTGTTATTTATCATGCTTATTTCCTTATTTTTGATAAGCAAATTAATAATCAGTTAGAAGTGTGTATATGAGTTTTGGATAGACAAACAGGACAAATTCTTTGAAAATGGAATAAACTTAGTGAATGAAAAAATGCCCCTGTCCATCCCTGCACTTTAGGGCTCTTCACTGGTTTTGGGAGGGCATCTGCCCTTCTATTTGCGTTACCATAGTTAAAATATGAGGATGGGGTAGAAACACTTAAACATGGTTGCGTCTGTCTTGATAGACACCGATATACTAGAGCCCTCCAGGCAGAATGGCGAATGGAAGCTAACCTCTTACTGGAATAACATGAAGAGTGGTCGTTGCAGTTATTGGAAGTGCTTTCTTTGTGGTTGTTGTTTGTTTGTTTGTTTTTTAAATGGGATGCTCAATACCTGGAAGCACATTTTACAGATTAGCACACCGCGAGCAGTGGAGCTTTTCTTCTGAAGTAAACGATTTTATTACCTAGCTGAGTCTCCCCTTTATTAGTAGCTTGCAATTGCTATGTTAGTGTCATTATGTTCCTTATACAAGGGATAATAATGTATCTGACGACTATAGTTTGAGCCAGCAGTGTTTGTCAGCTGCAGGACATGTGCACGGATGCAAACACCAGGCCAGTTCTGCCTGCAGACTCAAATGTTGGGCACTTAATAAGCCAAATTTGTCCTTGGAGTAATTTAGAAGAAGTTAGAAAATCTTGTTCCCACTAGGCCCAGTTCATCCCAGTAACAAAACATCAGTTTCGCTACTGAACAAGGCAGTGGCCCTAAAATGAGATAGACTGGCCATGAATAAAAGACTGGTTGGGAAATTAGAAGGGTTTTAATCATTAGAGTAGTGAGGCTCTGGTGAAAGCCTTTGATCAGGATGTCAGGACAAAACCCAGTGAGCTGTTTCTGCCGGAGAGCTCTGCGGGCTGCCGGGAATCATCGCGTGTCGCCCTGGCTGGGACAGCAGAGGGACAAACCTGGTGCTCGCAAAGGCCCCTTGGGCTCCTGAGCTGCCACGTGGTACCTGGAGGTAGTCACAAAGAGAAGCAAAACCAGCCAGCCGTGAGTGCGCGTGTCCAAAGGGCTCACGCAAGTCCCAGGCATTAATAAGAACATATTGCACGAGAATATGTATCACAAACATTGAGGCGTATCATAGTTGTCTGCATTTTCTTGACTTTCTCTGAAGACAGTGCTGAAAGAGGCTTGTACTCATTTACTGTTCACTTGGCCAAATTTTGCATTCTCATGCAGTAGAGCTGTCACTTACAAAAGAGTCAAAGGAGGCTAGACACTAAAAATCCAATGCAAATTATGTTTCGAAATGGCAGCTTCAGCTGTCAGGGAGCAGGAAAATAATATTGCCCTTGTTATTCTTGCACTCTTATTGTTTTCCCTAGCTCTGAGGCTGAGCATTTTAGTCTGGACAGTTGAAGTTTACAAAGTTGAAAGCAATTGAAAACAGAAAGAAAGGGGAATTTTAGGCAATCTCATTAGTATGAATTATTACCAGCATCTTGAGTAGCATGAATTATATTTTTCTTTTGTTGGCACTTGGGAAAAAATAGCAGCTATTGATTAGGCCTGTCAAGCCCTCATGGCCTGACAAGATATCTTTAGTGGAGTCATGTGGGAGAAAGCTAGGAATATTGCTTAGAGAGTGAGATCGTCAACAACCATCTCCTATCATTGTTATTTTTAGAGGTTTGGGTTTTTTTTTTAGATGTACTGTATACAGTAGAACCTTATTAAAACCTCCTTTAAGATCCCTAGATAATCACCCTCACCAGGCTGCTGCTTAGAGATTTTCAGCAAAACATTTTTAAACACAGCAATATATTGATTTCTGAGGAGGGGGCCAAGTGGGAGGTTGCTAATCTGGGTACTTGGGTCAAAGCTAGTGTTCATGTCCCCGATTCCTTATTTTAGTGGGAGTGGGCAGCACGCGTAGGCACATCTCTGTCACTGATTAAAACTTGGTTGTTAGTTTTTGGTGCTGGCAGTCTGAAAAACTGTGAATGTGGTATCTGAAATGTTGAGCAGATTTTTACTCTGATGATTTAAATGGAATGGGGAACCAAAACTGACAGTAGTAGGAAGAAAGATTTCAAAGGTGGCAATGAGAGGATATAGTTGTTTGTTTGCATTTCAGATCTGACCCAAGGAGTAAATATGGTAACATTCGCAAAGTTTCTGCATTTTTGGGACTGTGTCTGAGCATATTAGGGTAAGATAGATCTATCTTCATACTTTATAAATATTTTATTTTCAAGACTCATCAGGTGAAAATGATGGGAGGGATGATTTTTGACCGGTTTGCATTCCTGAGATTTTCTTGTCCCTTTTAGCCGCAGTTTCAGCCATGGGGAATGCTCCTGGCATGGTTGTTTGAGTATCTCCTTTAGTGACCTCCATGTTGTTAGATCTAACAACAGCCTTTGATATTTGAGCAGCAGGTGGTTTTAAATCATCCCTGATCCTTCCTTGAGTTGGATGGCCTCACTCTTTGGTACTTCCCTGTTTTTTTTCCTAAGTAATCCCAGACGGTTGTCGTCAGTTGTTCACTCTACATGAGGGAGGTCATGAATTTTTCCATGTTGTCTGCTCAGAATTCATGGGAAACCTTTTGGAGATGGGTAGTGATAACAGCCACAGCATGCAGACAGAGCTCTTCAACATATTGATGGGTGGAAGAATTTGTGATGTTTCTGAATGTAGTGGTTTTGCTGCTTTTCTTCTTTGGAGTTCAGAATGTTGTGGAGGTTTTGACTTAAAAAAAAACAGAGCTAGCTAGTGTTCTAATGAAAGGAAAATTACCTGTGGCTGTTGGACACCTTTGTGCTCTGGTCAAGTTGCTCAAGTAGGTCAAGCATAGAGATAAGGGCAAAGCCTGAAAAAAACGTTTTTTTTTTTCATACTTTTTTTTTTCCAGAATTTAGATGAGAGAGGAGTGACAGACATTTGGAAAGGATTTTAGTCATGACTAAGGGCTATTCCATCTCCCCTAGCTCATTCATGACAGGCTTTTTCCCTCATTTGCCCAGAAGTTCATAGCTGGGACAGCCTCTCATCCTTTATCTGCTCCTGGAGTTTCAGGTGGCATTAGCAGCTAAAAGTGCCTTTGATTGTCTGTGTTTGCCTGGAATATTGCAGCATTTCCCTTAGGATCTGTACCCTACCTCTGTAATCCCTGTCACTGTGATTTGTAACTGAGATTATTACAACACATTGTGCAGGGGGTTGATATTTAGCAATCACAAAGAAGATGATAATCAGTTGCTGAATGTGACTGCTTTCTCGTGCATGACATTAGCCACGGGGCATATGCTGGATCTGTCGTTTGACACCTTCGCTGGCTTCTCATTCCTTTCCTGGTGCGGCTCAAGCAGGTGCTGGTGGTTGACATAAAGCCATAACCAGCTGTAATAGCACTGACTCAGCTCTGGGACAGAAGAGGACCTTGGCCACCTTAGGTGACCTGGGCCAACCCATTTTGTCTTCTGCCTCATGCTCCCCACTAGGGATGTGGGGTGATATCTTTACAACTAAAGCTGGAAATTTTCACAACTGTTAAGATACAGAGTCTTCCTTAGGTCTGACCCAGACAAGCAAGCACTGTCACACCAGGTGTTCCAATGAAGGACTTCACCTTTCCTTGTAAATTTTACTTCAGGTCTACCCTTGGACCATGCAGCTACAATAGCACCATTACTCTAATGATAATGACCTCTTTTGTAAAGCACTGAGACCAGCTGATGAAAAGCACTATACAAGAGCTGGGTATGAGTGTTATTCTCTCCTAAACTGCCTCCTCAGTCCTAATTGGGACCCTCAAAGGAACAACCCTCCACGTAATTGTCTTGGACCTGACAGCAGGAAATTTTGACATGTGCTGCTTGTATTTGTCCCATTTCCTTGAGTTTGAGTTTGCCCATTAATCAAGGTATGGTGCAAGGCCCAAGTCTTTTCTTAAGTTGTCATATCAGGAGGATGATTGGAGTATATCAGTTTTCTTCGTAGTCTTTTACAGTTATGTTGAGACACTGAGCTTGAATCCCAGGAGTTGCATACTGCAATAGTTAAATTATATTTATCACTAACACTCTTGGTTTTAATTGCTATTACTATCCTGTTTGCGATTGACATCCTTTCTGTCCTTACAGCTACTACCTCATGTATACATAACTTTGCTGCTTCAGTTTTTGTATGCCTTTACTCCTCTCATCTGTTGCTTTTCAAACTTTTTCAAGGACTAAATTTAAATGAAATGGCCTGTCTTTGACTTTAATAAGCTTTTAATAAAATCTGGAAAAAAATGCCACCAACACCCCTACACAAGCAGTTTTTATGAGGATTTGCCTCCCTGATCTAACCCCACAAGACTCCCTTTTCTGGGTACTGCTTCCCTACACACCTGGCTATAATTAAGTACTCTGCTTTTCTTTCAGTCTTGGCCTTGTTTTCCAAAACACGGTGTAATGTAGTATTGGGGGGAGCTTATAAAAGAATTAACTTCAAGTAAAGGAGAGACTGACTGCCTGGTAAACATGCCACCCAGTGAGAGACTTATTTAAGGTAACTTTAAAAATGTTGGCTCCTTGAAGCCTTCAGGTCTCCTTTACAGCGGGATCATTATTTTTCTTTTTCCTTTTTTAAAAATTTTCTGTCATGTTCCCCACCCTATTTGCCTTTTAGTAAAGAGTTACGAGTATACTCGTGTTTTCTCGATAGCCCTAGAACTGTGGCCACCTCCAGTTGAGCAGCAGATGAGACTGGTTGGTAAGGACAGATCCCCTACGCAGAGACATTTCAGTGGGCCTTGGACTGAAAAGGAAGATCTGGAAGGGCAAAGGAAGGGGAAAGGATCTGACCCTCCCATTGCATCTCTGTCTCTTGCAGGTGGAAGTGCCTTTGAACAGCCAGCCCTTGTGCGTGCCTGTGTGTTTGCCCACCCTCCATGTTGTTTCACAGTTATCTGTTAGTAACAGCAGTATTATTACACACAGATTAAAAGACAGGCAGCTTTTAGGCTCCCTGACAGTTGGCCAGAGCAGAGATTAGAGATAAAAGTTAATCCCGTGAGGTAATAGCAAAAAAAAAAAAAGGAGTACAAAGACACAAGATGAGTTGATAATGGTTTGTGTAGGTAAGAAGACCTCCCCTTCCTTGGCTGGCTCTTACTGGGCAGTGTGAGGCCGGTTGGAAGAGCTAGCAGGGACTGGGAGAGAGTGAGGGGAAAAATATGGCAGCCAGCAGTGGCAAAAAATAATGAAATCATTCTGCCCGTAAATGGAAGGTGCTGGGCCGTGGGGGAGATGAGAGATGTTTTCTTCCACAGCTGCAGAGCTATTAGTCTGTTAACACCAGAAGGGAGGGAGATTAAAGCACTTTCCAGTCGGGGCTGAAAATGCCAGAGGAACTTGTCTTCGTGTTTCTTGTAAAGGAAAATAAGCTAAAAAAACATAACAACATGAATGCGACTGAGAGAGGTTAAAGTGTTAAAAGTCTGGTAGGTTAAAATTACGTTACATTTCTCTCAATTACACTGTTCCTGGCTCTTTCAATATATCTAATGCCTGTTTGGAGCATAAAGTTTTTAAAGATTTTCTTATATTCCATATGCTTAGGAATGCTCTTAAATCTGCATGACATCACAAATTCAAATTTCCAATCCAAATAAACCCTGCCTTTACAGACAAGCTATGAAGGAATATTCAGCAGAAGAGTAGCATGAAACAAGGGAGTCTTTACTTCATCATGGCCCTATCATTTTGCAGCTAACGCAGATAAATATGTGTTTGAAATAGAACCTGTCTACCAACCACTGGTAGTTCAGCACTTTGCAGCTCTCTCAAAACTGAAGAAGTAGAAGCTCATATCTTTGTTTTTTAAATAGAGATTAAAAATGAAAGCAGCAGCATTCAGATTTGTGAGCATAATAACATGTTCCTGAAATGAACAATTAGCAAGCTAGAATTATTCAACTCACCCTAAAGCTGGTTACTGCAAACGCTAGGCTAAGGAGTAAACTGCAACAGAAATACAGATGTGCTGTATGAGGGCACCTGGCCAGCTGAATTGATGGAAGAGAAATTTTGCCCTCACATCTGCTGCCTTGCACTTCTCTTTTGATGAGGACAGGAAATTAGCATGAACACCTAAAAGCACAATTATAAATAGAAGAACTCCAGAGTGACCATAAAAATGTGTTTCATCAGTACAATTTGTTCCAATCTCTGAATTTGTTTAGTTCCCATAAGAATCCCATTTCAAGGAGTCAGTAAATCAAATCAATTTTTTCCTTCCTTCCTTCCTTCCTTCCTTCCTTCCTTCCTTCCTTCCTTCCTTCCTTCCTTCCTTCCTTCCTTCCTTCCTTCAAAAGACTGAATATATAGATATTAATTAATATCTCACTCAGTTATTAATGAAAGCTATTTGTATGATCACAATAAGTAAGTTTTGGGAGAAGAAGTACTGAGAAAGTCGGACTCTAACCAGTCAAAATTTCTCCCTATGCTTAGAAAGAAATGAAACCATTATTTTTACAATAGTCTAATATATAATAACAAAATCCTTTGATCATTCATTGGTGCTTTTCCCTTTCTTCCAGAGTCTGTGGGACAGACTGAGCTAATAATGTTTCTAGATTAGTGTTCCACTTCATGAAATCTGAATGGTTCATACTCATCTTTCAGTAGACCTCCTCTGAGGTTTGAGACAAAAATACTGGTTAACAATCAGTAAGTAGTGACCTAACCTCTTTCTCTGGTTATACATAACTGAAGTGCTTGTGAGAAGTCATCCACCAGTGTAAAGAAAACACTGCTCCACTACTGATGACTTTGCTGGAGATCCACCATCTTTCAGGAGGAATCAGTTTCCTCCAAATGCAGACATACAGACTGGGGAGCAGTGTGCTTTAGGGAGCAGCAAACAACCATCTGCTGATGTCTCTGTATCAAGTAATACTTATCGAGAAACATAATTTGAGATACTAGATCCGTTAAAATAAGTGAGGTCAAGGCTTCCTATAAAGTAGTATGTCTCCCTGTACAACATTTGGGAACGTCTTGTGTGGTAGGCAGACCTGCAAGTTATTTGTAAGATCTGTGAATAAATCTCCTGGTAGGTGAAAATTTTCACTTGCAATATTTCCCTCGAAAAAGGGCATTTTTTTGATAACAGTATTTTAAAGCTGTTTTTTCTTTCTTTGTTGAAAGTCTTTTTCAAATATGATGCAATATTGCATCCCTCTCCATTTGAAGTCCTGTAAACTTGCCAAGGTGTGTCATGTCCTGATTTGTTGTTTTGTTTTTTTGTCATAGAAATTCCAGCCTCATTTTCTCCTTCTCATGCTTGGCTGAGCAGGAAGAAGACGTCAGGGTCCCGAGAATGTCCTTTTCCGAAGGGGCCCGGCTGAGTTGCTCTTCCTTAAGTAATTCTGAAGCTTCTTGCTTCAGGCTCAGCTAGATTAGTGCAAAGTCAGGTTGTGAAGTTGTAAGAAGTTATAAGAAAGTGTGGTAACAAAATTTAGCCTCATTTTTTTTTTCTTTAGAACAATTAGAAAAGAGAAGGAAACAGAAGGCAAAATACCAGTCTCTACATTTGCCAAAAGAATTGTCACATTCCTCTCTTCTGTTCAGAGGTAATTCACATTTTTGGATAACAACTTACCATAGCTTTAATAAAAAGTGCTAATATGATTAGTTTCTAATGGCATCTCACAGTGCACATAGCATACAGGTAATTGATTTAGGAATAAATTGGTGGGAGGGTTTTTCTCCGGACTCTCTTTCTGTCATTTGCTGCTGCTCTGTGTCGTTCAGGGTCCAACTCAATCAAGAGTCTATTACTAATAGCTGAACAATGTGTGGCCTACAGATCTTTTATGATGCAAAAGTAGGCAGTTGCATTGTGCATGTTTCAAAAGGCGTGACATAAAAAAAAAGAACAAAAGAAGGAACTTTTCTTTAAACCCCAGCTTTTGGATGGGGAAGCAAATCCTTGGAAACAGATTTTGGCTATAAATTTCTTAATTAATATCCTAACTTGAGTATTATAACTTCTTCACTATTTTCATTTTTTCCTGAAAGTCCCAGCAATTATGTGAAATTTGGACTATCTCTCCGTTCAGTTTGTCTGGGCTGCAGTTTGCTTCATAGATAAAAGATTCCAATATTTCTCTGTGCTTTCCATGCAGTCATTATCCGTTCTCTTTTACCAGTGCATCTCAGTGCTCCACAGATTCATAACATTTCCCAAACTGAGCAATGAGGAAATTAAGGTAATTAAAACACGCCACCTCACTATTTGGTGCCAGCAGATTCAACTTCGTTTCTAAGAATCAGAATTTGGTATCAAAAGCCTTATCCATCTTCAGAAAGGAAATACTGATTATCCAAAACTTGCATGGGTTTTTAAAAAGGCAAACCAAGCCATTTTTTGGAAAAGTCTTACTCAGATGAATGACTTTCTCTTGACTTTCTGGGCTTGTTCTCTTTAGGATCCAGGGTGCTGTTTACATGAATAGTGTATTTTGGGTTCTTTTGAAGTGAGGCACAATAGACAAATCTTCTGGTTTCCACTGTAACAGCTTGATTTTTGCACTATTTTAGTATACTTAGTATGGGCTGAAATAACAAAGCCTGAAGTTACAGAAAAGGAAGGCAGAGAAAAGTAATGAGCTTTATATCTTTTACTTGAATTACTGTTTCCTAACTGTAAAAACCTACCATGTCAAATGAAAATCAACATTTGTGATCAGGGATGGAATCGTGTTTTGTGTAATAAATCCAGCTTTGCTATGGTGCCATCAGAATTCATACTGATCAGCTTAACAGTTGTATCTTCCTCCCAGCGATAACCCTGTGTAAGCAAATGGCAGTGGCTACGTATTTGCCCTTTGAAGGACTGTGTGTTTGGAGGTGCAGTCTGATCTCTGACAGTATATCCTCACACCAAAGTGAAGAAGCTTTCCTGTGCTCTGTAGGACAAAATTGTAAGGGAAAATTTTGTCTTTGGTCTTGTACTGTTTTCTATTAGCAAGACACTATGAAACAGAAATAAAAGAAAAAAAAAAAGGAAAGGAAAGGAAAGATGGAATGGCTTGACCTCAAAAAGTGGATCATTTTCCTTACTGGGTCTTTTTAGAAACAGAAACTTTTACAGACTGATCAATTTGATCAGATAAAATAACCTTTCATGCAAAAAAAGCTTTTAAGCAAAATCTCCATCAGTCATTCATGGGAAGATTAAGGGGACTTCGATTCTATTTTTTTTTTCTCCAGTCTTTTCCAAACTCCTACGTGTCTGGGTTTTAGGTGGGGTCAGATTGGGAAGTGTTAAAAATCAGAGAACAGTATTTCATATGTTCAACATTTAGCCAAAGCAAGAGGAACCGTTCAAAATCCTGTTCGAGTAAGTGAACTTTCCTGATAGTTTAAGAGACCCAGGTGATTCAGGGAGTCTCAATAAAGTCTAAAATTTAAATAATTACCTGAACTTTTTAAGTTTTAAAGGTCATTCCCTTCGCTAACAGTGCAGTATGGTCACAGTCACTGGTAGTGTGCGATTTTGATTCTGTTGCCCCTTGGCTACCGTTTTGCTCATCCTGTGCTCCGTATTCTTGGTAGCAAATGGATGTAGCTTGCAGGAGAAAAGGGCTTGCATGCATGTGTGTGCTGGGGTGTGTGTGTGTGAGCGGGAGAGCTAAAAATGTGCCTGTATGAAACGTACCAGAGAGCAAGGCCAGGATGCTGAATGGCAACATTTAGGCATTGACTGTGACATTGTATTAACCTTTTTAATGGATGTATGTAATAAAGTGACATGTAAATGGAGCACAAGGGGAGATATGACACTATATCTGGAAAAGGATAAAACAGTCAGTGAATACTGGGCTATTATAGCAGTTTGCAAACCTTGGATAAACTCAGTCAGCGGTTGTATAATTGGTTATTCAATCCCGACCCTTGTTCACAGCTCAAAGCCAGGAACACTGAGACCTGTTGCCAATTTGAGTGAATGCAGTGACTGTACTCGGCCGGGGCCTAGCGCTGGAGCCAGGCCTTTTCCTGTGGGCTGCTTTCCACCATGTCTGGGACTGGCGCAGTGACAGTAGCCCTTTTGTTGTGAAAGGCTGGCTGGTACTCCCCTCCTTTGCAAAATGTCTAACAGCTACACAAATATAAGAAAATAGGAAAAGGGACTGACTGTAGCTTTTCTCTTACCGAGTTAAATGTAGAGGCTTTCAAAAGAAGGCAAAGTCCAAGCGATGAGGGAAACTGAAGCATACTGAGAGAAGCTAGGGCTTGATAAGGAAGGCGTCGTGTTCTTCCAATGTATGGTGCAAACCGTGTGGAGAAAAATACAAAATACGAACAGCAAACGTCCCCTGGCTCGGTTTCAAAATCCTCACTTCTGCACGTGGAATTGCCTCCCAGCGTGCGCGGAGAAGCGATTCCTGCAGAGCCGCCGCGATGGCCACATACCCAAGCACCAAAGCTCCTGCGTGGAACTGCTCTGTAAAGAGATTTAAAAAGCAGAGCTCATCATCAGAGGCTC
This sequence comes from Crypturellus tataupa, assembly GCA_034781795.1. Classification (NCBI taxonomy): domain Eukaryota; kingdom Metazoa; phylum Chordata; class Aves; order Tinamiformes; family Tinamidae; genus Crypturellus; species Crypturellus tataupa. Next base: position 683,074 of record JAWLRI010000720.1, on the reverse strand, counting down.
ATCTGAGAACCGCTTGTTTAGAGGGCGTCTCTCACACCATGGGCACCACTAGTTAAGCTGTTGCTGGAGATGAACAGGCAGGATGTTAGAAGCACCCCGGTTCTATCCACTCTCATCCCTGCACACACAACTTTCCAGTAAAAGCAGGGAGATATTTATGGAATGTCCTGACTCAGAGGCCAGCTGTTTCTCTTCTAGTAAAGTGCTAGTTAGAAATAAATCAGAAGAAGGTTTGATTTTGGTTGATGAAATAATGAATATTCAGTAATAAATATAGAAGATGAGCCCAGATGAGCTAATGGTCCCTTCTGGATTCAAACTTTTTGTGAATGAATCGGCAGTGCTGTGAATCTACATTTTTTCTTTTCCTTTTTCCCTCCCTTTTTCTTCTACTTTTCTACAGCTTTCAGTAGCTGGCACTTGCTGTTCATAAGCATTATAGTTTCTGAGTGTACCTAGGATACATGATTATTTTTGTTGTGTCATCAGACTGTATCACCTCAGAGAGAAAGGAATTATTGACACAACAGATTATGCACAATCTTTTTACGTTGTGCAATAAGATTGAGGTAATGATTAAAAATTATATGCCCCTAGATCACAAAGAGATGGGCTTGGGGCTAATCTCTTTGCCATTCTGATTTACTCCAGTTCAGAGAAAATAATACAGAGTGCCTGATTTAATGAAAGGCTGCAATTCAATCAGGGGGTTCTGCTGAGGTCATATAATATAAATGGTTACAACACCTCTTGACTGAGTTACAGCCTTGATAATTCAGTACTTTGTTGTTATTTATGAGGGTATCTTTTCAAAGCAATCTGCATATCTCCTGCTAAAACCTGCTTTGAAAATTTTATACTATGATGTCATTGAAAAAGAATTTTTTTTTTCTTTTGGTAAGAAAAAAACCAACAAAATGAGAGGGGAAAGGAATGCATTGTTTTAGAATAGAAAATTAATCACTTGGAAAAGGACTGGTTATTGTGAAGCAAATGCAGAAAGAGTATTGAACTTGCGATACATGAGAAAAACTACAGAAACTCCTGCCGAGGCTTTTAATGGAAAATACACCACGCCGTCTCATTATAAATACAGCCTTGGGAGCGAGGAGTTATAATAGTGGAGGGAAGGTGGCATTATGCAAACATATGTATTTTTAATAATCATAGTTAATGTAGCTCAGCCTTAATCAAAGTATTGTATGGAGTAACAGGAACACGTTGTAGCAGGGACTCTTGTAGTTTGGCCGTTTGGGGTGTTTCTCTGAGAAAGGACATTGTGTTACATGCCTTGCTGGTGAAACTAGAATGGTTTAATGGTCAGAAGAACTGAGCGCATTGAAGCCTGTCCCTATTGACACTAGAAAATCCACTCAACATACACCTCATCTTCTTAATCCCCCAAATATTATGTGTGTTTTACATTACAATGCAATATTGTATGCAGGGAGAATGCACAGTCGTCTCCCTTAGGTCAATATTTCTAATTTAGTGAATTGTAGGTGTCTGCCTGGAGAACCTGCAGAGGGTGCAGAAGAATGAACGCTTGAGATGCCTCATTAATTTAATGTAGCTAAGAGACTAGTGGGCTTAAAGGATTTTATAGTAGCCCCACAGAGAACTGCCCAAATGCAATTTAAATAGGATGGAGGAAATTTTTTATTCCTTTATTTTCTCCAAGCGAGAAATGTTCAAAGTTACTGGTAAGAGCTGATTTTATGTGCTTCAAACTTACAAAAAACATCTGAAACCTATATGGAAACAAGTGTTAACTCAGATCAAGGCTTTGCAGAAGCCCAGCTTTTCTCAGGGTGCTGTAGAAAATGCAGCTGCTTTTTTTTTTTCCGCTCTAGGTAAATCGGAGAGGGAAAGAAGTGTCACATGCTATGTCCACCAAGTAACCCCCAGATCACAGCTTAGCTGCGTCCACCGAACTCCAGAATCTGGGAAAGCAAAGTAATTTTATGTTATCAAAAATGAAAAACTGAAAATCATTCACAACATTTTCCCAACACAGAGCATCCTTGGCAAAATGCTCCCAGAGATGCAGAATTCCTTCTGCCGGATTTCAAACCTCTGAGAGGCTCCATTTAGATACGGTCAGAATTTGAAAGTTTAGAGGCCAACTTTAGTTAAGATCTGGAAAGAGGTTGATTTGGGGGGTTTCGTTTCTCTGTTTAATTTTCCTGCCTGAGTTGGAATGAGATCAAGAATTTCTTTCAAATACGAATCTCTGTGTGAAGAAATACTATGGTTGATTGCGAACCTTATTTCACCTTTTCTGTGAAAAACAATTATTTTAATTTTTCTTTAATCCTGTAGCCATTCAACAAGTACTATCTAGCCCATTCTCTTACACACTAAGCAAAAGAGGATAGTGCCATTTTCAACATCGTTCCATTCTGCTCTCTGCCTTTCTAGCATAGCAAGGATAGACATGACATACTCTGTACTGTGCCCTGGAGTGTGACCTCTACATTTTTAATTAGTCTTCCTTGTGTGGGTTCTTGATTCAATTTGTGCTGAAATAAGTGGAAAGATGCTCTCTCTGATTGAAAGAGGAATCAGATGGGACTCTCCAGCTCTGCCATCCACTGCAAGCAGGACTCAAGGAATATGTGAGGAAATGGGAAGTTTCCCAAAGATAAGGTGCTTGGTGTGTGGCACGGAAGGTTAGCCTCCATTTTACACAAAGTGTCTAGTAAGGCACTTCCATTTCGTTGGTGAGGGAGTGGAAGCTGTGTAAATTGGTGGTTGGACTGCTTAATGGCTCTGCTCATGTAACCAGGAGGCTCCAAGTTTAGTCCAGTGGTTAGAACATAGGAGAGAAGAGAGGCCAGCACCAAATAATTCTTTCTTTCTTTCCTGTTCTTCTCTATAACCATTATATTTTACATGGCATTTCACCATGTCTATTTGTCATTCATGTGGCTTATTCCCTCCCCCCTCCTCTCTTAAGCACATTGGAAAATGCTGCTGAAGAAGGAAGGGGGGAGACAGGAGGGCACGACTGTGTGGTTTTGCCAATTGCAACTCTTAAGACTTTGCTGAGAGCTGCAGTCGTCAGTGTGGTTATGTGATACAGAAATTTATTCCATCGGCTTTCAAGGTATAGAGTGCTTTCATTTATGCCATAGCATCCCCCCAGGATTAAGTCATTTGTTGCCCTGGCGTTCTCTTAAAGCCAGCTCACAAAGGCGAACTTTGGAAACAATGAGCCTGTTATCCTATTCAGCCCTTTCTGATCTATTAAATTCCCTGTTACACCATTCTACAATTACTCCACACAGCACCTTCCCAGACCCCCTGTTCTCAAGCAATCTGGGAATTTGCCCTTGTCCTTTGCCTCACTCCACAGGAGCCCCACATCCCTCTGTTTCCCCACCCCACTCTGGATATTGACTCTGTGTCCTTTTCTGTGTTTGGGATACTCATATGTTTAGTATTCCGCTCCTTCATACACACACACACCGCACAAACCTTTAAAAATGTTTAGGCAAAGACTAATCTCTTTATTTTGAGAGGTAGGTTTAAAAAACAAACAAACAAAAAGCAGATTTCAATTCCATTTTTATGTCAAGGCTGAAAAGAAAAGCAAAAGTGTTTCTGGTTCTTTCTTTAAATATCTTGCTTGTGTGCAAACCACATATTGCCAAGTGTCTGCAAGAAAAGTATGTGCTGTACATGAGGAGTTAATGTTGGCTATGAAATCCAATCACAAAAAGGTAGGATTCTTTATACAGTTTGATAACCATATCCTTAAACAAAGTTCATTAACATACTTCAGGTGTGTGCATTTTAAAATTGAGGTACAGTTGCTTGTAAACTTGGATTGATTTTTCCTTTCAAAGCTACTCTTAACAGTTCCCTGACTGAAGTGATTTCAATGCAAATCAAATAAAAAGCTTAGATGAGCTTGTTAGAGACTTGAGTTAGCTTGAACCCAAAATTGGAGTTACCTTGTATAAATAAAGACACAAGAATTTATCCCTAGGAATCCCAGCAGTAAAACCACATTGTTTTACAGATCTGCTTTTCCTCCAACATGCTCTTCATCTACGTATGAAGTCTTTTTTTTTTTTTTTTTGGAAGTAACTATCCCTATGCTTGTAGAAAAACCCTCTCTGATTGTTGGCTGAGGTTTGTTTTTAGGGCTTTGAGGATCACTTCCCTGGGTGTAAGTCCACCTCTTCTGAAGGCTTTGTCCCACCAACTGTCAGGCAACCCGTTAGGGTTTCTGTGTCTCATTCCTTACTTAGTCAATGCCTGAGGCTCCTGTCAAAGGGAAAAGTCTGTTTTTTGGGTTTTTTTTTTTTGTTTTTTTTTTTTTTTGGATAAGTAAATTTCCCATTGTGGACTTTGAACATGAAGATAGTTTAGGGAGAGACAGAACAGAGATTAGAACTTTATATTCTTCAAGAACCTTGTGGACCTCAGTGATTTGCTGCCCTCTGTACCACTTAGGCCTTTTTCAGAAGATGCCTCATTCTTTTTGTAGCCATACAAGGCTGTAATAATAATGACAAGAGATTACAAAGATCACTGGGTCCAGGTTTCTCTGTGATAAAATAAGCTGCATCTTCTGTTCATTTATAGCAGAATTGAAATGTTGCTTGCCACCATGCCTGAGAAATGAGGAACGAGTGGGTTGCTACATTGTAAGTGCTGCAGAGAAAGTAGACCCTTTCACTTGGTTCTTTTTTCATCTGAACTTCATCTTCATCCTGCTTCAGTTCAATTTCCACTTCCCTTGCACCGATCTTTTGAGACTATACAGAAAAACGCTTTGGGAGGGCAGAAATTGCTGTATTTGTTTATGAGAAGTGTCTCATTTCACTTGTCCCAAGTATTACCTGGGAGCGAAATCGGGGAGAATGAGCACACTTATTCCTCCCTCACTCTGTCCCAGGGTGACAATGGCATGTTCCCTGGACAAAGTGGAGGACGGTAACTGCAGCAGGCAGGTGATGACACTGGTAGCTCACAGGTGAGAGGACCATTTCTCCTTTTAAAGTGACTTCCCTTCATCATTTGGAAATGTTGACATTTGCCATATATCTGGAGAAGCCTGTGTTCGTTTTACCAAGCCAGGAGAGAGTTCAGTGCTTCTTAATTGTTGTCTTTGTGTCAAGAGCTACTCTTTCAGTGAAGGACCTTGATTCTTGGCAACAATTTGTTCTGTTCATGCTCTTACTGCTCTTGGTGATTTATGAAGCCATCTTGAATGCAGATGATCTTTCTTGTGGCACTGAGTAACTATTTGCAGAGGAAGCTCTAGTATCCTGAGGCGAATGGAGGTAGTCCAAGTTCCCTAAAATAGTCTGGAAAAGCTCTGCTGCAGGGCATGAGCAAAATAATGTCTTTTCTGGCAAAAAGGAAATAAGATTGTGTCCCTTTCAAGCAGTGGCAATGACTCGAAGGCAATGGTTTGTCTGGATCTAAATCCCGTTGGCTTTTCTGACAGCAGTTTAGTGTTACTGTTCCTTGGCTCTTCTCTCCAATGTTTACCTAGACTGTTCCAGTTATCTGTTGGAGGGCTGGGTAGTGGCGGAGTCAATGACTATAGTTATTTTCCATAGCCAGGGAGGGGCTGCAAAGTTGCACTGACTGTCCTACTCCTTTGGTGGATTTTGTAATATAGGTACATTTTGGATTTTGACAAACAAGTCCCTTTTCTTAGTCTTGTCCTTTCCCTCTTCCCCGTTTTGTTTTGTTGGTCTCTTTTCTTTTTCCCTTTCCCTTGTTGCGTTAAAGAACTGTACATAATAGACTTCCTCTGGTTTCTCTTCATTTATCTGGGGAGAGCTTGTCAGAACTGTTGCATAGCTGAACCACTTGTGATCTTGATTGTATTCCCTAACTCAGGAAGAAAAATGCTAGATCAAAAGGAAACCCAGTGTATTTCCTTTCCCTATTTACGCCGAAAATAACAGAGTCCAAAAAATCCATGAATGGAGACAAGTGAGAACAAACAGAACAAGTTGTCAAGGCAGATGGAATGCTGTTCTTTGGTGGAGAAGCCTGTGTGCAAATCTTGGAAGATTATTTTAAGCAAATTGAAAGATGGCATTAGCTTTAATAATTTCTACTTAATTTGACATAATGATTCTGTGCAAATGTAATTTACATTCCAACGAGCATTCTGATTTACTGTAAAACTACCTGCACTTCAGAAGCTCTGATTTACAGTGTGCATCTTTTTTTTTATTATTATTATTGTTCGTGTCTTTCTGGCATCTGGCAATCGACGATTGAGATTTTGTTTTCACATATGTTGTGCAAGAGGAGTTCAGGATGTGTAGTTGTTTAGCATCAGGCGTATGTGCTTTAATTCTCACTTCCAGTGGTAAAACAGTCTGTCATATTTTTTAAAGAGAATAGAAATCTGAGCATAGTGTATATTTGGTTTGGGGGGCATATACTTTTTAGTTTTCTGTTCGCATTTATTTTAATCCTTTTTATTGTTCTGCTAAAATCCCAAATGAATATTTTAACGTTCTTTCAGTACTATCGGTGGACTAAAATTCTAATTTTAACGCATTTAAGCTAAGAAGTACATGATCAGTTTTATGACTTTAACTATACAATTATGTCAACTGGTAATTTAAATAAATAGGTCCAGATGATGAAAAGATGGATACACTATTACCTCAGTTTGACTGATAACACATGACTCTAAATGAACTAGTTCTGTGATATGTCAATATTTTAATGGGTTTTAGTATTATATTTTCACCTTTCAAGCATATTTGTGCTTCCAGGTGACTGACTTGCTCATTCACTGGTTTTCTTTGGGTATGGAACTGCTCGATTTGCCTCTTTGTTTGCCTGGTTTGCCAGGTAAACCTGCAGTGGCAGTGCAGGATGTGTCCTTGGCGAGGCGTATCTGCTGTGTGCAGTTTACTAGGAAATACATATGTATTCATCACTAGGCTAAGAGCATCCCTGGCACATTTTTTTTCTCCTAGATGTAAGAAGTCTAAGAGCACCATTTAAGATTGGCTTTGGTATAAATAATACTGTTTTTAAATGGGTGCAATTCACTTTCCTTTAAAGGAAAAGTAACTTTCCTTCCATCCACCAACGGTTCTCTGAAGAGCATCACAAGATGGGCAGGTAAAATCCGAAGAGTGGGAAGGAAAAACGATGCTAATCTTAAAAGAGGGGACGTCTTATTTATTGTCTAATCCCGTAATTACCCTGCAAAAACAAGGAAAAAAGGGGCGTGACCAGAAAACAAAAGAAAACAAAGGTCTGGGTCCTGTCCGCCTCATGCTTCCTCTCGCCCTCTCCGTCGCTCCTTGTAGTTCAGTGGGCGGCCGGCTCTGGAGCCCCCTCCCGTCTCCCCTCGGCCGACATCATGAATTATCCACATCAAAATGGACAACATTCATTAGCCAGGCACTTTGCGGAGAGCGCCAGCTCCGGCACGAAGCACTCGCCCATTTTTATTAAAAGTTAAAAAGCTCCTGGCTCTCACGGAAAGCGGGGGGGGGGGCGCGGGGTGGGGCACGCTGGCGGACAGCACCGCAGAGCTAATAAATAAAAATAATAACTATTACCATTGGTTGAGTGACCCGGGGAGAAGAGCACTACGGAGCCATTTGTTGTTCCCTTTCACTTGTCAACAGCAGTGGCTTAAAAGCCTGAGCCATTGTGCAGGGCCTAATAGCACCTGTTGGGAAGATGGGAAGACAGCTGTCAAAAAAAAAAAAGGCGGGGGGGGGGGGGGAAGCGGG
>JAWLRI010000720.1:658317-675325 GCA_034781795.1 Crypturellus tataupa | reverse complement strand
ATACAGGAGCAGGGCCGGGATGCAGGAGCGGGGGGGGGCGGCGCCGAGGGAGTGGGAGCTAGTGATGAGCTGGGCAATGTGTGCTCTCTTAGGATGGCAATTAAGGCCGATCTTTGCTCTTAGGCAACATAAAAGTAACCTGTAAGAAAGACTTAGAAGTTAGGAGGTCCCAGGACCAACTGCCCCTTGTACAGCTCCTAATTCAGGGGCCCATGTTGTGGTTGGGTAGTACGAGACGGTGGCTGCGGCAGCACACACTGTTCATTTCACCACATGCACTCCTTGCTGTTGCCTTTGGGGGGAAAACTGTGAGGACTTTGCGCCTTCTTTTTTTTTCCTTCTATCTCAAAAGTTGTTTTGAGATTTTTGGGTAAAAATGCTACAATAACAGAGTGTAAAGTGTTATGGTGTTGCTATTGCATTGCAATATTTTAAGTGGAATGACTTGCATTTGATAACTGAAATTCTTGAAATTCTAACCACATATTTTAGAATTATTTAGATGATCTACTTTTTAGTTATTTTGGATTTTTGTTTTTGTAGAGAGAACTTTATTTGCTTATAAAAGAAGAGAATTTGGCACAAGAGATCATTTCTATCTAGGGGTAAACTCTGGAATCTCCCTAGAACGTCTTTAATATTCAGTGTCAATAACCATAAAAAGTTAGTGCATAGCCATCTTGTTAAAAGCTTTTTTAAGCCCTCTGGTTTACTAAGGATGTTCTGAAGATGTAAAAAAAATAGCAGAACAAAACCATTACTCTCTGTTACTATTAACAAGCTATTATAGTCCTTAAATGAGTAACAGGGTATGTTGATAGCAGTAATGCAAAAATCTATTTCAGAGGAATATGTATTTCCGTGGAATATCTTGTCTAACAGAGAGAGAAAAAGAAAACTGAAATGAAACTTAATGGTATTTAATTCCAGATGTCTCTGTTTATATGTTGTTACTCTTGAAAGAGTTTCTGGAAATATTAAAACATCTTTGTGGTTTCAGAGTTGCAGTGATGCTCAGCCTTGGTATAGTGCCTCCTTCTGTCAACCGAGCAGTTTTTTTGCTGGGTGGACCACTCCTGAGAAAATCAATTCCTTCTTTCATGTAGAGATCCCTGGCTCTAAAGGGGCACTAAAAAGTTGAAGGACACATATTAAAGTAAAGTTCTGTTTTTCATCCATAGGAGAACTTTTTATTTTCCTATTGCCCTTCTTTTCCAAAGATTACTACTTATGTAATTGTAACATCAATGAAAGAGGAAAAGGTTGCTGTTCAGTCCCTTGAAAATGAGTTATTCCATTTCATTTATTAATCTATTTTTTGGATGTCAGGGAAGAGTGTAGGAAATGCTTTCTAAATTTAATTTTAGTTTGCAGGATTTTTTTAATTGATCTTGGATTAAAAATTTACTAAGGTCAGACAAATTGCTTCCTTTTTGTCTGTTTGTTTAATTGGAGTTGAAGAAAACGATGGTAATGGGGAATTGGGATCATTCTAAAGATTGTGTATACTATACTGAAAAAGATGTTCCAGCAAAAGTTCTGCCAGCAAAATACCGCTTTTGGCAGAGGGAATTAACGGTCAGCTCCCTGGCTCGGACCTCCAAAGGCCGTTGGGAGCATAATTCCTTTCCAGAGTGAGATTTATGCTCCTGAATGCCTTTGGGGATCCAAAACATTGAGCCCCAACCGATTCTGGTGACAAAAGGTGCATTGTTGTGTGCGCGGCAGCCGGTGCTGTTGGCCTTGTCTCAGCGTAGCCTTGCTCCGCTGCAGAGCTGGAGAGGCAGCGACGGGCGAATCCTCCCTCTCCAGACTGGCCGTACCCAATGGTTGTGCTGCCCGGACAAGGATTGAGGCGGAGGGTAGCCGAGCGGTGGCTACAAATTGTACGCTCCCGCAGGGTTTTTCCGGAGCAGCTCACCTGGGAGGAGCGGTGCTTTCACACCTGTCCTGCGCATAGCGCAGCCACGTGTTGGTGCCAGCGGGAGCCGAGCAGCTCCGGGCTGCAGGGAGAGAAGGGCAGGCAGGGAGGAGCATGCAGAGCACAGAGCCTGCGCTGGGAACAGGAGGGGCTGCGGGAAGGCCTCGTCAGACCAGGCCCTTTCGCTGCGGGTGCTCGTGTGTCCAGGGTGCGACCCTGCTCCTGGAGCTGGGCAGTGAAGTGGCTGCTTGTTGAAACCAAACGACCTGAAAAGTAGCAGTGGGCAGTGCAACTGCCAGCACATTCAGGTGATGGAACAATTTTGGACAATAGCCTGACTGTTCCTGAGGGTGTAGCTCACTGAGATGCTGGTTTTGGCCACAAACCTGGCATAGGGCGGCCCCATGCCCTCCCCGTCTTGCTTAGCCATGAGTTCTTGCCTTGTGCTGTCGTTTGCTGGCTCCTCACTTGCATCCTAGGGGAGGATTAGTTCAACAACTGGTAGTACAGTGTATCTGAAGGGTACTCAAACTTTTTCTTCCTAACAAACGTGTTTATGTTTTTAGGAAATACTTTCTTGCAAGACTGGGAGCATGTACTGGTGAGCAGTTGTAAAAATAGCTGCTTGTATATTTGTAGATTGAGTAAAATTATGTTTTTTGTGGCATTTACAGACTACTGATTTTGATTTAAATGTCTTGAATAATTTTTTCATGGCGCTACGGAGCCTTTTTTAGTTTTGTGATTTTTATTTTGTTTTAGCACAAGAAGCAGTACTTTTATGGCCGAAATCACAATATAAATGTTGTATCAAACAAATACCGTACAGTTTATTAGCACAGGATGATGGGTATTGCAAAACAGAACCATCAACTTGCAAACTTGCAAACAGGTGTCCTGTTATTAAGAAATCTATGCAAATGTGTGCAACAAGAATACTACGGTGACCTGATGTTGTTGTGCACTACAGGTGACCAGGGTCACCTATGTATAGAGCAGTTGTTTTAGTCCTCTGAAATGGGAACTAACATGTGGCTGGGTTTGGGATTGGAGATTGCAAGAGCAGGAAGCCCAGTTATTGCTGCCAGAGAAGGGAGCTTTTAGTAGGTTTGGAAGCCACCCATGGACATATGTAGCCCAGCTGTTTTCTGCACAGTGGTCATGATGGAGTGGTGTAGTAAGAGCCATGCTGTGATATGTTGGCCAAAGCACCACAACTCCATCATATCTCATCAAATCTTGAATATTTTGTTCAAATCTTTGGGCACAAATAGAATTTGTAGCATGTTGGTACCTTTTTTTCTTTTAATACTAATGCTTTTTGATCTCTTGGCACATACTTGTGCACCAAGACAAAAAACATTTTTTATTAAAAAAAAAAATGTTACCAACATACTACTCTGTATCGAGTCATAGAAAACTCAATGTCTATTTTTTATACAGTGAGACTATTTTCGTGTTGTGGCAACTATCTTACTTTAGGAGGTGTTTCCTACTACCTTTCTGGATGTCTAAAATGCCTTTAGACCAATGACAAATTACAGGAGTTCCTGAATTGCAAAAGCAAACTGTATGTCTTGTGGTCTTTGATTTCCAAACTTAAATAGATTCTGTGTTGTGCCTGCTCATGAATCATCGTGCCTAGCTGCATGTAGTTCCTTAAAAGCATGATTCTGTTGATGGAGAAGCATATGTGTATGCAGATGCTTTATGTCTATGTAACCTGCTGATATCAAGTATTTCTTCTTAATGCTGCTTTATTTTCTTCACTATGGAAAATGCTTTTTATTTTGTAAGTAAGTAACTATGTTTGTAAGTAAGACTTCAGTAATAAAAAAGGGCATCCCAAAAGAAAACCCCCTTGTGTCTGCATGTGCTGTCTGTTACTTTGCAGCTGTGTTTCCCGATTTGCGGCAGCCAGGGCCTGTTGTGGTGCGTGAGCGGCGTGTCGCTGTGACGGCCCTTTGCCGGGTGAGGCTGGTGGATCTCGCAGGTGGGATTGGGGCCAGCAGGTGTGAACTACCGATGGCTGTAGCAGAAGAAGAGGATGAATAATGGATGGATAATGCTTGTCTGCCAGCCCTTTCATAACATAGAGGAAGGTGCCTGCCAGAAGTGGAGGGTATATCAGCCAATGTTAAAGTTTATTCATGATCATTTGTGCCGACTGAATACTCCTTCCTGTAGGAATGACATGTGTTGGCAGGAAGTGTCTGGTGGTCTGGCTAGGTATTGAGCAACTCCTGGCTTCTCTCCACCCTGCTGCACTTCATGTCATCATCCTTCTTGCGGCCAAGTGTCTCTTTCTTTCTCTGGGTCCCAAAGAGCCTCTTGCTCATGCCAGGAGGTGCGTGCAGCGTTCGCAGTCGATGCGAAAGAGGGAGCCCTGCCGAGTGGCACACCCGAGTCCAGGCTGAAAGACAGGGCTCCTGCTTTAGTAAATAACCAGCAGAACCAGAAAGAGGTAATAGGCGGAGGTTTGAGAGTGAGGACCATACGAAGCTTTTATGAGCGGATTTCCAGGACTCTGACCTGTCAGCGTGGATTCAAAAGAGCTACTGGTGAGGCAGGGCTTGCTTGGAGGGCTGCATAAAGGTGCTCCCAGGGGCACGTGCACTGCTGGGCGGGAATGATGCAGCCTTTAGGAGGAGAGTACATATGGGTATGTGTGTACTACGTGGTCGAGTGTGTCAGCTTGCTCACAGCTGTTAGACAGACCTAGAAGTGGTTTTGCTGTGTGTCATAGGACCTGCATTGCAAGCAGGTGACGGAGAGGCTTTTGCTCAAGCAATTGCATCCTGAGTTCCCATGAAAATGCAGTCGAGAGATGTTCTGAGCAGTCATGATACTTGGGACAGCAGAGCACACAGCACTACCTCTTTGAAAACACAAATACAGATTATAATAATAGTTGTCCTGGTGTGTAGCTTGTATCAAGGAATTGTCCCATTATGACTAGGATGTAGCAAAACAGTCCAGTAACATCCAAGGGGAGAATAAATGTTAGCATAGGGATTAAAAAGACCAGTTCCTGCATGCAGACCACCTTTGTGGTTTTGAGGTGTGTGCTACATGTGCAAGCATTAAAAGTTTTATTGACTTGCTAATGACTTGCTGGGCATGAGGGCTTCCCAAACAAGAAACAGTGTAGATTTCTTTTCCTTGTTTGTAAACATCATCTTCCCAATGTAGTCTAAAAAAAGGAAACAAAACAAGGCAAAACAAAACAAGACTGCTTTGTTTCTGTATAATTCATGAAAGCTCTTCAGTTGTAACCTTTAAAACAGTTATTTTTATTTAATATGTGTAAATTTCAAATCTTTTTTTAATGGAGTGCATAAATGACATAATAAGTGTTTGTTTCCAAGATCTGGTGCATAATGTCACTCACAAGCAGCACTGAAATGTGATAGGTTGAGTGTATGAATAGAGTATTTCATGTACGTACAATATGTTAACATGGTATGCAATAGAACGAAACAAGCTTTAATTTACTGTAGATCTCTATGCCTATGCAGCTGCAGGGGTGAGCAATCTATTGTCTTCAAGATTTAAAGCTTTTTTTAATGTTAGGTCGAAGACAATTGTTTGCTGCTTCTGTATCAACATTCTCTTGAAGTGCTGCATGGAAAAACTACGCTTCAAGAGAGGTTTGAAACTAAGTTAGTACATCAATTAAACATGATTACAGGTTTCTTTTTAAACCAAAAAATCTATATAATATTATTTTAAATAGTTAACATACAGTATTTCAACAGGGGAGATGCTGATTAGATCACCACAATCTATTTTATGCCATCAGGATTGCAGAGGGGCTTATAATTGTGTTAAATTTTCATATTACTCATATTCACACATTAATGAACAGATGCATTGTTACTATTGGGATTTTGCCATTTGGCCTTTCACATCTCTAATCATGATTTCCTACTGAGATCCTCACCAGTCGAGCAGAAACTCCGTCATTGATACATGGGCCATCCCTCGCCTTCATTATTCCTCGTGTATTTGCCGTGGTTCTTCCCCGAATTACCGTTGGAATCGGGTTGCAGGCATCACCGTTTTTGTAACGTGAGTTGAGCCAGGGCTACCGAGTCAATCGGTTATTTATTGATCAGCTCCCAAAACAACAACAAAAAATCACCCCTAAACTAACTACAGTCAGACTCAAATGAATCTCAGGCGCTCCTAATGGGTTCCTGGAGGCCGAGGCCACTGGCTGCAGCACTGCAGGTGGTTCTCCCGTGCCGGCAGGCGAAACAGAGCGCTCCGTGCTCCGTCGGGAAGTCCTACAGCGGGAATCCTACCCTGCCGCAGGGGAGGAGCTCTGGGCTGGATGCTGCTGGCAACAGACGGGCGAGCGCAGCTGCCAGGCCTGTTGTCTGCCTGTGATGGGCACCTTGCTCCTCAGGTCTGATGGGCTGTGACCTGTTTGCGTGCAGCTCCCGAACCTTGGAAAAGCGATGGAAAAAACAAAATAACAAACCAACAGGGTTTTTCTGACCTATTCTGATGACTTTTTAAAAAATAAATGGTTTAGTTTGGGAGTGCATGCAGGGTCTGCACAAACTTCAGAGGCCTCTGAGACAGAGCGCAGAGCATGGCAGAGTCTTCATGCCACCACCTGTGCCTCGGAAATGTTAATTGCAGGGCAGCTCCTGCGGCTGCCATGGTCTCTGCACCGTGATTACTCCACTGAATTTTCAGACTTTACAGCAAGGAGCCCGCACGAAGGGCCCCGCACTCACTGAATCCTTGCTTAGCAATGGGAGCAAACCTCAGTGCGAGCGGAGAGCAGGAAACTTCCCATCGCGCTTCTCTGAGAGGATATCGGAGGCCGAGTGTTACAGAGCCTATCCGCCCGTCGCAGGGAGCGTCTCAGCTCCCGCTCGTTGCTGAGCCCCCAGCGCTGCATGGGATGCCGACGCACGGACACACAGCCCGCAAAGCAAGAGAGCGTCCGCGCGCCGCCCACGCTGCCGTTACCTCTGCATCAGTGTTAGACTCCGTGTGTGTGTGTGCGCTCGCCGTGTTGTATTTAACGGGAATCTGGGCTGGCTCATTTCTCTGTGTTTGACAAACACTTTGTACAAAGGTAAAAAAAAGGAGACATTAATAGCATTTAAAGAAGGAAAATGGAAGGGGGAAAAGCGACGGCACTGCCGCTCTTTTGGAATTGGGACGAGGATTTTGTAGTGCTGCTCCCTGAGCGCCTCAAGTTGGGGGTTCAAGGAAGGAGGCAGCATTAGCCCAACAGGATAATGAAGGTTCCTCGGAATGGTTTTTACTGTGGGGAAAATTAACCAGTTGCTAATAATTGTATGGTCTCTAGGCCAGACGGTCCCTTTGATAAGTTAACATGTACTCCCTTTATGCTCCTAGTAGGGGGTAAACAAATGCCTGAACAAATACAAATACACGTAAACACAAATGTGGAGAATAGCAGTATATGTCTTAGATCCAGATAATAAGTGTGGGTATTGTTATTTAGATGGCGCATACTGGGACACTTATCTTTTAGTACACTCCATTTTCTAACTGAATGCAGTGCTAATCGTGGGATTGAAAGCTATTGTAATTGTGTACCCATCTAAATGCTGACAAGAATATACAATTACATTGTTTGGAATTGAGTTTAATGTTCTCTGAATTTTATTAGCATTTATATTTACTTATGCATTAAAATTCTACACAAAAAGAGGTCAGAATACAAGAGTTATATACATAAATATCAGACCCATCCACACCCTCAGTGCATTTCTCCTGGAAATACTGAGCAAATATATTTTATTTTATTTTATTTTTAAAGGAAGTGATAGAATCTGAAATGAGCAAATAATGGGTTTCCATTCTCGGCATTGCCTTTTCTCTCCCTGGATTTTGCAATCGTTTAAAGCATTTTTCATACCCAACTTTTTATTATTATTTATAATGTGCGTGTTACTGGAAAATCTTGCCACAGTATGCTTACCACCACGCGATGTTTAAACACACATTATAAAGTGGATGTAATTGTAAACACTCAGAGGGATATAATTACATGTAGCAGATTTAGGAGCTAATTCTTTGCTTCTCTCTCGCTCTCTCCCTCTTTCTCTCTGCCTCTCTCTCTCTTTACTCTGCTTTTTATCAACATAATTATTTTTTGACTGCCGCCTTACACCCCGACTTTGACAAGCATCCATTAAAAGCAGGAACTAGTTCACCAAATTGAAAAACAATGAACTACAGGTTTATGTGTGCTCATTGTCATAGGGAATTACTATGGCTTTGTTCCACAAGAGGAAAAAGCTAATGGTTTCGAAACAGCAGGTGACAAAACACATTCTTTTTTCTTTTTTCTTTTCTTTTCTTTCCCTTTTTTTTTTTTCCTTCCCCTCCCCGCTTATCAGTTTGTTGATGAAGTCATTATGAACTGGGGCCCAGCATAGGGCTGGCCTTATTTTTAGCAGATAGACTTTTAATGAGTTCTATTGTGAGGACAGTCATGTTGATTTGCTTACATTTTTTTTCCCCCCCTTCACTCAGAAACTCCCAGTATTGAAAAGCTACTATCAAAGGACTGGAAAGACAAGCTTCTTGCCATGGGATCAGGGAACTTTGGAGAAATAAAAGGTAACACCGTTTCCGTGCTAAAGCAAATTGCGAATGAAAAATATCTTTGTTGTTGTCTTTATGGAAATTTGCTTGTTTGTTTCTCTTCCTTCTCCTCTCCCTGAAACATCTTAAATGGAACTTAACTGTTCTGTGTATGCTCTGTGTCTGTAATTAATAGAAAGAAACAAAATGGCATATTCTCCTAAGTCACTGAACTTATGTTTTGCTTTTGTTGCATGTTTTGCTTTGTGTTACAGGACGAATCCTATTGTTAGACTGAAATAAAAGTCAATTCACGTATCAAGTATAGGCTTGTGTGATGTTGAGCTATAGTAGTATAGTATAGTTGAGATCTATAGTATAGCTATAGATCTCAACTTTTGAAATCTGAGTGTGACCAGAAGCCCTTGCTATTTTAAAGGGGACAGATTTTGGTGATGGATATATATTTGACTTTTCTGTGCATAGCAAAAAAAAGAGCAAAGTTTGTGTAATGATACCTCTAGGTACTGAAATTAGCCGGTGCAGATTTTAAAAGACAGCGTACAACATCTGTGCACTAAAGCATGTTCTTTTAAAGCCCTGCTCCAGAAGGAAAATGACAAAATTTGACCACTCTCCAGCAGCAGTAGCCTCTGCTTTGCCAAAATACTTCCCCATTTTATATATATGAGGTCATTGTAAGGGAACCTGTAGTTGTTTTCATGTAATTTAATAGTTTTGTAGTTCTTCTTCCTTACTTGTGATGAAGAAATGACTCAAAATAGGTGTGTGTCAAAAATACATAGTTTTCAGAGCAGCCATTATTCCCCTGAAAAGAAGCAGTGACTCTGATTCTTCTCTCGTTTATATCAGTGTACATCTGGAGTAGCACAATCAAAGCCAATGGTTTTTGGAGTTGTTAAAGTGGTATGCGATTAAAATGGAACTCTGTTTTGTTTTGTTTTCTGAACTGCCCTGTATTTCTCTCATTATTTCTAGCTGGTCTGTTTACTACGGCTGGCCCCAGTGCCGAGATCCTTATTGAGATAAGCTCCCAGGGCTCCTGCCTGGAAGGCTTAAGGCCCTTCTGCACAGGAGATGGCAACATGCAGTAAAGCATACAACATGAAACCACATCTGTGGAATTGCTCTGTGGGCTGATATATTGGTGCATGTGCAGGCTTGGGGTTTTTTCAGTTCTGTGTGCCTTCCAACCTGTCACAAACAAGCCACCGGCACTACTTTGCTCTAGGCCCACCGACTTACACAAGCAGGAAAGTATGCCACTTACTTCCCCTAGCTTCTCCCCGAGAGGCTGTAATTCAAAAATATGTAGCTGCTACATATGTAGGATAACTTTGCAACAGAATACAGTGCGTTGGCCCCAACTAGGCTGAGATATTATTATTATTATTATAACAGAGGGCCAACCCAGACTCTTTATTCCCACAGAGCTTATTTTCGTCATGCATGTAAAGCAACAGGTCATAAAGAGGTAGGGAAGGCCCTGAAGACCGTGCTGTTTGAGCACAGCAGCATCCTCTGCAGCTCTGCTGGAGCTCTGAGCCGCCGGCGGGCAAAGGGAGCGGGCAGCTTCCCTCTGCAGCCCGGCGAGAGTCCCAGCAGGGTTGTTGTGCGCGTGGGGCTGCCTTAACTGCAGGTCTGCTGGAGGTTTGGAAGTGCTCCCGGGAGCCTCCTCTCCTCCGGGCTCCGAGCAAAGCGCGTCAGCGGAGCGCGGTGCGCTGGCGAGGCAGGCTGCTCCATGGCCCTCTGATCTTGTTCTGGTGGAGGGCGAGCTTTTTTCTCCCTTCCTCTCTTCCCTCTTCACAAGCTCAACTTGAAAGCAGCGGCGGCGGTGGCAGCTATACGCTAGCACCAAAGCAATTCAACAACTCTTCTTTCCGTCTTGCCCGGGGGGAGGATGGGAGCAAAAGCACAGCCTCAAAGCCGAGTTTGCTTTGCTTTAATTTTTGTTTTTTAGCTTCATATTTTAAGCACAAGTTGAGTTATTGTTCTGCAGCCCCATTCAAAGGCCTCACATCTGAGGCTTTCCAGGGCAACGGTGCCTCCACGGTCGGTCGGGGCATGGTTATTAGGTGTTTGGATGGGGCTTGGCAGTAAGCTGTGAAAACAGGCGCGGGTTTATTTTTCCTACTGACTGCCGTGACAGTTGCAATTATTGTCCATTGTTCCTAGGTGGCTGGAAAGGAGGGAGGGTACAATAGAGCACGGCCCTCTGGGGGTAAATGAATTTGACTTACAGGTTCTTGGGGGGTCACGGCGGCTGACTGTGGAGCGCCCAGGAATGCGGCGCTCATGGCACCGGCGGGCGCGAGCGGCGAACAATGGCTCAGCTGTGCTGCAGCTGTGTTTGGCGAGGCAGCGCGGAAGGTGCGCGAGCGCCGCCCTGCCGCGCTCACGTGCGCGCCTGCAGACGCCCCCGGAGTACGCCAGAAAGGGCTTTTGTCCTCCCGTATGAATGTGGAGTTTCTAAGTTTGCCAGTTGTGGGTTTTTTAATTATCTTCTCCCTTTATTTGGCCTGGCAGCTGCATTTTTTAATCTTTTTTTTTTCTTTTTTCAGTTCTCTATTAGTGATATTTGGAAACACTGCCCGAGTAGTGTCCTATTATTAATATACCCTGGAATGCGGACAGCGCTAGAAGCTGTACTGTCCAACTGACTTATGCTCTGAATATTTTTTTCCGTCTAACTGTTCAAAATTTCATTGTGTTTTGCATTAGATCTGGGGGAGTTTTAGTATGTCGTGCTAAAGTCTCATCACTGGACTACGTATTGTTAATGCCTAAGTCTATGTTATTACCACAGAAGTTTATTCTCTGGTAGAGATTAAAAGAAAGGGAGAGCAAGTGGAAGCCTTTATTTGCTATTGGTGTTATTTCTTGAGGTTAGAAAACAGTAATATTTTGTTAAAGGTAGTGAAGTTTGTGACTAGAATAAGCAGCCAGACTCCCTAGTTTTGTATTTGGTTCTTCCTCTTGTTTTGTTGCTTTGAGCAGCTATTTTAAGCCCCCTTTTCTTCATTTGTGTGCCTATAAAATGGAAGAGCCATCACAAACTGTCTACAGAGGTCTAGTTAGAGACTTTAATGTCTCCTTTAAAAGGATCTATCGTTGTCTAACTACTAAACAAAAACAAAATATAATTTTACATGCCAGAGCTTGATTGAAATGTATTGCAAGGGAATTCCTTTATACTTAAAATGGGGCACAATCTAGAAGCTGTCCTATCTGTAGAAGTGTAATTCAAATGTGGCTGTGTACTTAGCGAGGTAGGCTGAGGCTACATAAACAATCCAAGCTTGGCAATGGCAATTTCTTAAGAAATTTTGCTATGAAAACCCTTCAATTTTTATTATGTTCAGAACAAGCCAGGCTCCAGTCAAATGCACAAAACATGCAGTTACATTGAAATACTTAAAACTGTAAAACTCTATATTGAATTGGCTAAAGCTTATACAAAATCACCTGTATCTGTCCTATTTGAGAAGAGGCCACAAAAGGCCTCTGGATTATTCATGGATGAGGCAGGTTTGTATCTGGAGAAGCAGAGAGCACGTCGGGTCTCAAACCGATCGCTGCAGGGAGGAGAGCTCGTCCTTGCGAGGTGATGAAAACTCTTTTCAAAACTGCCCCACTGTGCACAAGGCCCTTTCGCTATCTCGTTCATCTCACACTCATCAGGAGTTGTCAAGCAATAAGAATACATATTTGATGTGTTCCCCTCTTGGCTGATTGCGGCCGGGCGTGCAGAACAATCGGCTGCCGGGCTCTCGTTTCCAGTCTCTGGGTGCGGGGCCTGTGCGAGGCAAAGGCAGCGGTCACAGTGACTGCCCCTGGGCAGGCCTGGGCCTGGCCTGTGTTTTGTTTGCCTGAAAAACCATCGCCCAGGTCCCTTCCTCAACAACGCCCACAAACTGCTGCTGTTTTCTGCCCCTACCACAAAAGGGATCATCTTGAGGGCAGATTCAGCACTCCCCCAAGTCCTCTGAAACCTAGGTGACTCCACAGAGTTTGCTGCAGTTACTCCAGATGTGTAAGTGTGCCTGAAAGAAAGATTATCCTGCCAGTCCTAATGTTTAATGCATTCTGACACAGGCATTTATTTTGTCCGAGAGCCTACGCTCCAAGTTGCGTGAAGCATCAGTGCAGGTACTTATATCAAACTGTGTTTGATGTACGATAGAGCTGGGTTAGCTGAAGACTTTAATCTTGCTCGTGTGTTCAGGAGATGGGGCATGAGAGAGTATGCACTGAACAGTCTTAGGACTGCCAATAGTGGATAAAGAGAAATAATCCATTCAGTGATACTATAGCTCGTCAGAGCCCGTGAATTAAAGACATATGTTATGTAGATTCAATGTATGGATTAAAACGGATAATCTGGTAGGTGACACACAGAATCTTGAGATAAGTGGGCTATGCAGATTCGGCATATGGATTGTGACGGATAATTCCATTTAAGTAACACTGGACAAGTTGAAGACAAGTAAGCTTTGGGTAGCGCTCAGGTTATGTGCAGTAATCCAGTGAGTGACACTCTGGATCTCATAATCTGTAAACTGAAGACAAGAAAGCGAGGGATTCTGCCTCGGATGTGGCGTGTGAGGAGGCGGGGGCAGAGGAGAGAGCTTATTCATGGGGAAAGCACCGGCTTTAAACCTGTGACTAATAAGGCGCAGGCCCCCCGGGAGGTGCATGGAAGCTGCACGCTTTCTTTGCAGCCCTGACTTGTACAAATTAATGGTTGAAAAATATTTGCAAACTTATGTCAGATGTGGACCTTTTGCATTAATTTTTGTGGATAGTATTGTATTATTTGGAGTGGGGAGAGCAGGAGGGTGAGAGAGTCAGAGGTGGAGGTAAGCGTTGTGTGCTCGTGGGCTTTTAACAGCGATAAATTCAGTATTTACTGCAGTCTGCTTAGTATCTCCTTCTCTGTTTATTTTTGGGGGGTGTTTAGGAGGAGCAGTTTGCTGACAGCGAGCTTTAGTCAACTTTGCTAATATTTCCAGCGTACTGGGGGAAAGCTGCCCAGTGGCACACAGGGGAAACTAAGTTTTGAGAGGGAGTTTGGCAGCTGCAGAAACAGTGGAGGTTGCTGACGGCGCGACGCAATGCTCTGTGACTGCAGAGGAGCAGCGAGCGCCAGCAGAGCCCCAGCAACACAGAGCATCTTGCAGAGCAGCTGAAAGGCTGCAGCGGGGACAGAGGCTGGATGGGGCCGCGCCGATGTGACCCTAGAGTGGGAGGTTAGTTGGGGGCAGTGTCTTTGAAAGGAGGATTGAAGAAAACTTTTAAAAGCATCAAAAATGCAAAAAATGAGGATTTATGACAAAGTAGCAAAATCAGACTGGGCTTGAATCTCTCTCCCTTTTTTTTCCTTTTTTTTTCCAAGTAAAGATACTTATTTTGACCAGAAATAAAAATGAGGTTCTATTTAAATCAAATACATCTTTTATTAAAAAAGAGAAAGAGTATTAATAGAAGAAAATATACTGAAATTGAAGTAATTAAAATAGCAAATGCTAGTGGCTTTATTTTGTTTGAACATATGGAGGCCAAACCACTTTATTTAAGCATCGTCCAGAGTGCTGGATGACAAAAGGGACCAATTCTCCTTTGTACTAAAAGGACCTCAAAGATTTGCTGAGGGTGATGAATGTTGCTGAGCTATAATTCCCCGTCTGCCAAAATGAAGTATATATACATACACACACAGAGTTTTTACTGTTTTTTTTTTCCTGCTACTGCTGCTGCATTAATTCCACAAGGACGTGCTAGCTCTCTAGCCTAGTGATTCTAGCTTGTTGTCTGGACAGTAAAACAGTGAATAAACTCTGAGAAACAGTCTCAATACAAATGTTGTCTATTCCTTTTGTAACCTTGACAATAAGTTACTAACCTGGTTAAATACCGAGCTTTGTTTGCTGTCTACTGTACCAAAACTTTTTTTTATGACAGCAAATAAAGAATATTCACTGACAACTTCTTTCCAGTGTTGCGAAATAGTAATGTGTTGGTCTGTTATAGAGCAGACGGCTGAGTTTTTGTCCCCACAGAATATTAATTCTTGAGGGTAGTAATGGCAAAAGATGGTAATTGTTCATCATTTGTTTTTATTCGTTCTGCAAAGTCTTCCAGCGAAGCCTGAAAGATTGAGACAGGCCACATGCTGAAATAACTAACTTCCTTTTAGCTTGCAGTTCTTAAAAAGACTTTTATTCATCCTGCAAAGAAGATTCATTACGTCAAACTGTAGGTACAGACAAGTAAGCTTGAATTCGGAGCGTTTTCCTTATTTTATTTTGTTTGTTTGTTTTTTTTTTTTTTTTGTTATTTTTTTTCTGGTGGTTGCTGAGTAAAAAGCAGTCAGAAAGTTTCCTTTTATTACACTGACTTCCCATATCAAGCAGATTAAGTCATTTAATTTAGCAAGGTAGGTAGCTTTAAGTGATGACAGCCATTGTGTAGTAAAGTTGGCTTAAATGCTTAATGAAAAATGCCAGTTTTTAGATGTTTATGCCCTGACAGCTCCAAGATTTACAGGCTTGAAAAACTCCATGCCAGTCCATAATAAAACACCCTGTAGCATTGATCAAGGAAGCATGGAGGCAGTTTGCACACGTGCACAAGCACATATCCACATCCACCCACCAACACACACGGCAAAACTGCAACAACACAGCGTTTAAACTGTGCACTCCGCACTGGTAATAAATGTCTGACATTTCTGTTCAAAGGCAGAGAAAAGAAGAGTTTAAATTCTGAACTTACCTCAGCCGTCAGCTCTGTTTACAGGAGTACATTTGGCGAATGAACGTAACGTCGGCTCCCCATGGCCTCCCTACAGCACTCGAGGTGACGCCAGCAGCAGGTCTGCGTGTGCATCGAGGGGAGCGCAGCCCTCTTTAAAATTAATATCGGCTTTTACTTTGATGATTTGAAAGGGGGCATGACTAAGACTATTTTGCTGTTAAATAGAAGAAAGCTAGGTGGCTTCTCTGTTTCACTCTCCTGATTCCCTTGCCGAGCATAGGAATATTGGGTTGGGATATTTGATGCATCAAAGTGAACTTTAGAAAGCAGAGGTGGAGATAAAAGTAGTTCAAAATGGATGAAGGAAAAAAAAGTGTCAAGAAAAGATAGTGCAGTAAAATTCTCAAGAAAAGATACTTATTTTGTGCACTGCTGCCCTGATGTTTTTATTTGGATACAAGGATGTTGTTGCATTTAGGAGTTTAACTCTTCCAAGGTCTGCCTAGTTAATAGACTATTCAGTTTAATAAAACTCATTTTTTCAGCATTGTATTTAAACTCTTATGTGCCTAAAATCTCACTGAAAAAAACTATATCACTGCAGTAAATGCTGGGACCTGTCTCAGTTTTCAGCTGGGGTGTAGTTGTGTCCTGACTACCCTTTTCCTAACTACCCTGTTACCCAGCACGTGAGTTTGTCCCTTGGTTAGCTGTACAGTGTCAATACTTCCCTCACTGACAGGGTCCCTGTAGAGAGAACCCTACCTGTTACTGAACCTGATCCTGCAAAGATTTATATATTTCTATTAATATGTGTCCCGGTGGAACTTGCTGGTGAAATCCTTGGCTTTACTGCAATAGTTCTGCTGGTGCCTTCAGCACAGCCAGCAATAAAACTGCTTGTGGTGCATAAAGTTAAGAAAGACTTTAGTCAAGTTTCTAAGATGTCACGCCTCAGTTTTCTCCCATAGAGAAGTAATACACCCTAGCGCTTTTTTGCCTGCTAACAGTCTTTATGAAGAACAATTAACAAATGCTTTGAAATTAAAAAATGCTGCCTGCTGCATGTCCTAATTATTATTGTGTCTTATCGTCATTCGAAATACAAAGGGTACTTCAAAATAGTCTTATTTCCATTTAATGTTTTTTTGTTGTTGTTTTTCCCCTACAGAGCTTCATGGAAAGAAAGATTTTTTATTTAGTAACTGCTGTTAATGATACAAACGTGCTACAATATTATTGTGTCTTGCAGGCCCTATAGTAGCACATTGTTTTCTTTGATTTTTTCTTTGCAAGACAGATGCTGACAGTTCAAAAGCTATTTAGGTAATTACTTTGATAGTAAACTGACTCAGGGGATAAATTTCAGTGTGTGCAGGGGTGTGGGTGAGCATGCACGTGTGCACCTCTGATGGATGACATTGCTAGCTGTTGGCTTCGGAGGGGACACGGGTTGCTCCTGCGAACCCCAGCATGGCTCTGTGCAGCGCTCGTGTCGCGTGTGTTGCTCTTGGTGTGGGGCTGCGAGCAAACATGCTCATCATGCAGCCAGCAGTGGCAGAAACTTAAAGTTGAGGATGATCGGGGCCTGGAACATCTGCCCTATGAGGAGAAACTAAGGGAGCTGGGCCTGTTCAGCCTGGAGAAGTGAAGACTGAGAGGGGACCTGATCAGTGTGTACAAGTACCTCAAGGGAGGCAGTGAGGAGGATGGGGCTGGCCTTTTTTCAGT
>JAWLRI010000720.1:648202-658217 GCA_034781795.1 Crypturellus tataupa | reverse complement strand
TGGAGTCTCCTTCTCTGGAGATCTTCAAGACCCGCTTGGATGCAGCCCTGTGCCACGTGCTCTAGGTGACCCTGCGTATGCAGGAGTGTTGGACTAGATGATCTCTAGAGGTCCCTTCCAACCTTAACGATTGTGTGATTCTGTCTGGTTAGGGAAATATTGGCAATTCCAACTTCTCATTTACATTTTTATTCTCAGGATTAAATAAAAAAATATTTGCTGTTTTGATGGCAATAGCAGTTTATATTTTTTATTTTTTTATCTTTTCTTTTTGATTCTGTTTTAGATATGCCAGGGATTCTCCTGTTTGTTAGTTTTCTCACTCTAAGTGTGTCGTTTGGTCATATTGGTGCCTGCACTCTAAAGTTTATTAAAACATTACAACCACCACCAACCTGAGACTGCAAATCATAACTAGGAATCTGTAATTGTTTACTTCGCATTCATGTAATTTTCTTTTAGTACTTAGACACTGTTATGTGCGGTCATCTGAGATAGATAAAGCTCAGGTTGGGTGGTGCAGGAGGCCACTAATTTGATTTTTCCTTTACTGCCATGTGTTGTGAGCCCTGCACCTACAAACACGTTCTTTTCTGGACCCCCCTTTTTGGTGGTAGTGAAGAAGGTGATGCATCTGGAAAGCATCTTTTCCGGGGCCATTCCTGGCATCAGATGATAGCGCGCACTTGGGTGCCACATTGAGCCGCTCAACTAGGTTTGTTGCGCCAAATCTGCGTTTTGCCACAGTGGTGGCAGCGCACTGAGAGCCAAGCAGGCACCGGAGCAGTGTCCTGGAGGGCCAGTGGCCTCCTGGTTAAAAGCTGTGCTAAAAGCTGAATATCATCATCATCAGCAGCAGCAGCAGCAGCAGCAGTGCTGGTTTGTGAAACTGAAGCTGCTCAGGGAGAGTGATGTGAGAAGAACTCGTGTTTGTGAGTTCTGTGCCAGGGCAAGGCAGCAGGGCCCGGGTCACACTTAGCAGAAGTCAGTGCATAAAGCGTGCCCTTTGGTGTCTCAAAGGTCCTTTAAAACATAAATAATAACCAAGAGACTGAGTTTGGTGAATGACAACTGGAGTTTCTTTACTGCCAGGTCATCAGCCCGACCACTTGCTCTTTATTCATCCATCATTTGGCCTTGCTCCTGTCACTTAAATAAAGCTCTCCCGGTAGGAGAGGTTCTGTGCTCCTCTCTAGGTGAATGAGACGATTAAACCAGTGTTTTCAGCGGCTGCATGGCTGGCAGTTGGACGATTGCTGCTGCCCAGGGTGAGGGCAGCAGCGCCCGGCATGCTTTCTGCTCATGGGATGCACGGCCTGAGGCCAAGGGCGCCCAGCTGGACACGGAGATGCTGCGCTCGGCTGCCATCGGTCAGGGTTCACGTATGGAAACAGTTTCCCACCTCTCAGAGGTGTGGTGGGGATTAATTTAATCTACAAAGTGCTTTTTGATTCCGAGCTGAAAGCTACTGCCAGAGCTCAAAATACACTGATTATCCAGTACTAGCTGAGTATCTTTGATGTGTGTCACTGTATTTTGTTGAGCAGTTTATTTGACGGTGATTTGGTTTTGCTTGTACTTACTTAAAGACTAGCTCAATACTGTGTATTCCTTCTCTCTCTCTCTGGTTTTCTCTCACACACACGCTTTAGTAAAAACTTAGAAAAAATATCTGCAAATACTTTTCAGTTTGCAGACACTTCAGTGTGTGCAAAGTGTTGCACTGCCAACAAGACTAGGTAAGCCCAGCAAATCAGCAGCAGATGAATGTTACAGGAGTTTAAAATACTAGCAGCCAATAGAGCAAGGCAGAAGCTGCCTTTGAGAAACCTTTGCCTGTGCCATTTGGAAATGCTGCACCCTTTTTTTTCCTCCCTAAAGAAAGCAATTGAAGGATGGAGAAGCTGTAATAGACACTTCTAACTAATTGTGGGGCCAGGTGGCAAATGCATTACTTACTTACTTAAACTACTTCTCTGCCTCCAAAGCTTAAAATGAAAGTTGTACGTTAAAAGACTGGTAGTTTTTTTACCGCTGCCTTCCATTCTTCCTCACAGAAGGTTTTAACAAAGCAGTTTTAAAGTCTTGTGCTTTCCGTTTTAGATCATTTCTGGACTTTTCTCCTTTTTTTTTTTTTTTTTTTTTTTTGATACATATATGAGTCTATTCAGTGTAGATCTTTGTTACATAACGAGAATATTTTCACATAGATCTCTGGCACTTTAACTGAAAGTTAAATCAAGTGACATTCCCTTTATAAAAAAGCTTCATTCTTTGTGTGTAACTGTGTACAAAGGCATTAAAGAGCTCAGAGATGGTTAAAGTAGCAAATAAGATACTGTTTGGGAGTGCGAGGATGAAATTAAGTGAATGCAAATTAGACTAAATATCAAGCAAATATCCCCAACAGTGACACCTCTAAGACCGTGGTATAATCTTCCAAAGAAAGCAGCGGATGACTCACCATTTCAGACATTTCAATCCAATCTAGAAAGCTGTAGTAAATATATTGTAGGGAACATTCCTGCACTGGCAGGGGGTTAGCCTAAATGAGCTATTACCAGTAGCTCTTTTCCATGTCTGACTGATAGTTGGCTAGGAACGTGTTTAGTGCAGTAGCCAATTTTTTTTTTTTTTTCCACTTGGAGAGCATTGGCGACATTGGCAGAAGAACACTTCCTCTGTTGGAGAAAGGTTTCTGTGGCAGGATTGTCCCCAGAGCAGCCTTTCCCAAGGTGGCAGAGCCACAGATAGCCCTAATTGCTTCCTACAGCTTCTCGAGACAGGGTTTTGGGACCTGACTTGGAGGAGAGGCTGTGGTGGTGCTGGAGATAGCTGTGGATTAGCTGCTACACATATTTTGTGTCTTTTAAATTCACAGTGAAAGGGTATTAGGTATCCTAATACCATTTTTGTTTTTAGGGTGTGAGTCATGGCTTTGGATATTTTTTCTTTGGAATTCATTCTTCCAGTCCCTTATAACCACTGTCATTCTGGGTGGAAGGAGGCCTCTTTGCTGAATGCTCCCAAGATAGAGGAAGCCAGTCATCTTTTGAACTGTCATATAAGAAACAACTAATGACAGTAAAAATAGCAGAGACATTTTTCCAACACATTTATACAAACCTTTTTTTCTTTTAAAAATTCTCATCTTTGGCAACGCCAGTGATACCAGCTATTGACACGTTAAACCCTCTATCATTTCATGCTCGTGCGGGCAGCCCTGGATGGCAGAGCAGCTGCTGGCAGCTGCGGGATGCTGTACTGCTGATGGTGAGAGTCCCGGGCACAGGGGCATCCGCCAGCGAGGAGACTTCTCTGCTTTCCCTGGGCTCTAGGGTGATGCACACCCGGCAGCCTCTGCACACTGAAAAGCCTTGACATCGTTTTGTCATAAGTTTCTGACAAAAAATGTTACAGCCTTTTCATGATGGAAATGTTGCTTTTGATTCCCATGATGGCTGTGATGTGTAAACAATATTAAAATTTGAAACTCGTAAAAGAGACCATTTTTTTCTCTATTAATGCTGGAAAAAAAAGACAATGCAAAATAGGTGAAAGGGCAAGGAAACATTGAACACCACTGAACACCAACACACAAGAACATCCTGGTTCCTTTTCCTACAAATATATTGCAATATGCTGATGCACTTTGGTTCTGATAACAGTTTGCTTACAGTGAAGTTGCAAAATAAAAACAGAAATAATTCTGAATTTCCCCTCTCCTCTTTACCTTTTTGTGTTTTTCGCCATACGATGCTTAGGGACTCCAGAAAGCCTCGCTGAGAAAGAAAGGCAGCTCATGGGCATGATCAATCAGCTGACCAGTCTGCGGGAGCAGCTGCTGGCAGCTCACGACGAGCAGAAGAAGCTGGCGGCGTCGCAGATCGAGAAGCAGCGCCAGCAAATGGAGCTGGCCAAGCAGCAGCAAGAGCAGGTGAGTGAGTAGCGCAGGGGTATCCAGCTTAAAGCCACTCCTCAGAGGGCTCTCCAGTAGTTTAGCTTGTGGGGTAGGTGCTTCTCAAATTTGTTCTCTACTGAGAATTTGTGTTTGTTTCTTTTCTTAGGAGAAGAAATGTGAACAAAAGTATGGAATGTGTAAAATTTGTTTTCTTTGTCTTCGAAAGGAATACCCTACAGCTCGGGGGATTCTCTTTCCATACTGGCTGGTTTTTCATAAGTGCAAATAAGTGTGCAAATTCAACTCTCTTGAATACTCCTTCAATACCGCTTGCATTCAAGCATACTGAATAGGTACAGAAGGTACAAAACATGGCACTGGGATCGTAACCTGATTTTTTTTAAAAAAGGGGTCTTTTTGCTGACTCTGAAAAAACATGGGGAAGAATATAAAATCAGTGAACAAGTGTGTGTGTGTGTTTTCGTGTGTGTGTGTTTTCCTGCACTTTAAAGGCTTGCTTTCATGTTCTTGCAAATACACTCTCCACTGGAGGTGCAAAAATATATTCACATATGAATAGTTCAAATATATACAGGTGGCCATGACATTTTATGAAGGAGCATGGTTTTTTTTGAAAGAATTTGAAACATGCAACTTTTAGCAGAAATGAACGTGACTCAAGTTGAGAAGAGCCTTCTTAGATAAAGGCTTAGATATCTGGCCTAATATTTTGTCAGTGATGCAAATGACGCACCCTTATGCCTCTTATCTGAAAGCATATAGGTCTGCCAGAGCATATATCTCTGCTTTTTTGAATATTGCAAACATATTTGTGTTTATATCATGGAGGTAAGTTTTCTATTTATTTATTTATTCCAATGCCTGCATACTTGCAGTTGCATGAATTTTTATGAAGTTAACAAAATTCTGTATCCTCAGATCTAGCTCTCATACCTCCATGTATTGTCCTATAGCAAATAAACCTTGAAAAGCTAAAATACTGCTGACGTCTTCAGACAGTGTAGTCTTGTACTTCCCGATTTTTGGTTATTTAAATACCTTATCTTAAATGTATTGGTATATAGGCCCCATCCCTAAAATCCAACCTAGGTACAACAAACAGGTGGCTTATCCAGTTATCTAGAGAAGTTGTATCATACTGTTGCTTATCCCTGTGTGTAAGCAATGGTGTGTGGAGGTGCTGGCAAGATGAGGAGACATCTTACAGGACCTTTTTGCTCTACCTGCTAAGGTCACTGTTGTTTTAGGATGGCTGAATGATCTATAAGTGAAAAAGAAAATGGAGCAAATGGAGGAGAAGGCAGGAAAAAAATCAGCAAGGTTACTATTAGGATAATTTGCATTTCTTTTAATTTAACAAATTGTTTATAATTCAGTGTTATATAGAAGTTAACTGAATTTAAAAAAATCAACAAAAAATAATTATGGTCATTTAAGAAGAAGAAAGAAGAGGCTCTAGAAAGAAAACAGTTTGTTTATCTTTTGGATCTGGAGTTAACAATAAGCAAGTATTTCCTGTGATAATAATTTAATAATAGCAATGAAAAAAAGAATTCTTGACAGGAATAATGCTCAAAACTCTTTCCCTTAAGTATATGTAAAGGCTCATCTCATCCTGAGCAATCCTCCTTCTAGCTGCTGTGCTACCTCTCAATTAGAGCAGAGCTTTTGTGATGACTCAAGTGAACGATATTATGTGCTCCGTTTTGAGGTATATGTTGGTTTCTCTCTCACGGTCCTCCTAGAGTTGTGATTACAGTACTGACTGCATTTTCCTGGTAGGCTTCTCCATCACTCAGCCAGTGGAGAAAGAGAGGAAGTTCTGACAGAAAATACAGGTGATTTTGACTTAGAAGACTTAGATCAACCTCTGTAAACTGGTTTCAGCGCAGAGCTCTCCTGACATGCACTAGCCCCTAGCTTTTCTCAGGGGAACACATTCGTCGAGGTGCTGAGAAGTAAATGGATTTTCCCAAACCCAACTCCATGCTCCCTGTTTCTCTCTCAGTGACATGCACATGCTAACAACTTTCTCCTGGGTGCCATACTTCCTCTCTTGACAGC
Organism: Crypturellus tataupa; assembly: GCA_034781795.1. Classification (NCBI taxonomy): domain Eukaryota; kingdom Metazoa; phylum Chordata; class Aves; order Tinamiformes; family Tinamidae; genus Crypturellus; species Crypturellus tataupa. The sequence continues at coordinate 652,231 of JAWLRI010000720.1, read as the reverse complement.
TTTGAGTGAATAGTACCCATTGTGAAATACTCCCCATCCTACTTTTCTTGCCTCTTCTACCTTCTCCTCCTATTTGCCATTCTCTCTGCCACTGTTCTTCCTCCTCCAGCAGGGAGGAGCAGGTGAATACTCATGTTTTTTGACTTCAGCAGTGCCATCCCATAAGGTAACAAGAGAGAAGAGATTCTTGCCTTATTCCTTCTCTTCATATCCAGCACAGCATTGTCCCTAATTGCCTCTGTCCATAATGTCCCTTTCACATTAGTATCAGCTGTGAATTGCTCCTGAATATGTGCACCTGCTTCAGTCCAAGCTGCTACCACCCACACTTGGAGGTTTTTAGCTTAATAGAGAAGTTTAAAGAAACAAGTAGGGTGGAAAATTCCTGTGTACCAATTCCAGGAATGATGATCCATATCTCACATTTCTTCTGTGCAATTTCTCCACAGATTGCAAGACAACAGCAGCAGCTCCTGCAGCAACAACACAAAATTAACCTTCTTCAGCAACAGATCCAGGTCAGAGATTCCGTCTCCATTTACATCCTTATTACCTCTTTTCTCTCCTTTTTGCTTTTCCATTCCCCTGCCCCCTCCTCACTTTTGGCTGTTACTGTCATAGTTTCATAAGAATGTCTGCAGATAGCTTGGCTTCTTATGTGAAAACACATGTGGATGTTACCTGTCTCTAAGCAAAGAAATGTCAGTTTTTCAGTTTTTAAAAGGCTTCTTATGATTAATGCTGCTCATATAGGGGTCAAGAAGCAGATGTCAGAAGAGCTAGTCACTTGAGCAGAGGTTTGTAGGATCATGTTCTCTGAAAGTGTCTTTCAGCTACAGATGCGGACTGATTTAAAAAAAATAAAATTAAAAAAATGAATTGAATGGATCTCCAACATTTCTGTTTGATATTTTACTGAAGAGTTTTCTGCAGTCACTAGTAATTAAGTGTCTATCCTTTGCTCTGCTCAAGGTGCTAAAATCTGGAGTCTTTCAGCATTTTTGGTGAAGTCATATCTGAATGTTAAACTGTTTGAAGGATTGGTTAGGTTTTGGAGAACAACTATCTAGGTCTTTGGTACCTACAGGTTTGCTCCTGGTAGAAAAAAAGATGTTAACTTAATGTGATCAGTAAACTTTATTTATCTATTTTAATTAACGGATTCAGAAGTCTCTTTTTATGCCATTTGCTGTCTTTCATTACTTTTCTTCCATGCGTATGTGTGCAAACTCCTGTTTTAGGAATAATGCAAATCAGTTTGGCCATGAAATTTTTCACAGATTAACAAATGATGGGTTTGACATTTTACAGATATTTACAGTCACAGTAAAATCTCTGACTGTTTGAGCATGCAATTATTTATAGAGCATTACAAGTAACTGTGGGAAGTTGATGTTATGTTCTGTTTGTTCAGTAACATCAGGATTTTCCTTCTAAAACTTCTCTTTAATGTTTTAGAATCAGCTGCTTAAAATTATGGGTTCTCTCCTTAGCTGGTTTGTTAAAACATAATTCCACTGAAAATGGAGGAATTTTATGGCTTCACACTAATGGAGAAAGTGTCTCTATCCTTTCAGAGGATATTCTTTCGGTATCATGACTTCTGTAACTAGGAAAAACTTCTGGGGAAGTTGCAATCCTCTATTATAAGGCCACATATGAAAGACACATGCTTCACTGAAAAGAGTTTGGGGATTGGTAAGGCCAGACTTGGCCTCAACTTCTGCATTTTTTTTTCTTCTTTAAATTCATATGTGGAAGGATTTCTGTTTAATTCTTTATCGCTATGTCTAATAAAACTTATAAAAATAGTAGAGCCTCTACAATATCATGGAAAGTATTTACGTTCTTGACTTTTAGCTATAAGAGTGAAATAGGAAATTGTCTTATAAGCAGCAAATAGAAATAAATAGAAGTAACAAAATTTGACCCCATCCCTTTTTAAGTCTGACATCCTTGTAGATAAGAATGAAGTATGTGTTTTTTTGGGGGTAGTGAAGAACACTGATTATTGATAATGAGATATAGAGCCTTTCATCTCTTGATCCCTGTCCAGGTTTGACCTAAGTCCATAGTAAATGAATGTCAGCCAGCTACCACGAGCTGCAAGCCTAAGAAATGATTTGGAGGCCTGCCTCAAGGAATTGTAGATGAAATATAGACCCCGTCAAGGTCAGAATTTCACCTCCAGGGTCCACTTCACACAAAACCCATCAGATTTGGGGCACTCTCTCTTTTGATGGTCACATGATAAGGTCAAGAATTGAACAGGCATAGAGACAATAATGCCCTCTCATTCGCGTAGAGATGATCTATTGGTAGTAAAACTTAGATTGTACTGCCTGCCTCTTGTCAGTTCCACATTTTGCATGGTCTTGTAGTCTCTTGAATCCTGGTTGCAATCCAAGATTAGACTGTGAAGTCACTGATTTAAAAAAAATCCTTTAAAATAAAAAACATATTGACGATAAGTAGAAAAAGAAAACCTTTTTCTTGGTTGCATACGTAGTTGACTTGTCAGAGAGAAGTAGACTGAAGAAATCTGCCTTTGTGTTTAAATGGAGACAATAAAGTCACCCTAACATACGTATTTAAAATCATATATGAGTTTACAATCGGGTTACAGTAGGTGGAACAAAACTATGACATGAAAGTAGCTGTGAGTTCAGATTTTCTGACCTTGTCCTAATTAATCTAACAGGCTTCTGTCACGTTGGCCCAGAGTTTTTAAATAGTGTGAGATTTATTGACAGGGAAATATTCCTACAAAGTCTGGATAACTATTTGACTTATGTGCAATTGAATGATTAGGCTGCAGTTATGAACACGACCTCTTTATGACAAAGGATTCATTTTACTTGAGCCAAATTTTTCTGGGCTTGTAAGAGTTGCCGTAATTCCAGATAAATTACTACACGGGGCGGGGGGGGGAGGAAGTTATTGAAAGCATAGTGCACGAGGGTTTAAAAAAAAAAAAAAGAAAAAAGAAACTGACTGACTGACCCCCTGATTTATGACTTCTTTCTCTCAGTGCACTAACTTGGAAACCTTGCCCTCTCTCCTTACCCCAGCAAGCAAGTGCCAAGTTGCACGCACCATACATGAGCAAGGAGGGATGACAACCTCTCTCCTCCTTGGAGTACTGGAAACACTCGGTGTAACTGCCAGTTACACTGCAGTGTAACCAACCACTTCTGTGATGCTGGAGAAAGACTTGTTCGCTGGTTGAGCTTAGAAGACGTACCTGGCAGGAGTCTCCAATTGACACTATATCTTGACACGTATGTCTTGACACTAGGACTTAAGTAAAGAGGGAATGGTCACCTGTAGTTCAGTTACTTCAGGGCCCTAGGGGAGCTCTTATAGTCACCTCCCTATCTTCTTTAGGACATAATCCACTTCCTGGTGTTCTCATTTCTGAATACGTTGGAAGCTGGGGCTCTGTGGGCGTCCGGTCAAAGGGGCAGAGATTGAGAGAAACATGAAGACCTTTATTCATGTCTGTGATCTGGTCCCTAATGCAGGCAATAAACATGCATAGGGTCATGCTTGGGACGTGAGGTTTTGTAGCATGCTACAGTTCATACCTTCTACTTGCTCAGAGTGGTGTTTGATGGTTTACTTTGAACCTCGATGACAGCTATCATTTTAATTGAACTACATTTAAAATGAAATATGGTTGTTAAAATTCATAAGGCAATTCATATTCTGTAGGGCACTGTTGATAAAATGGGTCAGACTTGCAGCCTAAAATGTGATTAAACCAATGCTACTTATCTCTTACAATTCTGGAGAGAACCTGAGAAAATTTAGTGCTTTATCCACCAACCCCAGCTCTTGGAGTCATGTGAGACATGAAGATGCCAGCCTTCATTTATTCAAAACGTAAACTTCCAGCACTCATGTTTCTGGGCAAAGTTTGAAGCCACCAGCACTACACGTTCCAAAATTAGAAGGCAAACAAAAAAAAAAAAAAAAAAAAAAGAAAAAAAAAAGGCCAAATTTTGTTTTTTAAACTGTTCTGATTTT
>JAWLRI010000720.1:630186-648192 GCA_034781795.1 Crypturellus tataupa | reverse complement strand
AAACTGCCAGCTATAATGTTTCTGGGCAAAGTTTCAACCCAAAACCACTACACGTTCAAAAATTACAACCCAAAAAAAAAAAAAAAAAAAAAAGAAAAAAAAGAGGCCAAATGTTGTTTTTTAAACTGTTCTGATTTTTAGTCAAAATTCTTCTTGGAAAACCCAGCAGAAGATTTTGGAGCACTTTAGGTTGCTAATAATAGAAAACTAAGAACTTGAAGCTGCAGGAAGCAACAGCACTACTTTATAGCGTTTTTAGCATCTGGGCCTCTGGGCTACTTCTTTTTTTTTTTTTTTTTTTTTTTTTTTTTTTTTTTCAATTTAATACTACAGATACTTGGTTAGTAATTTTTAGTCATTTCTGGGCGTTGCAGCCCGAGAGCTAAATACCATCTCATAATATCAGAGCAATTCCTGTCAGGTCAGGTATTGGTCACTTGATGAATGTGTGTTTTAGTGGATCGATGCTTCCTACGATCAACCTCGAGCTACAGGGCTGGAAAGGTGCTGGGCTGCTGAGCCCCTGCCCCAGGCTCAGGGGTCTCGGCTGCCTCAGGCTCTCCAGGCCCTGTGGCTGGCGGGGAGCCATGTGCCAGGACCCTCCAACCTGTTGGCCTGTAGATTGCCTGGATTTGGTGGAGTGCCTCAGCAACCCTGAGTGTCCTCTCAGCTTCAGCTCCAAATAATGTTTCCCCCTCTGAGCTTGGATCCAGATTTCCATCTTCCCCGCTCGGTGCTGGCTGCCTGGATCCCTTTCCCCATGAGTTAGTTGTACTGGTGAGTGGAGAGGCCTGGCTGCGCTAGTGTTCCCAATCAGAATATTCCCATTCTCATTAAATCAGAGATTTAAAGGTGTTGTTCCAATTTGGAATGTAGTAAAATCTTAAACAATTGGAATTTTTTGCAGAATGGTTAGACCTTTTTGTAACCAGATGTAATTTTATTTTTGAAATTATCTTTTTGAGCGGGGAGGAGGGAAGGATTTGGTTTCTGAGTTGCACAGAAGCTCAGAAAGAAAACATTCCTTAAGCTTAAATGTAGTTTATAAATGGCACAGAATTGTTATTTTCAAAACTTTCCAAACATGAAGTGGCTCTGTTTTGATTCCAGCCTTCCAAAACATTGCTAAAGCAACTTGCTTCGGTAGGGACTCAGATATCATGATTTACCCACACAGTTACCTATGGTGATAGTTTTTTTTGTTGTTGTTACTTAAGTTTTTTGAACTGCTTAGGTGAGTGAGCAACTGTTACTCAGAGTTGGCTGAGTGACGTGCAGGCCGGTCTGCATCTCTTCTCTTTGTGTTTCTTAAAAAAAAAAAAAAAAAAAAAAAAAAAAAAAGATAAAAAAGACAGATTTTGACTAGCATGCTAACCTTCTTCAGAAGAAATGTGAAAGAATGTGAAGTTTTGGTCCCTGCCCTAAAAAGTTTGTGCTGTAGATTGTACTTCCAACATAGCTCAGAAAGTTTGCAGGAAAGCAAACTCCATTGCTACACAGAGTGAGCTAAGTATTGAGTATTTTGTGCCTTAAATAAGGAGGGTGGAGACCCTTACTTAATCCTTGCTCTGTTGGTGTCTCCTCAGTGCAGCATTAAGGACTTGGGAGATTTTATTCCTGGCTCCATACCTACTCACGTACCTGCAACCTTGATTTCTGTAGGAGGCTTTAAAGAGTTGGAGATGATGACACAGAAGTGAGCAACCAGTACACAGGTGCTTGGCTGCAGCTTTAGTAATGCCTGTTGGTTCTGTGTTGGTGTTTTCCTCGGGAATTCTGCTCTCCTGAGAAGTGGGTGATGGCAGAGCTGGGTTTGGTGGTGCTGCCCTTGCGGAGCACAACAGCCTTAGCCCCTCTGTAGTTGGTGTCCTCTTTGCACATCAGAGAGAGGTGAGGACAAAAGGTTTCCTTGGGAGACAATAAAGCTGGTGAAGTGCGGGCCTGACCCCGCTCTCACTGCACAGAGTGAGCAGGCTCTTAATCATCTGTAGCAGGAGTTTATTGAGACGCTTCTTCTGCTGGAAACTGTGAGAAAGTGTCTTCCTTCTCACTCTGCAGAATGTTTTTAGAACAGACTCTTTCCACCCAGAGCCAGTTTTGTGTTTGTTTTGTTTTCTTACCAGCGTGGATATGACAAGCTGTGACTGCAGAGTCAAACTGAACAGGCCCGTAGATTGGGGACATTTTGTCCGAATCCGTCATGTGTCGGGAGCAGCTGTTTTTCTGAAACTTACAAACATGGGCATGCTCGATGCAATAGGACAGGCCCAAGACAGAGTCACGCTGCAGCCTTTCCCATGACTTTGCAACCTCTTCCCAAACAACTGAGGTGGCCGGTGGAGCCCGACCAATTGTTTCTCACAAAAGCTCTGCAGCTGATGTCCTATCAGCTATCCGAATAACTCCCTGGAGCAGGAATGAGCCCTTGGGAAATTAATTATACCAAAAAAAGGGAGGGTGGGATGGCGAGGGGAGAGACGAGGCTGGGGGAGGAGATGGGGAAAGGGAGGAGTGAAAAAGAAAAAAAGAAAAACTAGGCTAGAAGTCAGGATAAGCTAATTGCTTTCCGTCCTCTCAAGCACTGCAAATAAAGTATGTGTTTTGCTGAGGGATATGATGCATATACTTTAGAAGAGCCTGTGGGCCTTCCCCTTCTGCCATTACCATAAAAGTTAAGTCACATACAAGGGAAGGACTGCAGATTGCTCATTTATATGTCTACCCGTACATGTGTGTAGAGCAACGTTCTGCGCTGCCGTCTTGCCAGCCAAGATTGCCTCCAGAGCAAGCACTTGCCTCAGAGTCGGGGCTTCCTTTTACTGTCTCATAATCCACACTGCTAACTGCTGTGGCTGCATCAGCGGTGATCTTAAATAGAAGGAAGGAGAAGCTGTTTGAGGTTTGTACAGCTTGAATTTATTAAGATTGCAGGGCATGTTTTGATCAGAGAAGTCAGCTTTTTGCCTATGCTTAGCTATTCTATTGCAAGAGTACTCGCTGATACAAAGCTTTTCCCAATATTGCCTGTCCAAACGTTCAGAGATCACAAGATATTTTCAAACTTCATGGCTTTTTTGTTGTCTTTTTAGCATTTTTTTTTTTATTAGTTTCCTTTTTGGTACTGGAAGTTACAGTATTCACATTTTCCATTTTATTTCATGTAATCATGAGAGAGAGCTAGAAACTTGCTTTTATTAGAAACAAAAAACACTGAAGCCTGAAACATCAAAAATAACCCAGCAATTAGGACTATAAGAAAAATACCAACATTCACCCTACCTCAGAGCTAAGAGTGTTGTGCACCAAGGCCTTGTCTTGGTCCCTCTCTGCTAAGGTTGGCAGCAAGTGTTCTTGCTGAGACCTTTCTTTCCAGTGCCCCATAACATCAACAAACCCCTTCCACCTCTGCATTCCTAAGTCATCTTCCTCTGATGGTTGCCTGCCCTTTTCCTCAGCTCCTCCTTTCTGCCAGCAGTATTTTTATTTCTTCTTCTTGTCAGCATTTGCATTGTATAGATAAAATTACTTTTATCAGAGCTTTAGTGCCTGTAGAGAGTGCGTGGGTCAATTTGTGAATGTTTTTGTTCATGGTGCACGTGGGACTCTGCTTACGTGACCGTACAGGTAGTTACACAAGATACAGCGGAGGTACAACATCAAAAAAGGGAGCACCACAGTACTTTGTACAGGCGGCCTGCAAAGCCTGTAAAGAGTACACAAACTCTTTATGTCCCCGCTCCTGTCTGTGTGGAGCATGTGCAGTCATGAGCACTTCTGCTGTGCAGCCAAAATAGACTGCTGCTGCTGCTGCCTCTATGCTAAGGTAAAGCAGGAGATAACAATAAATTTTTTACTGCTGGCTGGCGGAGGTGTTTAGGATGTGTTTTCTTTATATCTTCATCCGCCCCTAATTGAAGATGCTTTAAAATTGAATGACTAGCAGTCAAAACGTGTTTGCTTCAAGCTGAGAAGAAAAATGCTGGTGTCTCTGCTTCCAAACTGATTGCGCTTTGTACACAACTGACAGCCAGAGTCACTTTGAGTGACTGATAAGTGGGAAGCTTTGCCACTTATCAAGGAATGCGCGCTGAAAAGAAAGGACTGGAGCCGTTCAGATGCTTTGGCATGTTCAAAATAACATCTCACATCAGTCAGATTCAGAGGCACTAGAAGACATTTCAAAATAAACTTTATATCTATCTATCTATCTATCTAGAGGCAAAGATTCAATTTAACAGACAAATCACTGTGTAGCGTCACATTGGCTCTGAAAACGAGAACATCATTATAAGGGTCACCAGTTGCAAAATGACTCCGATAGCTACATAATTTGAGAGAGTTTATTGTAGGGTCTTACCCCCCGGAACAAACCTAAATTTGAAAATTCACAGCCACACATCATTCCGGTGATTTCTCTAAATTGTGGGTTTTCCCCCTTGTTGGCCAAGCAATGTTTGGTTTATATAGCACACACTATCCTGAAAGTTCCCCAAAATACAGCAACTCTGAGCCAAATTCTGATCTCATTTGTTGCCTGTTCACTGTTATGGGCAGGATTGCCTAACTTTAACTAACGCTACAAATTGGTTATTAGGGTTATTTAGAAATTACTGTGCTTTTCAGTGAGATACAACATGAGCAGAACAGAGAGATGGTGCTGACCTATGCCCAGCAGGAACACTTGAACCAAAAAGCTCTCATGGACTGCAAAAAGGTTTGCCTCGCTTGTCCTCGCAGCCCTGGGAGCACAGATGTGTGGGGACCGTAATCTATAGTTACCATTCTAGGCACTGCAGCTGGGCATCTAATTCTGCCCGACTCCTTCTGTCTGAAATGGTTGGGGTTTTTTAACCAAAGTAACTATAACAGGTTATAGCGAGCATGCTGAATTTGCTGCTAGCCCCCACACCTGTGTTATCAAGAGGGTGAGAAATGTGGGGATCATTTAGTTTCTGTGGACAATTTGCTGTTTTTCTGATTCATCTCTTGCGATGTTAAGTGGTCACGACTCTAGTTTGACAGCTCATTCAAAATAGAGTACTTCAAACTCGCTGCTGGAATAATGGCTCAAAATGATTCAGAGGGAAAAATGGTTCCACCTACTGAATCAACACCACTGTCTTCATCCCCTTGGATTTTCCTCAGACATCTGTCATCCCAAGGCTGATGATGCCCCAGCCTGCATAGTTTAGGAGGCAGGATGAGCTCACCACTGGTGGTAACAGCATGCCAGAGGCCAAAGGGAATTGCTTTGTTTTTGTTGTCCACTTTCTATCAGGGATCTGCTACTGAATTGTGTTAAAGTGGTAGGGGAATTGCTTATGCTTGATATTTTTAAGAACCAAGGGGAAAAATGGTTTAATCACTTGAAATGGTTGTAATTGGAAGGGGCAATGTGAGTGAAGCTTGGCTTAGAAATTGGAGGGGCGAAGGAAATAGGATCGTTGTCTAGTGGAATTCTTTCCTGACCAAAGATAAACTGAATTGTTATGGATGTCATGCTAGCTTTCTGCAGCTTAGGTATTGTATTTAGTACATACTTAATACATTGTTACATAAGAAAAGATCAAATAAAATGCATCACAAATAAATATTTTTAAGGAAGATTTTTGTTGAAATTGGTTTGAAACCTGCATTGGAGAGGCTGAGTTATAGGGCAGTATATGTTTTCTATTTATAAGTTAAATAAAAAAAATCAAAGATAAACATAATATGGTTATAAAAATAAATTGAATACCTATGTGAAAGGTGCTTACAAGAATTAAATAGGTCAAATTTAATTTGTAGTACTTGCAGTTTATAAAAATCCAGTGCAATGAATTTTAAACTCATTTTAAAATGCATTTATTAGAAAATAGCTTTTATCAGGTTTGAGTTCTCTTAAGGGCAATTGCTAGTGATAACATTCAACAGATTTATTCTAAAGCTGAAACATAGATGGTTTAAGGACTAGATGTTCATTAGATAATTTAAATTAACAGAAATGGTCAAGGCTACTGTATTTTTGTATGCTAGGAAAATTGTGTGCAAAGGCAGGCATTAGTTAAGCAATGAAGTAAGACATTTCAAAGTTAGAAAGGCAGAATTAGGTTAAATAGGTACCTTTAATTTATTGCTATTTTGCCTCCCTCATATGTATTGCATGAGAAATGATGACCTAAGGAAGCAGAATTATATGATAATATAATTGTAGACTATACTTGTGACAGACAAAATTAAAATTATGTGGACAATCTGAATTCCGTCCTTTTCCTAACTTGCATCCTTGTCTTTTCATCCCATTACTTTACTGTGCTCCTACATGGTTTCGATGGCTGTAAAAGCCAAAGTTCACCTGAGTAGCAGGACCAGCTATGCTTAACGCTAGCAAGAGAAGGCAGTTCCCTGGATGTGGTGGATAGGAGCCCCTATCTACGATGCCCCTGTCTTTCTGTTTACATTCCCTCTTTTTTTTTTTTTTTCCCTTGCCGTCTCTTTGGAGAGGAAGACAGATTGCTTGGGTACCTTTGTTGAATTTGGACTGGATATGTTGAAAATGCAGTTCGATTCTCTCTTTGCAACACCTTGTACTTGCTCCCCCTGCTCTCCCCTGGTGGGGATAAATCAAGATCAGGTGTAATCACAAGTTATCACTAATCAACTCCTTCCTTTTAATTTACCTTGCTCTTTATATCTTAAGCAACAAAATCAAGACTGAAGATATAGAATTTAAAACCACAGATCTTTTAAGAAGTCTTTCCTCTGAGTATTTCATGAAAGGCCGTTTAAGCATCTAGCCCTTTAAGCTCTATGAAGTTATATTATATTTTCATATCTTTGGTAGTGCACCCAGAATCCAGTCTGCACTTGAAACAACAATGAGTTGCAGTCAATCAACTTTTTTAAATATCCTGCATGTAGTAAATTCTACGTACATGTGCATGTGATTGGAAGTTCTTCATTCAGATACCATTTACAAACAGGAATATCTTTTTATACGTGAACTTCCAATATCTTTAAAGGAATAGGGTTGTTTTCTTTGTGAGGGCCATAAATTGTTCCTAAATACCAAATTATTGCTGATCTTAGATGTAAATTCTTCAGAGCTGTATAAATTCTTTAGCTGTGCTGGCTGTTCTTCTTCAACTGAAATCACAGCAAATAGATCAAATCCTTAGTTTAGATCAAGATGTCAACGACTGCAGTATTTCTTGGTGATGCAAGCAGACTGATTAGGCACCGAGAGAGAAAGGCCAGCTAAACAGAGATGGGTGCAATTTGTTAGAAAATTTCAGTGAAATAAAACTTCCAAGCTTCTTTGTTTTGCCCTTCTGTGATTCTGTGCTCGGCAACCACAGACACTCCAGCAAAGGACACCCCTCTTTTTATTACAAGACATGGTTCTGGCAGCAGGAAGATCCTCTGGGTAAAAGAGTACCCAGATATGGGATTATCCTGGGTGTTTCCTTACCCTAGTGGTAGGAAGCAAAGGTTTGGAGAGCTGATACCTTCTAGCATATAGAATTAGGGTGATAACGGTATTCCTTACTTGAGAGGAAAGCCAAAGAAGAAATTCTGAGCATTTTAGTTACTGCATCATGAGCTTCAGGGTGTTTTTTCTTTTTTTTTCTTTTTTTTTTTTTTTTGACAGTAAAAAATTTTGGTCTTTTTGGTATGGTCAGGATAGTGAAGTTCATTTTGCAGTCAATTTACTGGTATAAAATTCTGTATTCTCTTTGCACTCATTCAAGAGGCGCAGGCCTTGAGGGTGCTATTTATATCCCTGGGGTGCCTCGAGGTGGATGTGATGAACCCCACGTTTGCTTCCTGCCTCTTTTGTGTGGGTTGTTTGCTTCAGGTTGCCGGCGGTGCTCCGTGTCCTCCTAGCAGGAGCTCTTGCAAAGGCCCTGTGGGAGGGGGAAAATTGTCCATTGTGTCATTCTGAAAGCAAGCGATCTTTTCTTTGCTGGGGCTGCTCTCGAGCAAGCTTATTCTCCCGCTCGGGGATATCTCGGGAGGTTCCTGTGCCTTCTGGTGCCGAGGCAGCAGAGCTCAGCCGCGTGCGTTGTATTTGTTGTCGTCGTTTCATCCGTGCAGCCTCCCTCCAAACGCAAAGCATTACGCTTTCCCAGCTGTTGGCTCGCCGGGATCCTGACGTGTCATGGCCAGGGTGCTCCCCCGGCGCACATTGTTTGCGCCACGGCCGCCGCTCTCCGCTCGGGCCGCTTTGTGCTGCTTTGTGGCGTGTTTAACAGGTGTTTCTTTCAGGCCGAGGCAGCGAGGCGAGGGCTGCTCCAGCGTGCGTCCCGCGAGGCCGTGATTGAACTCTTCTTTGTCGGCAAAATGCTGCTGCCTTCCAGTGAATTGCCCGTGCAATCTGGGCTTGCACAAACGTCCTCCATCTTGCTGACCGTGAAGGTGGCGCCAGGCTTCTTTCGGTACCTTTGCGAGTTGGCCATTCTTGCTGCCTCTCGCTGCGTAACAGATTCCACTTGTCCTTCCTGATCGTGCCCTCCCCTCAGAGCCTGGGTGCACCATGGCAATGGCTGAAAAAGACAAAGTGTCCTGCAAAAAAGAACTCCCCTTTTCCCCTCCATGTTTGCTGTTCCTGTCTCCACAGATGTCACTACCAGATTGCTGAGCGCGCGCCTTCCTCGGCTTTTCTCATGGGGAGATGGGTGGGTAGCATCTAGGTACCTTTTTGGCATCTACTTGATTTTGTAGGCAGGGTGGCCACTTTGCTTTCTTTCCTCCGTGCTGTTTCACTTGTTATTGAGAGCGCCCACTGCTAACAAACAGACCCCCAAAAAACCCAAGGCTGGTAACACTCCCCTTAGCAGCTCTGTTGCTCCACATGGATTAGGTGTCTCAAGGACATAGTGCTCATCCAGGATTATTCTTTCCATGCTCTTCTCTTATGCCAGGATATTTATCAGCTAAACACCATGGGGCTGAACCAATACAAACATGAGTTAGTATAGATGCCATACATAAGAATATGGAGGTAATGATTTAGAGGACGAGACGAACCTCCAGGCATTGCTACGTCTGTACAGGCCCCTCCACAGAAGGGGATCAAGTGGCGTCACTGCAGTCTACCACAGTTAGTACATATATACCCAGGGGACTACCACGGATGGGCTCTGGCTTTCAGTGTGAGGGCTACCTTGTGTGAGGACTTCCTGTTGGTTGATCAGTTGTCATCTGCAGTGCCTCCACGGTCCAGTTTATGTGGTGGTTTTCCCTCCCGGTGCAGACTAGCCGCTAGTTGCACCTTCATGGGTATCAGCACAGCACTAGCGTTATATCTATTTTAGTGCCTGACTGTGACAGTGGCAGTGTCTGTGGAAAACATGAAGATAACTGCCAGGAAGGGTGTTCAGTTTAGAAACAGCAAACTCCCCTCTGCTGACGTTTTCTTCAGCTTGCAGTAGTTAATGGAAGAAGAAGGGTCTTTAATAATGCTATATAATATACTTTCCAGAATCACTCTTTCCTCGTAAAAGTCGTTGCCTTACTTTGTTAGCGTTTGGCTACCTCATGCCACGAATATAATTATCTGATCAAAAACTATGAAGTTTTATTTTTTCATAACACGTGTCTGAGACAACAGGGGCCGGAACTTCCTTCAACCTGCACGATATCAAATGTCCCTAAATCAGGCATGAGCGTTCAGCACCACTTGGTGCTGAAATAGATGAACGAGATGCAGGAAGGGAAAGGATGAGACTTCCATGATGTACCAATTTTAACATGTTCCACACACCTCCCTCTCTGTGTTCATTTCCTTTGTTTTTAAGAAACTTCTAATGCCGTTTTAGGAAGGAAATTCAAGCCCCAGAATGTTTTAAAAGAGCAAACTGCCCTGCAGTCCCCCAGCTCTTAGTTTCTTCAATAGGGAAACGTCTACAGGGGGACGCACCGAGCCCCCCGCAGCCGCTTCTCTTCCTGCAGGGCGACGATGCTCTCCCCGCTCCCCGGGGAAGTAGGCACCCCGTGGCGAGGTCAGGCCTTGTGTGCGCAGCCAGGAGCCCCGCGGAGGCTCCCCTGGCGCCTGTCCCGGCGGCTCTCGGATGTCGGGAGGCGGCACCGGTCCCCGGGCGGCGCGCGGCGCCCACCTGCCCGCGGCGCCTGCCGCTTGGCAGCCCGCCTTAAGGCAGCTTTGCATTCGAAAGGCCGATTTTCGTCATTTGGGAACCGCCGCTCCGTGGAAGTGTCAAAAGTGTGGAAGGATAAATACCGAGTTACATTAAAAAGAGAAAAAAAAGAGCTCTGAAATTATCTGCTGGCTCCATGTTTTCCGCGGTTTTGCATTAGTGGGGACGAAGTCACGGTGTGTTGACATAGTCTAATATGCACTGACATAATACCTGGAATATGGAGACAGCGAGAGGCGCAAAATCAAACTTATCTGAGTTTTCACAGGAAAAGAAGGGATTAAACTTTGCTGGTTAAAATATGGATTTTTTATTTTTTTTATAAAAACTATCCTAGTTCAATTGCGATAAACCCACTCAGATCTAATTCTATCCAGTCCCTGGGAAAAGTGGGCCTTAAGATGTTGAGCCTATTTGCCCAATCCCTCCTTTTTTTTTTTTTTTTTTTTTAAGAAATAAAGATTAGGGTAGGAAGTTTGGTCCTTATCTCTAAGGTTCTTATTGCTTCAGGAGGAAACTGAAATACTTACATGAAGGACACTTTCTTGAACTCCTGATTTGTCTTTGCTCAGATTATTTCAGAAAGCTGTAGGCTTCCCACAATGCCTGTCTGGTTTTGCTCTACATATCTTGGAGGAACTATGATAAGTTGTTGTTACTGCCTGTTAAATAGTGGAAAGGATGCCAAAGCACTGTAGTGACTTAAAATGCAAATGTTACAGCATAGGCCTGGAAACTTTGATCTGGAATCACACACTGTTTCTGGAATCACTGCTAGGCACGATTCTCCTCTACCTTTTTATCCTTCCTGGTTACTTATAGCGGTACAAAACAACATTCAGTCGCTCTGTTTTACTACCATTTCACACTCTATTTGCACAGATATTATTATTAGTGCCTGACCCAGATCTTGTACAGCACTGTCATCGCTGGCTCTTGTAGTAGTCTCTCTCTCTCTTTCTTTTTTTTTGTTAAGCATCCTGTTTTTCAGACCAGGGGAATTGAGGACAGAGGGGGAGCAGCTTGCATGTTGGTACGCCGCAGCTCGCTGCCAGAACCAGGAGCAGGATCCAGATTGGCAGCCGTCTCCCGCTGGGCCGCCGTGCAAAATGTGAACTGAAGTGCACACTTAGCAGAGAGTCAGGCCTTCTAGGTTTTTCTATTCTATAATTCTCTTCCATCTCCATTTTTACTGAGTCTGGGAATTTCCCAGTTTGGTGGTAGAAAGTGAGCAGACACAGTAACAATTTTGGGGTGTGAGGTGGAGAAGCTCGTGGCTGACGCAGCGCGGCCTAGTTGGGCATCCACTGCCATCAGTAGAGTTTATTGCAGAGACTTTGACCTGATCTGTCACAGCTCTGGAGGATGTAATTGCTAAATGGTGAAAAGTCTGTAAGGGCTAAATTCTTTCCTCATCAAAGTGAGAAAACACACTTGTATTTTTGATATTTCTTGCCTTCAATTTATTTTTCCCAATCTATTCATTATAACAAAATAAAGACTGTCAGCACATACATTTCTTCTTCAGGCATCCCATGTATTCGTGATTCTGTGAGAACTGCGTAAACAAATCACAGTGTAAGGCACTTACCAGTCATTATGCTCCTGCCCTCTCCTCACCTGGACTACTGCTCAGTTTTTACTCCATCCTGGCTATGCTAAATGCCAGTGGGATCCTTACCCATATTTTTTGCCTGAATTGATCTGCTCCAGCTCAGAAGGATTCATTCACTGATTTTTCTTTTCAATTCCTCGGTACTTAACCTGCTTTCAAGAGAGTCTCACAGCTCTGTTTACCTGAGCCCAGCTTTCATATTTAACACCCACATATGGCTGGGCTTAAGGCCTGCTTTTCCCCTCTCTGCTTCTTCTTCTGTTTTTCACTTCGTGGCTTGGTAATAATGCAGTGACAAAGGCAATGGTCGGGGCGGCATGAATGCATGCTCATCTACAGCCAAATTGCTGATGGTTTGGAATTAAAAAACAAAACAGGATTATTGTGATATAAAAGCCAAGGCGTGTGCTGGGGTGCTTTGCTTCTTTACTGATTGAAACAGTCAGTATGATATATGGATGGATAGATAGATAGATAGATAGATAGGCAGGTAGGTAGGTAGGTAGATTTTTAATGATAAGCTAAAGAGGACAGGGGGTTAAGGCACTGCGAAGTCTTAACAGAAGAGATATGGGAAGGACTATTGGATTTGAAGGATTTTAAGGAATACCTCAGTACCTGCCAGGAATACACCTGTTTTGCAAGAGAGCAAGCAGGAAGTCAAGTATTCAAAGTAATTAGTCAGCTGCCAGAGCATCCATTTCCTTCTAATTTGACATAGCCCCCTTCTGAGCCCCTCACAAGAAACAAGAGCGGGAACAGTGGAGGCAAGACATAGACCGCCTTCCTTTTTTTGCCCTTCTTCATCGTAAGCCTCTGTCAGGCAATTGGGAGCCCTTTTCTCTGCTTATAGCACTGTTAAAATGATACTGAGTTTTAAAAATCCTTAATCCTTTTCATCGTCAACTGAACATACAGTATTTTGGTAAAAAATGTCTTCTGGATTTGATTTCTCCTTTTGTTATGAAAGAAATCAGTTTTATCAAGCTCTTTTTTCATATGAAATTGCTTCACATCAATCAGTTGGAATTTTATTTAGGCATCTTTGCTCTCATCTTCTGTCCTGTAGGCTGTTTGTACGTTAAAGTCCTTGGCGTAATAGAAATTGTGCTATGTTGTAAGTTCCATCTTTGCACTTTTTTTGCATGTGCATTGTAAGAATTCTCTCTGTCATGCACTTAACAGTTTCTTCTTGTGCCTAGCGCTCTAAATCTGCAAATGCAATATGTAGAAACTCTTGTCTTTGTCAGCCTGCTTCAGGCTAATTGTTGAGACTGCCACTCTGAGTTAATTAAACACCTATTTGAGGTTAAGCTGTCGAAAGGCAAATAAAAAAAAAATCCAGCCTTTTGGAATGATTATTGAGGCTGACATGATGCTTTCTACTTTTTTTCTTTTTTTCCTTTCTACTTTTCAGTCTCTCTACCTGCTTCATATGCTGCTTTTTGAGATAGGGTCTCCATATATAACAAACAAGACAAGACAAGAAACTACTCTCAGCAAAGGCCGCTAGCCAGTGCTGCAGGAAGCATGTAGAAAATCAGTGTTTAGAGGTAATGCTGATAGCACCCTATAAAGTTCTAAACTTTTGAAAGTGAAAGAATGGGATTACTTTGTATTTCAGACATAACCTTCCTCAGTGAGCCTTATGAAAACTGAGTGATTTCGTCTCTACCTACCACAAATAAGTGTTGTTTTGACCAGAGCTTAGCTCTAACTCCAGATAAAATTGTTAACCCCCTAGAATAAAAAACTCTGCAGATTTTATTCTTCTTCACTTTCCACAGTTATTCTGATCTCCTGCTGCCATGGAAAATAGGTGTTCAGAGGATAGGCAAGTTTCTCTTCACAAGAAGGTTTTGCCTGTCTCGTTAAATCACTGTATAGAAGTATCAGTTTTTCTTAGGTAAAAAAAAAAAATTCACTGTGTTTGTGCAGTGTGAAACTGAGTAATTCAATGTTTTCTCTACCATGGGTGATAAGCAGGCTAGAGCATTAAAAAAAGTCACAGGTAAAATTTTTCCTTTATAATTTTTTTTCAGTGAAAGAATGGGATTATCATCTTAAGCATGAAATGTTAGAAAATGGTGTTACAGCACCAGCTAAAAGGAATAATAAGATCCCTTGTCTTTTTAGCAGATTTTTTTCTGAGGAGAATAAATTTCAACTAAGTGATGAAGTCAGAAATCTTTGGGAGTTACCTGAAGTCTGTTATTTTCTTTCACCTCCTCTGAATTCTCTTTGCCTTCTCTTCCGTACATACCCTGCTCTCAAACACGCTTCTCTGCATTTCTGGGACTCAGTTGTATTACCTTACCTTACCCCATTGGCTGATTTTACTTTGCATCCTCATATACTAGAAAAGGATGAAAGTGCTCATGGGCTTCAGAGGCAGTGCAGGATGGGAATTAATTCCTTGTTCGGATGATGTCAGAAACAGCTAGACATATAAAAGAAATTGGGATCTTCTTAGACCGTCTGTTTGATTTTAGAGGAAGTTTAGATATTTACTCAAATTTCCAGTCCTTCAGGATTCATTCATGACTACTTTAGCATGATATGTAAGCAACATTACGGCTGCTTAAAATATATGTCCTCAACATAGTGCAGTTTGCCTCAGCTGGACTGGAGTCTGCTCACTCAGCATTTTTGTGTGCGTGTGCAAGTTGACATCGTGAATTCCGCAAACTGCAAGGACACAATGGTTTGTAATCACTTTCAGCGTGTCAAGTGCTGCTTGCTTAGTTTCTTCTTAGGCCTTAATGTAATAAAATTATGATTGTTATTGGTTCACGTATTTCTTGGATATGCTAGCACTGCAGAATGGCTTTTTGCAGAGTGTATTCATACTGTTGCATAAGACTGGATTGTCTGCAAAAGATTTGTGGAAGGGAGGATCTGTAGAAGGACCAGTATTTGTAGCTTCTTTATACACTTGCCCTATGCAGGAAATGTGTCTGCTTTTTATACTACTGTGACTATTACTGCTACTACTGCTACTACTGTGACTGCTCCTCCACTGCTGCTGCTGCTACTATGGCATGATTCAGCTTGGCTGGCTCTTGGTACCGCTGCCGACCGGCCCTCTGCCACCTTTCCCCAGCAGTTTTCCTTAAGAGGTGCTGGGGGGCAGACTTTCAGTTAGGGAACAGTAATTCAGGTATGAGGCTTGAGCAAGTCCTGCAGGCTGCAAGTTAGGAGCAAATAAACCTCTGGAGAATGAGTATCGTAGGCTCGAGGCAGTGGAGCCCTGCTGTCTTCAAATGTGTGAGTGCACATGCACAGACTCTGCACAGACCAAACCGCTTTTACCTTCCACCAGCCTCTTTGAACACAGGCATTATTCCCTGTATGCACAGGGGAAGGTGGGTGTGGGGGAGTTAGTCTTCTTGTTTAAGTTGAACCAAGCAAACTTGACTTAGAGCTAAGCAAGACAAGACCATCTCTTTCCTCGGGGATGAGCAACTGGAAGATCTAAATAATCTCTGAAGGAGGAATTTTACTTACACAAAGCTTGTCTTTTGCTTTTATCAGCAATGTGATCTGATGTTGAGTTGGGGTAAGGGTTAGTAAGCACAATGCGGCAAAACAAAATAGCGTTACATCTCTTCTATTGATTATATCATCTTTTAAATCTCAGTATAAAGAATTGAAATACTTTCTTGAAATACTTCAAATGTTCTTCAGTGTTATTGTAATTCTATCCATTCCCAGGACTTTGTTTACAGTTTGTTAGATCCTCTCTAGAGTCTCAGAGCTTCTGGACTCTTAATTACTCAATGAGATTTAGATTTAAACCAATAGGATTGTGTACCAGATAAGATACAAGTTTAGTCCTGTCCTCACTCTATAATCAAAGCAGAACATGGCCTTATAAAGTTTATATGGTACAAAGTTTATCTGGATGCTGACCTATGTCCTGTGTCAAATTTAGATTAACTCATCAAACAGTTCATTGTCCAGCTTCAGTAGAGGGCATCAGTCTGGAAGAGCAGGTGTTTCTCCTCGGCCAGCAAGTAAGAAAGATGATCAACTGGCTATGAATCAAATGCCTTAATCTCTAGTGAGAGGTAGCATCAATCTTAGACAGAGGGACCAATCTTAAATGAACTCATTACTTGTCTTCCCAAAGCCTCTCAGCTTTTTCTTTTTTTGTTATTGGTAACGAGCTCATCTTCCTCCCTGTAAAACAGATTCTTATTCCAAGAACTTCTTTCTGATTCCTCCTTTTCCACTGCATCCTTTCCCAAATATTGATTGTTTTGGTATAACATTTCTATACCTGATGTAACATATTCTTCCTCCTAGACCATGTCTTTGTCAAGTTCATGACTTGATTGCCAAGTCCTCCAATTTCATTACACTTCCATTGTCCCCTTGCTTCCTTGGTAGTGCAGCCCGTAAAGACCTACCATCATCCTTTCACTGCTGTGTGTGTGTGTCTGTATAAACGTACATACATATGTGTATATATATGCATATATATACATACACATACATACATATACGATCCAACCTCTTCGTTCAATAAAGGCATTAGCTCCTTGTTTTCAGCAGCATTAAGTTACAGTTAGTGGTCTTCCTCAGTGGTCTTCACAGACCTATCACATTTTTCATGATACAGTTCATTTTGATCCTGTCTGTTCTGCCAGTGACATTCACCTTGCTGTTTAATTAGTTCACTTTTCCTATCCTGTGTTCATACTTTATTCCAAAATTCCTCAAATGTGTGTAGCTTCTTTGGAATAGTCCAATAGTCATTAGTGCTCCTCATATTTTAGTGCTGCTGTTATCTGCAGACAATTAGCAATTCCAGAAACTGTAGCCTGGCTCTTAATACACATACGCTGCTTTCTACCTTATCATGTTTCACACTTGTGGTATCTTGTCTTAAAAATGATGCAAGCATATGCAGGATTGCCTTTGATCGGGCACAGTCAGGTGCTGGACGTGTGGAGTCCTTAGGGCTTTTTCACAGTATAGCTAATAAATGATGACAGCAGTAGAAAGATTCACTTAACAGTCTTATATCCCTGTCTGGATTTACCTGAGTTCTGTGCGTTGTCATTTGCACATGCTCCTGTCTGACACACAGCCTCGGGTGAGGGCGCTTGGGCTCACACGGGCTGTGGGTCCAGTCGGGACAGTCGCTTCCCCTCGTTAACCACTCCTGTCTTGGAGGAGCCCCTAGAGTCCTTTCATCTGGTTTTTGGTTTCCTTTAGAATGAGAATTACGATGAAATATACACCCAAATTTGGGTTCACAGCATCAGTTTGTGTCTGCTTCTTAATATCTCCTCTGTAGGCTTTAAGTTGTGCTTGATGCCTGGGATGCTAGGGAGCAAAGGAAGCTTCTGTGTCAGAGCAGGTGTGGTTAAGCTTAAGCTTAGTTGTCTCGTTCTCCATCAGTCTGGGCCTGATCTAAAGGGCCTGATCTAAAGTGCTCCTTGACTTGCAGTCTGGATCATGCACAGCATTCGTTTCTCTCATGCCGTGGAAAGCAAATAGTGGTAAAAGGCAAGTCGTAGTAAAACCAAAAGGCACCTGATGTTATCTCTTCCCTCTTGCAGCTTTCCGTATGTTTGCGTGCTGAGTGAAAGGAAGGTAGCAGCAGTATCATTAGCGAGGAGAGAGGCTTGGGAGAGACATGAAAAGGAGACCAATTCTTATTCTGGTTCCCCCTTTTCCCCATGCAGTTAAAAAGAGAGAATTGTTTAAACAAGGATCTATCAGACTCCTTTCAATGGGCTCTTTTTCTGAGCAAAGTTACCAGTGGGTTTCCTTCATGAGATGATCTTGAAGGTTGTTTCACTGTCACTGGGGTAGAGTTAAAGTATTTTGTAAAGGGTACCACTCAAGTATAAAGATGCCTGGTAGGAAAAATAAGGCTCTTGCAGAAAAAGAGCAGCAGCCCATCAGATCTTGCTTTTTCAAACCAGGCAGGTTCCCCCATGGAAAGATTAATTACAGTCAGGTTTGGAAGACAGCCTTGCTGTGGTTTTTTTTTTTTTTTCCCTTTTTTTTTTTTTTTTTCCTAACATTAGAAAAGATAAAGGGGGTGATTAGTGTGCACAAAGCCTCTGATCAAACCAGCACTGAGGTTTGTGACAGGAGGTTCAAACACTTTATGGATCACTGGTGCTGACAGGTAGATCACACAAGCCTTAAACAGATGTTTAGTGAGAAGATGAATGTGTGAGATCTCAAACACGCAGGGCTCCTTTGCCTGGCCATTACAGCCTGTGAAGCATTAAC
>JAWLRI010000720.1:575558-630098 GCA_034781795.1 Crypturellus tataupa | reverse complement strand
TTAAACTTTTTTTTTTTCTTCTGTAGGAAATGCAGGCTATTCTTTCAGAATGTGTGACCATAACTTACCCTCTCTGTAAAAGTACCGTGAGCCAAAGAGTGTGCATGCTCTAACGAAGTGCATAGGAGATGTCCACTGCTATGGAGATATATTCAAATGAAATTACAGCAGTCTTTGCAGCAGACACCTTCAGAGGCAGGATGTTTGGTACAGGATAGGCAGGCAGTGATTCGAAAATGCTCTAAGTATGTGAGGTTTGTTGAACAAACTGTATTTACTAGACCTCTTTGAAACATTTTGAGTTGTTGATATGAAAGGAGGAAAATATTGCATCTGTGCCATTTATTATGAAAATTTAAAACTTATGTGCATGGTTTTTAGATCCCTCTTCTCCAGAGAAATTCTCCTTAGCCCTGCACTTTGTAGTCCCAGATTCCTCTCATTTAGAGGTGCAGATGTCCTGCGTGTGGGATCAGTGGAGACTGTCCCCACCTAGCAATATATTAAGAACTTGGCAGAATGTCTGGTGAGTGCCAGACACCTGGAGGGATCTATTCAATTTAGAAATGGGCTTAAGCCAAACAATTCAGAGCCCAGTCTCAGTTTTTAGCACTGCAGGGTTCAAGGATTTTTCAATAAAAGTTTTAAGCCAGTCCCCATAATTAATAATATCACATAATTTGGTCTGGATGTGGATCCTAAGCACCCCTAAAGTGTAAGGATATTCTTTAGAATTGGATATAGTTGGTTTGCAAAGCCTTGACCCAGAGTTTGGAATCCTTGCCATTACCCTTGGAAGCAGTTGGTGCACAAATATGTTTCTTATTTTTCCTTCATTTACTGTTTTCTAATTCTTTTAGAACTAGAAATGCAGAAGAAAAGGTGTTGTAAGCAACTTCCTGAATTATATTTTTGCCTTCCACCAAGCATAGGGCTGCCTGTTTGAATGTTTCCAAGAAAGTATTGTTCTTATGTGACAACAGGTCAGAAAGACTCTGCATTAATTACACTAACATATGGTTATTAACAGATTCTAGCTCAGGGAGCAATACTTTACAATGTTATCTTCCACATAGTCAGATGTTAGCCATATTGTCAGTGCTGGCAGCTATTGTTTCACTCATTTACTTCACAGAGCTAATTACTCCCTAATAATAACTTTACCTTGGAGTTTTTCACTTGCTTGTGCCAGCAAACCTGTTCACACTACATATGCTAATTATTGGCACTTATTCATTATGTTAAGATAGCTTTAAGTTCAAGCTGTGCAGCCTGGCTTTCGGTATGGAGCCAGCTGGCTGCAAAGTTCCACCTTTTTTTTTTCCTTTTTTTTTAACTAAAGTCATTAAAAGTTTTAATATGGGCCTATCTAGTTCTCTGTACAAGAGTCAGTCTTTCAGGAATTGGAAAACATATTTGGTGACTCCTGGACAATTACGAGTTTATAAGGAGTTCCTCATTTTCCTAAAATATTTTGCCGTGCTTGCAGGGAGGCCTGTTCTGCAAAGTGGATTGTAAATTCATTTTTAATTTGGACTGCAAGACCACTTGCCACTTGGATACTCATTTTCTTCCTTCCCTCACCCAATTCTAGCTCTTTTCCTACTTTGTTACTCCATATACTTGGCAGTGGGAGTCCTGACATATTTTAAGTGGCTGGCAAGGATGCTCTCTGGTGCTTTTGTCTCACTGCATTCTCAGTGTTCAAGGGCCTAACCTTCGATGAGCTTTGTATGGCTGGATTCACTGATTTGTCCTGGCCTGTATATAGGCACAGATAATTTCATGGGATTCAGTCTTTCCAGAATTTTCCATGATCCTTTTTCACACTCCAGAATAATGCAGATTCTCATAAAACCCAGGGAAATGTGGTGTCTTCTGAAGATAAAATACTGTCCTTGACTTGCATGAAAAATTTTATGAATTCCGTCTGAATATCCACATGGAAATCAAGGACAAATGATGGCTACTGCTGGTTAATGTTGTGCGTACAGTATGGGATGTTACAGAACTGACTGTTTTAACTGGGGGTCTTAAAAGTGTGTCAGATCATCCTCTAGCCCAAATCAACATAACCACATTTCCACTATCTGGTGAACTGATCCTAGATTTTCTGAAATTCTTGAATAAATGATTTTTATCCAAGATAAGGTGAACCTGTGTGAAATCCTATTCGTTTTTATCAGCAGGAAGAGGAGACTGCAATCTTACATATGTAAGAATTTGGTCCACATTAAAAAAAAACCCTCTATTTCTGCTTCCCTGTGGACTATAAGCTTTGAATTCTATAAGCTTTAGAGCGACCCTAACATTATAAATAAAAGGTTTATTTTGAGTGATGGTTTAGTTAACTGTACTCAAAAAACATATAGAAAACTGCCATATGGCCTTCTTATCCTTATTTGTGTGCATGTTACATACATTAGGGTTTCTCTCCGTGCTAGTTAAAGTATTAGAGAAAACACAGATGAATTAAGATAATTTCACAATTGGAAAAGACTCATTCTCTTCTTTCCTGTACACATGTGTACTTCCTACCAATGTCAGTATGAACTATTTCTGTATACCTCAGAGCAGGATTTGGTTATAAAATATGGGAGAAAGCAGAAAACTTGTGAAAGCAAAATAAAAGATTTCCTGAAAATAAAAGCATTGTTTCCCACAACATCTTGTGCATTGTTGCACAGCCTGGGTTTGCTAGATTGGATTCCTTTCTGTGTTACTGCCGCTCTACTTTAGTATAATTCTAGTTTTGGCATTAAACACATTGAATTCAGTTCTTCATAAAACTGAAATAAATAATCATTTAGTTGGGTCATAGTAGATAATCTTTGCAGATGTTTTTACTTCTCATATAGTTTAATAATAGTAGTATAATTGTGTTTGTACATTATAATGTCCAGTTCACATTATACAAAATTCAGGAGTTGGGAGGAGGGAGTTTGTACTGCTGCAAAGTTATTCAAATCCATGAAGACAAGTGAAATATAAAAGGTGGGAGAGGAAAGACTGCAGATCTCTTGGCACATGGCTCGTGTTGTAAGTGGCAGTATTAGATGACTAAAGCATGTAGAGTAAATATAGTAATGAATTATTTTAGGTCAGAAATGAGTTTTCATTTGGAAAGAAATTACAAGCAAGCTGCGAAAGTTAATTCTCATCAGCGGCCTTGCGGCTGTGGCTATTTGGAGTTCTGTCCATTGAGACTCCAACTCATTTGAGATAAATGGGGTGTTATATCTAGACTAGACAGCTCTTGTTGAAATGTTACCTGCCACGGTGTCTGGAGAAGGTTTGGACCAAAACCTCTAGACTCTGGTGCAGCTTTTTTGGAGTTGATATCTTAGATATCTATCTGTTTTTATGAAGGACCAGATCTAAATGCCAGATCTAGATTCATTGTGGAGATTTGGATGGAGATTTGAATTTTACCTTTTAGATTGTATTAATTTAGATTGCATTAAGAGAGCTTGCTAGCACTGCATAGAGCACTCGGTGTCCACCTCTGAAAGCCTTTTCTTGATAAACTTCAAACATTTCCAGAATAACAGTACCACCTAGCAACCAAATATTGATATTTTATACAGGCCACTGAAGTGGGGCTTGGCTGCAGAGCATCTGTTGGGAAACTCTCTCACTCTCTTACAGGGCTGTGGCTGGGAACCCTTATCTTAGGGATAACAAAAAATGAGAAGGTGGAGAACCCATGTGGAAAGTTCAGTGAAGGTGCTCTTCGAGAGTGAGGCCATAGAAATAAAACAACATGGAAAGAGAAGAGATGGAGGGATGGGAGAGGAGGGGAGGTATCTGAACACCAGGTGCAAAAGGGAGGGAAGAATTATGGTGCAAGCAGAGTTGGAAACATATGGTTGAAGTAATTATCAAAATAAGAGGAATTTGGAATGCAATTGCTGTATGTACAACCACCTTCCCAGAAGTGATTTTTACACTAGAGATGCATCATAAGCCCCAAAGCAGGATTGCCATTAAGACAAAAGTGATTTTGTAAAGCTGCCCTCAAAAGCAGTGAATCCTTTAAGTCTGTGGTTTAGTTTTGAGCTCTGTGACTTTCCTTTTTCGTCTTCCAACCTCCATGATGTCAAAGTGGCTGCTGAATATTGTGTCACTGGAGAAATATGAGGTGTTTTATTTACAAATATTTTCTGTGATACCATCTAACAACAAACCAAGAATGGAGGTCTGTTATGAAAAACACTTTAGAAATACTTCGTAGGTAGCCCATGTCCTGAAAAACCTAAATTCCAAAGGGTAGGAGTGGGAGATATTGGTTAGGAAATGGTGGATTTAAACTCTCTAAAAGTATCTACCTGAGCTGCTGACAGGTTGATCTTCGTATTAATTCTGCAGGATTAGACATGGTATGTCAGACCATGGATGGATGTAGAGGAAAAACAATCATTATTCCTTTTTCTTCCCATTTTCTCCTCCTGTGTGCCCAGATTGAAGCTTATTCTTCTATACTCTTCTCATAACCATAAGTTTGGTAATAGTATTGAAGTCACTGAAGGTAGATAATAACGTTTGAATGGGAATTACTGGAATTAATGTTAATATTGGTGTCCATCGGGCCAGTAAGTGTGAGAAAAAGAAGATTGTAGGTGATTTTCTTAGATGCTTTTATTTCTGGTTATCCTCCATAGATGATAAGGATAGACAAGTCAAAAATAGAAAGATTAGCAACCAAAAGACTTCCAGGAAAAAAAAAAGTGCTGAGACAAAACTCTTAGAAATCTGTTTATATTGTTGAGGAAATCGCTTCAGAAGAAAAAGAAAAAAAAAAAAAGAAACTTGAAAACTTGAGAGAACACTCTTTTTTTTTTTTTTTTTTTTTTTTTTTTTTTAATAAAACCTTAGTTCCTCCTCAGATATTTGGCACTCCTTAAAATCTGCTGGAGCCTGACGGACTGTTCTGACGTTCTTAATGCACCTGAGAGGAACTTCCAAAACATGCCTTCCCTTATGCTAGATCTTGCCAAGATCTTTCAGATAAACCTCATTTGAAGTTTCTAGGACAAACCAATATAGCAAAAAAAGGAACCACAGAAGAATTTTCAAGATACGATTAGCACCTTTTTCTAAGTCCCATATCACAAAAGCATCTTGGCCAAGTCACCTCCCATTCAGCTGCAAGTAGGTTCTCTGACAAGCGACCACCTGCGACGGCTCTGAAGGATGAATGGCCTCTCGTGAGATAGGGGGGGCTAAGCAGAAACTCTCTAATCTAAGCATTTATCTGTGCTCTCAACCATGTACTTTGAATACTTGCTTTTATAATAGAAAGCAAATCTTGGCCTTAACTATGGGCAGCCTACCTGAATTCTCATTCATAGTACGTGCGAGAGAGCAGTAAATATGAGGTGGCTTCATGTGGTAGGTAGGGTTTGTTGGCTTGTTCAGGAGCAGCATGTTCCTTGACACTTGTATGTTGTGCATGACATCTTAAATGGCAGTAAATCTTTTAGTCTACCTTAAAGTATTATAGAGAAGATATATATATATATATATTTTTTTTTTAATCAGCTTAAAAATGTTTTGGAGTGCTCAAAATATATTGGTATGTGTTTTTGGGTCCCTCTGCTTGTAAAAATGCTTCATACCATGGGACCAGTGAATTTATAAATAATCACCTAAAACAGCTTTTCTGTAATGATGTTATGATTGAAGTCTAATATCTTGAGCTGTCTCAAGGCTGGAAGCAGTTGCTTTGGATCACATTAGGCTCTTGCGAATAAAGAAATATTTCATTTCAGTACTGAGGGGTTACAATATGGACCCTTCAAGCTTCCTCTGGCCTAGGGCTGAATCTGGTTAATACTGCAGTTCCGTCATGTCGTGCAAGAAGTTGGGAAGGAAACGACGCGTTTCTGTCAGTTGGCTTTAGAGAAAACAAGTTGTGTGAGGTAGAATACCGTCCCTGTTCGCACAAGCGAGCGCGTGCTGTGCAAGTGAAATTTCCCGAGGTGTTTGATAAATACGGCTGGCGTTCAGTTTGGGGTTTTCCCCTGGGCATCACTGTCTCTTGCATGGCGCCTGCCTGTGCGCTCGCCTGTGTGTGCGGACTCTTGCGTGGGGGGCATCTGTTTCGTGGGTATTGTGTGTATATATATGTGTAAATATCAGTCCATGTGCACATACACACACATTTACATTTTAAAATAAATACCAGAAAGGAGATTGCAGAGAGCTTCCTTCCTTTGCTTGTGCACTGAGATGTGTGGGCACGTGTACCAGAGAAATGTGCGTATTTGTAGCTCTGCACGGGCACAGGTGTGTGCACAGACCCAGGCAACCCTGCATACAAATGATGGTGCATGAGAAACACCTTGGTCCGTAGGGCTCACTGCTGGCTTCCGTTTGAATATCAGCATAGGCTTCCTGTAAAAATCATTAACTTTGAGTCATTCTTTCTTTTTTTTTTCTGAATATATATTTAAAGTATTTCTGGGCTGCCGTGAGATACAATGGAGAGTTCCTCCAGTGACTGACATTGAAGAGAGTTAAGTCCCCGGAAAACTCAAGATACGCAGCCAATTGACCCTTTGGGTGAGCCCTACTGGACCTAATGCTCTGTCATTTCAAGCCATGAAAGATATTGTCAGGTCTTTCTCTTGTATTTATGCTCTTCCAGGTAAGTGCCAGACTCCTGTAGAAGTCTTTTAAAAAAAGGCTTGCAAATGAAAAACTAGGCAGTGCACTGCTTTCTAGAGTGAAATTATCCAGAGATGCCACTTCATGATTATTTTATGACATGGTGGGAGTTTTAAGCTTGTCGTTAGTATTGTCACTCATCTGAAAAATCCCCTCCGAGTGCTTCCCGGCACTGAGTTGACTGAGCACCATGTCGCTGTCCCACCGGGCGGCTAAGTGTGTTGTGTCAGGACATGTTACGGCACGGCCCGCGAGGACCCTACAAAAGACATTTGCAGACAAGACCTTGACACAAGCGCAGCCTCAGCGTAATTGTAGCCAAGTGATTCCACAGAAAGAGTTTCTGTGTGTGGAATCCGAAAGTCCAGCTGTTCTTAGAAGGATTACTAGGGCTTTAATGGAGAGCACAGATGGAATCAGTACTATTGTCCAGAGTATTCTAGGGCAGAGGCTAAAATGTGAAGGATGATCAGTGGAGAGCTGATTGGAAACAAGATAAAAAAAAAAAAAAAGTAAGAAAGAAAGAGGGGAGGAAAAAAACCCTTGTTGTGTAAAAAGCCAAGGGATTGATGCTGCGCAGCGGCGAGGACGCCGAGGAAGGCACTCGCCCTGCTCCCTTTTGCTGCGAGCCGGCATTGTGAGCGCGGCCCCGGTCATGTGTTGTGTGCAGCTGTTGGGAGGTTCCTGCCGAACTGCGAGGGACTTAGCGGGGCCCATTATTCCCGGCACCGAGGCAGTTTCGCTGGATATGGACTGCTGCAATTGTATAAGCTCTCCATTGTGCGGGGACTCATTTAGAGTGCTGCCATAAGCCGGCCATACAATCCAGGCTTCCCATGAATGAATGAGTCATCTCGATAAAAGGGCTCCGAGCGCACAGCTCTGACTTTTAGTCTTAAAGGGACCCGAGGTGTTTAAAATGGATCGCCTTTTAATGAACAAACTCGCTGGAAAAATATTTGGGGTTTGTATAGCTGAAATAATCCTTTTCCTTTTAAAGAAAGCTGTCGTGCACAAAGACTTTAGGTACGTTTTCGTTTGCCTTAGCACGTGTTGAACGTGTTTGTAGTTACCGATTTGTCACGGGATATTAAAGTGTTACTAATATGCTCATGTAAACATAACAGGTTTCAAGGCCACTCAGTAAGCCAACATTTTATATCCTAAATCATTCCTTTAGGTGCCAAAGAGACCCTTTTTTTTTTTTTTTATTTACCACTATTTGGCTGCTGGAATGCAGCTGTTTTTCGTTAATGATCTCCACGCACATACACAAGCAGTGTGTTGCTATATAGCTCCACTGTCTTTATACCTGCTTGCCTGCCGCACATATGAGAACAATATGAAGACCTGTAATGCAGTGGTGGCGTTGGTTAGTGAAGTCATTCTGTACACGATCCTCGCCTAGATGGCAGGGTCCAGCTCAAGGTGAGTGACAGTCCCATCGCCTGAAAGGCTCAGCCACCGGGCACAGCGCCCGGGTCCTGAAACGTAGCTGCTTTCTTCCCAACCTGCACCTGTGAAAGAAGGGGTGGTCCTTGCTTTTTTGTTCAGTGGTTTAGGGAAAGCTCAAGCAGTTGCCCAGAAAATGGTCAGAACCAGACCTGGACTTTTGCTGCCTCAAAACAAGGTGCATTGAGTCTCTGATGTCTCGAGATTGGGAGAGAATGCTTAAATCCATAGTCAGGTTGAGGATAAGTTTAATGAAATGTGATTAAATTTGTTTATTTTTAAAAATGTGCTTATTTTTTCCAGGTACTGTTGTGTATCATTTTGTATTGATTTTGCAGAGCAATTACTCAAACCGGAGTTCCTACAGGTCAAATTCTGTCCTTAAGAAAACAATTGTTATTACAAAGTCGCTTTTATGAGCTGACTACTACTTAAAAGCTAAAGGCATTTGCAAAATGAAAAATTACTTTGTGTTTTCATCATGTTAGTCTTGTTTTCCTTGCTGATCTCTTGTTAGTATCAAGTGAAGGTTATTGAGTCAGTTTTGTTGGAAAAGTTTAATTTCACTTGTTCAGCAGCACTGCCAGGGTTGGACTTTTCAGATTCACGGCTCTGAGCGAACATAGTCCCAGTGATTGACAAGAGGAAACGAAAACAAAAGGAGAGAAGAAATTATTAAGATATTAGTATTTATATTTGCTTAGGTAGAATGCTTCCAGAACTGACATTTGGAGCAGAAAATACGTAAGGATTCTGACACTTAGTTAAAAACAAACAAAGCACTTAAATCTGTTCTTACTGACGTGTCAGAACTTTCATTCTCTTTATTGTGAATCACGTCTACCACACAAAGCATGTTAAGTATCAGTGCCCAAATTTACAAAGAAATGCCCGCTTCCAGGGAACAGCCGTGCGGTTGTTCCGGCTGCTGAGAACAGTGGGAATAAATCTGAGCACCTCAGGGAGGAGGTTGCTGCTGGAGATGCTACTGTCTCCTGACTGTTGCTCAGGGGCATTAAATGCTGTCATGTCTCATGACAGGGACAGAGCCAAGTGGTTCCTCAGTTCTCACCTTTTTATGTTGGGGCTGGGGCTGCCCCGCACTCGCGTGACCTAAAACTGCTGCTTTGGGAGCCTGATCTGCGGTTGCACCCACCAAGCAGCCCACGGACTGCGCTATAGATGGAAACGTACTGAGAGGCCTCAGGATAAAAGGTAGTGGGATTAAATCAGTTGCTCAAAAGCTGCCCTTCTTTACTGCTTGAGAGAAAAGGATGGTTTAAGAACAAAACTAATTCCGAATGGCCGTGGTCTGTGCTTAGAAGACAGTCGATGGATAGTGTTGTGTAGTATTTTCAGAGCCTTTTGCAGTGCTCTGTTATATCCATGTCTCCCAGACACATCGCATCCACCTTCTCCTTTACTATGCAAATGCACAATTAAAATCAGTCAACAGATAAGATGAATAAACCAATAAAATCCACTGCTAGTAATTTACTTTCATTAACTGGGAGTATGTAAAAGTACCTCAAAGAGCAGAGTGTTGCTGGAAAGTTGTAATAGATAAGAATCTACTGGCTGCCTTTATGTAGGACAATAGACCCTGTGAATATTCTGCTTCCTCTCCAGGCAGTGAGCTAGTATGGTTAACCAAAATTGTTGAGTAATTGTTCTGTGGTTGAGAACAAAATGCTGAATTAAACTGTTCCCAGCACAATAATTGTGTGATTACAGCATTTATGTTGCTGGCCAAAAGAACCGTCATTAGGTTTGGAAGACTTACCAAAACCACAGGCACAAAAAAAAAAAAAAAAAAAATGCAAATCACATGTAAATTGTCCTCTAATACCTATAGCGGCTTAGAAATTGAACTGGGAGTATGGTATGTGCATATTTAAAGGCAGGAGAGCAAGAAAAATGATTGTACATTCCAGAGCTCCTTCAGACTGGGAAGAAAATATCCGAAGATTATTCATTTGCATTTCGTTAGAGCCCTTCCCCTCCGGTGAGATCCTCCACTGCAAGTATTGCGAGTCCGTTCTGCTCTGCGAAGGCCGCAGCGTCTTTGCCCCTTGCATACCAGCCATGCTAGGGAGGGCTCCCACACCTGCCTGCGTTTGAGTCCAAACCTGCTCAAAAAACAATGTGCAAGGGAGGCTGGCAGCAAGTGTTTATCCAATTGCTGTAACCCCCCAGTAAAATTAAAAATTGATTTATGATAGGTCAACTTGTGAGGTAGATAATTCCCTTCTCTATTGAATGGTCCAGAAGTGCCCAAGAAACAGAACAAGCTCTTTGAGCCTTTGTTTTCTTTTCCCCTCTCTTGTTGTTTTTCCTCATATTTCTATTATTAAAAGAGGAGGAGGAGGAGAAGAAAGAACTGAAAGAGATGAAAAAAAAAAAAAAAAAAAAGTTTAGGACAATCAAAACTTTTGTTCCTGAAATTCAATGCAGTAACAAACTGCAGGATTTTAGGATTTTGGGTTAGTTACCTGACTGCACACAGAAATCAGATGATCAGATGTCTAAACTCTGTCATTGAATCGACAGTTAATTGTGCTTTGAATGCATCGCTGTCACAAAATTGTAAGCAAAAAATGAGAGAGTGTCTTCAGTTCTATTTAAAAAAATAGTTCCCAAACAAAACTTCTTACAAACATCTTTGTATGGGGAAGATTATGGTATCAAGAGGAAAAAAACAGCATCAGACCTTGAGTGGCTACATATAAATTTAAGTAGTCTTTCCTCTGCAACTTGAATCCATTTTACTTTTCCAATCAAACTGTTAATGGTGAAACTAAACTCTATTAAGGAACAATTCCACAGGCAAAGGGGACAGTTAGAAACAAATATGAACAGCTGAAAGATTGAAAAGAGGTCTTTATTGTGCATTTCCCTGGGCAGTAATTAGAGGCTATCCAGCACTAGAAATGTGTTTTCCACAGAGGCTTCCACTAACATTTGGTCTTCATTTTCCTGGCCATTTGTCCATCATGTTTAAGTGCAGGCTTTTTTAAGCTCATGTAGAAAGGAAAAAAAAAACTCAATATGAAATAATAATAATAATAAAATACCGTCTTCAGGAAAGAATTACAGTAAGTTGTTGTAGCAACTAGCGCTCCAAAACTCATGTCCCTGCAAATCAGCCATATATTCAAACATGTGTCTAATTTAATAATATTTAAAAAATTGAAAAATGAGAGGGCATTCAGAAGACTTAATCAGTGGATTTAAGTCTAATATTTTTCAGCAGATCCAATTCTGCCAAAATGTAAACTGATTAGGTCCTAAAAAATGTTTTTTTTCCCTATATCTTATTAGATTGTATACTGTTTTATTAACTACATCACTCAAGCTTTTCATTTAAAGAAACCAAGAGGAAGTACAGATTGATAGTGTGGAATTAACTTGTTTTCTGTGTCCTTTTTATATATGTGTGTATAGATATTTGTGTGTGTTTGTATATATAATTTTCTCTCTTTCCAGATGATTTTAAGTATAGTATGGTTTTAAGTAAATGACTTTGATAAGACTTTCATGTTTGTTTACACCATTGCACTATTCAGCAACAGAATGGGTTTTGAATTTCTGCCCACTACATGATATTAAATAACCCCTATTTCTTGCCCACCGCCTACACGTCAGAATTACTGTATTTGTTTTAATTAATGATAATCCGCTTATCAAAGAGATGCTGAGTGCAAAACACATTGTGAAACCTTAGGATTTTTACTGAAAGAATACATCTTCTTCCCTCTACAGTAATTTAACTTTAAATCATACTAAAAGAAATAACACAGAAAAAGGCAAAAATAACCTAAATAAATAGTTATTGTTTAGGTTAGTTTTTTCTGTTAAATCCCTTAGGCAGAGTCCTAACACTGTCCTTGCCCTCCCTGCCAACCAATCTGAGCATGTGATATTTCTCTATTAAGGGATATGGAGGTAGAATTATTTCATATTATTTGATCAGATTTAAATATTTTATTACAGTTATGTATAGAATCATTGCGAGCGATGTGTCATACGTGACTCATAGTGCGTGGCAGAGGAAGAACTGAAACAGAGGACCAGATTGTCGCAACAAGAGCGTTAGCAGGGAGGTATCAGGGCAGGAATAGCGGGTAGCTTGAGAGAGCCATTGCTGCCCTTTAGTCCCTGAGCCTAATAGTGGGGAAGAAGGAGCTCGGGGATGAGGAACAGGCCTACTACTCACGTCTTTTCTTTTCACTTTAGCACCATGACCCACTTGCTTAGTATTTCATCTTCTCACTTTGTCGTCCCTTATTCCTTAAGCAGTGTTCAAACCACGGGCTGATTCGCACTCCCATAATGAGGGCAGCTCAGTAGTAAGAGGTTTAGGCCTGTGATATCAGTCTGCTTGTGAATTTGGAAATCAACACCAGACTTGACCGTCCAGTCAAAAATGCCGTCATAGCACTTGCCTTCATCTATACGTGGTTTTAAGTCCCATGGCTTCCACATTAGCACTGGTCTCCCTATACTGGAAGTTTAAAAAAGAAGTCCCTTTTCAGAACAATACACAGGAAAAATAATACTGCAGCTTGCACATCAAAATGATTATTACTGGGATTTTTTTAAAAAAGCAATAAGAGATAAAGAGGGAGAGGAGGAAGAGCTGATCATAACACAGATATTTCTGAATAACTTCATATGATGGAAAATACTGGTTAGCTCTGCTTTATAGTACTCTAGCAATCCATAATGTGATCATTTTGGCAGAATGCACTAAGGAGATCTTAAAATTCCATAAATAGTGTGATTCCATCAGAACACCTAAACTTAGCCATATGTAAATGAAGGGGCTCGCTGTAGTCATTAGACTCACCCCTCAAAAGCTGCATTACTTTCAGTCTACCTAGGAGGAAGATCCATAATTAAAATAAGCATGTTTCTTAAGATGCATTCCTAATCTGAAAAGAGCATCTTGGTCAGGTAATAGCCAAGTATTTTAGAGAACATAGTGAGGAAGATTATCCTGCTTGCTTCCTTTGTGTGAGAACATTGACTGCAGTAGTTTTGGTGTTAGGATGTGCCCAACAGCACCTCTGAAGGGCTGAAGGCAATGCAGAATGGGACATTTCTTCCAGCTAGCAGAACTTTAAAGGTGAAAAAGAAGGTAGACTTGCTGCATTAGTAGTACAACTGATTTCCTTACCTGGAAAGTGGTACACAAAGTAAATGTAAGCACTGGATATTCCAAGGAAGTTTCTTTGGATAGGAAAAGAGCTGAGTTACCATACGGTTGCAAAACCCAGCCACTTGAGTCTGTTTGATCAGAAAGTGGCATATTACAAAGAAAACGTATGCAAGTGTCTTCTGGAATGCTTGTATGAACAATGGAAAGTCAAGTATACTTATTTTTACTTCTTATTCTTTATAGCCCATCTAGAAAAAAAGGTAGTTTATTATAATTGGGACAATATGTAATAGATCATCTAACTGTAGAGCAGAGTCCAAATTTTCAGCTCAAGAAATTATTCTACATGCTGTCTTTTAAAGCACATCAGAAAATCTCACACCTGTTTTCTTCTTGCTGACAAATGTTCCGCTGAATAGCTTACTGCTCGAGCAGGCAGCCCTGGTCCAGAGCTCATTGGGCAGAGCGTTAAAGCAGCATCTGGGTACCGTGTGCTCCATCATATGCTGTGAGGTAGAATCAGTTATTAATGCAAGAACATAGATTTTCCACTTCGAAGGAAGTGACTTTGCACATCAATTCTTGCCACATAGTTACAGTTACACTTTGGAACGAGTTGCTGTAAGCCAGAAAATAGGCAAAAAGGGGGCAAAGCAACAAATAATGCAGCAGTTGTGACAGACGTGAGCTTCTGGTGCCTTTATAGTCCTGGCTTGCCCTTCTGGGAAGGGTACTACAACGTAAACAAGGTGAGTGGAAGCTGGGGCATAAGAAAAGCAGTATTTGTGTGTATTTTAAACAAGGTGAAACAAGTCAGCTATCGGTTTGGCCCAAACACTTACAATCACCTCAAGGCCTATTCGCCCTGCCAACTTATTCCCCTTCATGCAGCACATTACTCAGGAACCAAACAAGGGGTCTTTTTCCTCTGCAGAGAAGAAGGGGCAAATTGAGACTTGCTCCTGAGCTGAGTCTTGCTCCTCAACTGTGACCTCCTTGGATTAGCAAGGGCTCTTCTGCAAGTGCACTTCAGTCTCTCAGTATAGCTGCAAGCTGAATTGCAGTAGCTTGCTCCAAAAGTTCTTTTTTTCACCTGAACATCCCTCCCCCTGGGGTGTTGCGTAGCCTGGAACAGCTGTTTCTGCCTGAAATTTTAGGCTTAGAACAGCTGTATATTGGAATGAATTCTAGTTTAGGCTCTCTTGAATTTCAGTGGCTTCCTTACCACTGAATTTTGCAATTGAGCCAGTGCCTTTAGAATCTGCCCTCATGCCCTGTAGATGATAACCATGCTAAAGTGACATGAGCAAGGATGCTCCTTGTTAGGCATCATCCCAAATGGGAGAAAGCCACAGTACTACTTTTCCCTCCACTGCCTGCTTTCTTTATACCAAATCAAATATAAAAGAAGTGCTCTCCAGTTCTTTCTTTTAGATACCTAAATGAATAAATAATACTGCTTTTTTCCCCCTTGGAAGTATCCAAGAGGTGTTCATTAATACAACAGGAGCTTTTGGTTTATGTCCTTCAAAGTGCCATCAAAGGTGTTTGTGGCTCGCTGTGTTTATTTTATCCCAGCTCATCTGTTTCTGTAGCATGAAGTGGAGCAGGGAAGCCTCTGGAAGCAAATTACTGACATATGAACAACTTGTGTTCTAGTATTTAGCAATTTAAGGCCCTTCCTTGCACTTTATTTAAAAAGGCCAAGTGTGTGTCCATTTAATAGTATTTAAAGTCCTTTTGATGAGCTCAATTGGAGAGGGTGCTGGGGCTGGCACTTGGATTTGCTTGGAATGGGCAAAGACAGAAAGTTTCTAGGTGGAGCCTGCCTGCTCTGTTAAAAATAAAAAGCTCCTCTGTAAT
The DNA here is from genome assembly GCA_034781795.1 of Crypturellus tataupa. NCBI lineage: Eukaryota > Metazoa > Chordata > Aves > Tinamiformes > Tinamidae > Crypturellus > Crypturellus tataupa. The sequence goes on along the minus strand of JAWLRI010000720.1, from coordinate 614,953 downwards.
TCTTTGAGATTCATTTCGTTTTTCACAGAAGTTTGTTCCTTGTGTTTTCTGTGAGCCAGAGCACATTCATGTCCGTGATTACCTGTTAAGGATTGTCTCCATGTTCAGGCAAACTAATATTTTTTTTTCCCACTAGCACTGAGAAAAAGCTCTCCTATGCTAATGGAATTGTACAGGAGGGACTTTTTTTTTCTCTCCAAATGGCCTTATTTGTTCTTATTTGTTCTTTTCCAAGGTTGCCAGTATGAGAGCATATTTTTCTAAGATCAGTAGCACTGCATGCAAACAGTTGTGAGCAGTAAGGAATATGGAATGAACCACTATGGAATGAACTGGGGTATTTAGAAAGGGTGAATTTTAGTAAGTACGGCTGTGCGTGGTGCAAATTTCTGATGCAGCAAAGGGAAGAGTAATATTTAGGGCCCAGGTCATCCACTACCAAAAAAATTTCAAGTATGATATAGGAAGAAAAAGCCTTCACAAAATTCCTTCTTGGGGACCCACTGTGCTGTTTTTTTCTAGCAGAGGGGTGAGCTGCCCCTCAGCAGTGAGGGCAAAGTCTTAGTTCTGCAGAGCCCGGAGGCCACGGAGCAGCATCCGCGTCCCTGTGGCTCCCTAGTGACTGCTCCCTGTATGTTTGTTCTTAAGGACCTACGGAGCGTCCCGTAAGGAAGCCACCCCAGGCTTCCTCGGAGAGCGATCGCTGTGTTTCACAGGTGTGCAAGTGTCCTTGATATGCAGATCTAGGACCCATGCTGTAGATTTAGGGAACTGACACAGGGAAAAGAATGAGGAGTTTTCTTTTCTTACTTCAACACGTCACTGGAAGGGAAAATAGCAGATTGTAGTTATATGAGGACATATATTTTTATTTCTCTTAAGATAGATGTGGGGGGTGTGAGGGAAGAGAGAGAGGTGGCCAACACATAAGCTAATTAAAGAATCCAGCCCTTCAACATCATGTGCGGCACCATGAGCCAAGTGGTTCTGGGGGACGGAGGACCTGATGCAGTTAAACCTTGTTTTTGAAGGACATATTTATGTCATTGCATGGTATATGTGCATTATTTTCTTTTACGTACACTACGTACTAGTACACTAGATACTTAACTTCTCAACAAATAGTGGGCAAGATGCTGTTCGTACAACAGTTTGAAGTTAAAAGTACATTTAAGTACATCCACTGTTCTAAAACTGTAAAATCTGAACTTCTTTGAGGCAGCTGATAATAACTCAAATGAAAATAAAATTTAGCTACACTTCTACTTAAAGGAACCATGTAAGAGTCCATTTAAATGAAGATTTTCATACAGCTCCTGAAAGGTGTCCCCTATACAGCTCAACAGACTGAAACAGTAAACTCCTGCTAAGAGTTGTGACAGGTTGTAAGGAAGAGGGGCTTGCTTTTACCTGCTGTTTTTATTCGCATTGATGTACATTGCTATTTGACTTGTGTCGCTGACATGGGAAGAATTGCTTCTCAACAGCTAGAGGTAGATGGAAGATCTTTATTCACCCCTCCATGTAAAGTGTTACATAGGGGTGCAGAGAAATGTATTAAAATATTTATTTTGGAGAGAGGAAAAATTACGCAAAAAGTGTATGCCAATAAACATGTAATGGGCAGCTATGAAAATGACATTGCCGTAATCATTTGAGAGTGAAATGCATGAGGCTAATACCAGCTGCCTATGTTAGTGGCCTAAATTTGTTGAAAATGTGGATTTATACCACTTGAGAAATATTATGAGCCTGCTGGATTAAGCAAGAGTCATGTCGGGGCAAAAATGGAAAACTTTTAATTAAACACCGTGTCAGGATGCATGTGCATAAAGGGCCAAAATAAAGTTGTACATGCCAGCCCGGTTCTGACATTTCCTAAGCCTTGAATGCTAAACTTTGCAACCTTAAATCTTTCCATAAACTATTTTGTATTTGTGGCTATTTATGTAGTGACCCAAGTGCACATGACATTTTGCAGAAAATTGAGTAGAACTGTAGTCCTTAAGTGTTTGTAGCCTAAATTTATATGTTACAGCTGGAGCTAGTAACAAACAATAGGGATAACTGGTAAAAACATAGCACTTACTACTTAGGTAGTAGTGGTAACCATAGGATGTTGCTAAATGTAGCCTTAGATCTAGTCCCCTTCCCTCACTATGAATTAGAGAGTTATACTAATTCCATGATTATATATATTGATTATATACAATATTGTCTCTCATTTCATTGTGTTCATTTCTTTGTTACTTTATATACATCATATATTTTTTTTTTCATGTACATGATGTGCCTTTACAGTTTTTCGCATGGCACAATGGTACTTCTGGATAAACCAGTATAAAGGGATGGGATTCAAATTAAAAGATGGATCAGGGAACTGTATGGTCAACTGCCATTTTAACAGTAATACAATAGTGTCAATAATCAGTGTTCAGAAGATTGAGTTGGTATCATCCACACTAATGCAATAAAAACAGATAAAATGTTACAAGAAATTACACAAAATTATAGCCCATTAAATTCAATGAATTTTGGGTTTGTGGTTTTTTTTTTTTTTTGGTCAGGATGTAAAATACAATCTTTACCTTTAGGAACTTACCACTGAGCATATGTAACCATGCAGAGAGACTGACAAATGAAGATATATTTTAATGTTGTTACTTATGTATCACAATTTTATTTACTTATGTCCAGCAGCAGAACAAATTGAAAGACCAAAAATAGCTCTGATTTGGAGTCTATTATATGAAAATTATAAATGTCATATCGAGAAGTTAACATCAAGAAAATTTTGGAAAGAATGTAAACTATGTATCAAAAAACATGTGAAAGAGATGCAGGATACATAATGTTAGTATTGAAAAAGAAGTAGAAGTGGAAAATACCCTTTGAGTAAACTAAATTCTGTAGCACCTGAAACAGCTGTATCCTAGCAATTCTAGGTAATAATAATAATAAACATAACGAAAGTTAAAATATAGTAGTTAAATGAGCTATAATAATGAAGAGTCCATAATTTGTATTGCATTGTGTCAGGTAATCCGATTAAGATAAAATAATATTTGCACTTATTTGTATTTGGGGGAAAATGAAGTGTAGCTGTGTGAGTGATGCTACATATATTCCAAGCTGGAATGAAAATCACATTGTTTTGACTGCGTTATTTCTGTATCCATGCAAACCATCCTCATTACTCCATAGTTCTTACCTCCTTCACACATCGGGGGTTGGGTCACTTGAAAGCAGAGAGTCCGAAGGCCCCTTGGAGAGGGCAAGAGGAACAGTGGTTTGAGAGAGAGAATATGCAACAGTCAGCTTTAAGAAGAAAGGGCATTTTCCCGATAAATGTTTTCCTAAGTGGGAATTTTTCAGTGCCGTGTTTTGCTCGTGTATTTGGCAGTCACTTGGAATCAAGTGCAGACTTGTGCTACGTTGTGGGCTTGGCAATGACAATTTGTGTGTGTGTGGTGCTTTAGTTATATTAGCCCTGGAGGCAGAGTTAACACTTGCAGTGGGACAAGAGTATTTGCAGTCATCAGAGAACTTTGCAGTCAGCTTCAATAACATCACTCCATTTTTTTCACTTTTTTTTTTAACATTTTTTTTGGCAGCAAAGCTCTTAGTAGAACCATCTGTCTTTCTATTAGTGTTTTTGAGTCCTGTTTTGAAGCTTCTTTGCTTGGCAAAGTCACTTTCATCCTTGGAAACCATTTAAAAAAAAAAAAAAAAAAAAACTTTTGTGGCTTTTTGCCGAAGAAGAGTACTATGCAAAAATTCCACACGGCTGTTCATTTTTGTTCTAAAAGAATATAGTTACTTTGTCTTTGTCTTTCTGAAAAAAACTCACAAAACAATGAAAAACAAGGAAAAGTTAAACAGTGAACAATTTTAAGATGACCAAGTGGGGACAGAGAAGAAATCCCTTTTTTTTTTTTTTTTTTTGTCTTTTTTTTTTTCCTTTTTTTCTTCTGCAATCCAGTTAAACGACATTATGTCTTTTAGCTAGCAGACTCAGAATAAAAAGTGGATCAGTTTAGTTAAGTGAGTGGAGCTGCATCCACTCTAGTTTCAGTGCCGGCTTTAATCCCCCCTGCAAGAAGCTCCCTCAGCAGCGCTCTCAAACTCCAGCCTCGCAGAGCATCTTGGACGCCAAAGGGACATCGCACATGCTGAGGTGTCGACAGGTCCTGGCGTAAATTAAGAGGCTGCATTCCCAAATTCCGTATCACTCCTCTGCCCCTTAAATGCTGGGCAAACTGATATACCTCCTGGCTATTTTTGTTTTAAAACAAAATGAAGGAAGCTGCAGCCTAGGAACTGACACATGTTCTCTTTTGCCAGATCTGCTATGTTTGCAATAATGAGGGGAGTAGCATCTTCTTATGCCTCTGGCTAAAAAAGTTGGTATAGTAACACCCTGATTCCTGTGTTTCTTAAGGCTACACACCACAACTCAAACTTGAGACTGCAATAGTTTATCTATACCTCTAATGGCTCAGCTTTACAGTGTCCTTACAAATCTTTATAACTTCTCTTATAGAATGAGTCATTCTCTCTTAACTGACTGATCTCCTAAGAAACAAAGTTTTACTTGTTACTACAGATATATATATATTTAGTTAAGACCAGCCATTTAACAGTTTAAGCTAGCGGCCTATTTGTTTCTCTTCTGCATAAAATGCAAAGATGATGTCCATTTGTAGCAATTAAAACCTCTGACAAAACTGAGTAAAAGCAATAGTATTAGCTGTAGCGCCATGGCCAACTTCCAGCGTAGATGACTAATTTCTGCATGTCTGAAGTCCCCTGCAGTATTCACTTACAATATAATATTTTCCATTTCCTGACTTATGCTGTTGTGTGCGGAGTTAAACAGCTAGCACTTCAGCCATAGCGGTATTTTACTTGTGAACAAAGTGTCTCAGCTTTATTTTTTATCCTCTCAGAAACTTCATCTTTTCGTATGTATGGATATATGCATGTGTATGGGCAGCAAGATGGTATGGGCTGTGCATATGCTGTGCGTTACATATGCACATATTCTTCTGTGTGTGCGTGTGGCTCTGGGCGTGTGTTTGGGCTTAGTCTGGGTGGAAGTTACTACTTGAGACTGAGACCTAGCAATATTGTTACACAACACAATAAAACCGGAGGGGAAAAAAGCAGTCAAAGAGAGATGAGGAACTATGGACCAGGGGGTTGGGGAGGGAAGAGTAATTAATTGGGATACAGGTGTGCGTTAGTTGAATCTTTTTATTTCTTTTGGATTAATGTAATTCATATGAAGTGCTGTGATAATTAAAATAAGGCTGACTAGGTGATGCTACTGGAACACCCCATTATGGAGGAGCACATTCTGAGCTGACCTCTCAGATAAGAAGCAAGAGAGAGCATGTGAGCAGACATTTTCCCCAGAAAAAAATTCCACGTTTGATTTTCCCTCTCCTGTTCAGCAGGTCCAGGGTCAGCTGCCTCCATTAATGATTCCCGTATTCCCTCCAGACCAGCGAACCCTAGCAGCAGCTGCTCAGCAAGGATTCCTTCTTCCTCCTGGTTTCAGCTACAAAGCGGGATGCAGTAAGTCCTGTAGACTTTTTTAGCTGGAAGTGGGTATAAGGCAGGATTTCATTCTAGTCTGTATAAAAATATCACCTCGTTTAATCCAAAGGACAAAATCACTAACTTGCACAGATGACATGAAAATGCAGAATTAGTCAGGATCATATGAAAAAAAGGTTCTTTGAGAAACAAAGGAGTATCTGTATCGACATAACAGCAAAACATACCAGATGACAAGTAGATTTCTGCACCTTCTTTCTGGTAGGTCTTTCTGGCAAGTAAACATGCTCATGACCACACATACATACATTTGTCTGAAGAGAAGCTATTTGAAACTTCCAAATGAATTTCAACACTGTTATAAGAAAATATGTTTTTTCCTGAAGCAGCCTGCTTACTGTTTGTGAACTCCGGGTCTATTCTAGTCTCTTTCTTCACACAGAACTCACATTAATCTCAACGGGGGTTCTGCACAGAGATCAAAGATAGCATATGCCTTTCAGTTTGATGGGCTAACACAAACCATGAGTATATTCATGAGAGTCTAAGACTAAAAAATACAGCGTCTACTTTTTTAATCTTTGAAAGATATTTATTGTTCTCTACACTCTCCAGATTTTTTGGAAATTTTATTTAAGCCTTCAGTAGGATTTCATGTTTCTGTTAACAAGATGCCAATAAATACAAGTTAAAGATTAATCAAAGAACTTCCTTTCAAGTGAATAGATTGAGCATGAATTTCACAGGCTTGGTTTCATGCATTTTTGCTTATCTAATTCTTCTGACATCAGTTTCCTACTGAGTTATCTAGGACTTTCTTGTTCTACCATTCTGTCTCTAGTGTGTCTGTTTAGCTTTATTATGTCCATGTCAGCGTATCCATCTGTATCATCGACTAACTCATGCATTCATCAGTTGTTTTGAGTTACTTGGTCCTTGTGTCTGCAGCGATTTTATAAAATGAGAATGCAAAAAGATTCCTTTAGTTAAACTGACTAAGCCCCCTGTTTCAGATTTCTTTTGGTTTTCTGTAGCACTGTAGATACAGTTATCTACAGTTAACTGTAGATACAGTTAGTGTAGATGCAGTGCTACAGTAAGAACTTCAATTCCTTTGGCCACTCATCCCTTTTCCTAATATTTTACAGACCAGGACCACTACTGAAAATTACTGTTCAAAACACTTCCCTCCCTCGGCAGCTGCAGTGCCAAAGCATGGACTCATTCAGTTCTTCCAGTGATTTCACACTCATTCTTTCTCAGATGGGAGAAGTAGTGATTCACATTACAGAATGTTTAACTGAAAGCCACATTGAATATGAATGCTACCATAACTGTAGGCCTGGAAAAGGTCAGGAAAGCACCCTATTAGACATCTCTGGCAGATTAAATTAGTTCCATGTTAATGCAGTTTGATTTAAATAGAGCTGAGGCTGTTTTTATTTTTTTCCTTCTTTAAGAACATTAAACCTAAGAAGGTCCTATAGCACCTCACATCCATGAAGTACACATGACATCACATATTTTAGTAACCTTGAAAAAGAAAAAAAGAGCAAAGTTGCTGCTGCTGCTGCTCCTGGCAATAAGACTTAGAGTTAGGGGCATGCCAAGATCTAGGACTCAGCAGAAGCCAGTGGAAAAAGACAGCTCTGTTTTTGGTGATTCCCTGGCAGGTTTGACTGAATTTGACTGAGAAGCTGAGGGAAAGTGATAAGTAGTCCAAGGGATTTTTTTCTCTTCGCTCACAGTGTGGTGTAAACAAAACATATATGGATTTAGCTACACCTGGAAAAGCTTGTAACAGTGAAAAAACGAGCTGCCTTACAATGATGAAATGCATGCATCAAGTAATATTTTTGACTGGCCATTAAAACATTTCTCCCACTTTTTTGCCTGCCCTTCTGCCTATCAAGTCTAGTCTCTTGGCAAAGACGAGGTAGATGATAAAACAAAGAGGTTTGGATACAATTTTCTAAAGAATCTGAATGTTTTCAGAGACTAAGGCCCCACTTGAAAAGTGCCAAGAACACTTTAGTCTGGAGAAGAGAAGACTGAGAGGAGATCTGATCAGTATGTTCAAGTACCTGAGGGGTGATTGTAGGGAGGACAGGGCGAGGTTCCTCTCTGTGGCGGTCGGTGACAGGACGAGGGCTAATGGGGGGCAGCTGAAACATAAAGAGAGAGGCTGTGGAGTCTCCTTCTCTGGAGATCTTCCAAACCCACCTGGATGCCACCCTGTGCCACGTGCTCTGAATGTCCCTGCTAGAGCAGGGGGGTTGGACTAGATTATCTCTAGAGGGCCCTTCCAACCTCAACCATTCTGTGATTCTGTGATATTTAGTGAACATTTAAACTCTAGGACACTCACCTAGCTTAAACAGACCTAAATTGGGTATCAATCTAACGCTGTAGCGGAGACCTCTCAGCTTCTCAACATGTTAGATGTCTCTCAGAATTCGCTTTGTGGAAGCAGGCCTGAGAGTGAACTCCTGAAGATCTCCCACCTACATCTTCAGAGGATTACAAATGTAGGTTTTAAATTTGGTTTATGTGCTTTGTGAAAATGGAACTTCACTTTCTGCATCTTTCAGGTCCTTTGGAAAATCTGCCCTTTTTCCTGGACTGCTGGATTTTCAGAATTATTTGGTATAAATGATCTGGAAACTTCCATAGTGATAATTCTGTTGTTTACTAGATTAAGAACCTGCACATAGAAACAATAAATATCTCGATGGGATGATCCAGTTCCAGTCACAAATAGCTAAGAAGGATGGAAATTTCCGTGTGCTATTTCCAAGTAAAAGGGGGCTTTGAAAATCTGGAGGGAAAATGAAACAGAAGTTGTCATGGCAAATAACCTACATTTTCATAAATAATTAATGATGTGGGGTACCTTGATTATGGACCACTGTCTGGAGGCACTTCAGAAGACCCTAGTGTTTAGAGTTTGTGTCCTAGCCCTTTGAAAGATCAGATCTCCAAAAACACGCCTCAAATTAAAAAGGGTGCCATCCAGGGCGCTCCAGATTTGTAGGCACTTGTGCTCTTGGTATCGCTTCATGGCTGGATTACCTGCCCCCTTCTGCCTGCAGACCAAGTAGCTGAAGAGGGGTACCTGCCTCCAGTTGCTCCGTACCATGTCTCTGACTTCTGACATGTTGACCAAGCCTCTTGGTTGAGCATTCCCACCCTTGTTTCTGTCCAAAATGGGAAAGCAAAGACCTTATGTTTAAAGTGTTTAAGCTACGCTGTCTCATTTTAATGGAAACATGTAGGAAAGTGATTAAATGAGCAGCTTGGTCACAGTGGTAACCTTTGGCAAGGGACTGCGAGTGGAGATGGTGGCCTCCTCAGCCAGCACAGCTGCGGCTGCAAGGGAAGGTGTGATCAAACCTCAGGGTCAGTGAAAGAGGAGAAAGAAAGGATGAATACCTAGTTTTACTGCTATTTTTGTTTCATTCAGCTTCCATCATGAAACTCAACTAAATTATTCAGTGCTTTCTGGTTCAGCTGTCCATCTCAGAGCAACAGAGGTCAGGTGTTTGTCTCCCAGGGACATCAGAGAGTGTGTGTGATAGGATTCCTCAGCTAGCACTTCCCAATAGAATAGTGATTTATCCAGAGGCAGACTATAGAAGGGAGGAGTATTGCTTTCTCTATACATATTTCCTCTTTTGGTGATTTAACTGAAGATAATACAAGAAGAGTCATCGCAAGTCATAGCAGGAGCCCATTTAAGTGTCTCTGATAGCAGGTAGCTAAAGAAAAATAGAACAGAAGTATACCAATACTTTGTCTCTATATGCTGTGGAAAATTCCAGTGTTCAGGGACTCAGAAACTTTCTGACCCACTGGTCATCTTGGGGTAAGAGCTGCTCTTATCCCTCATTGAAAAGAGAGGATTGCCTACTTCAATTTCTCTCTGATGAGAAATATCCTAGAAGGTAATGAAAATACAACAATATCAATGTTGTCTAATATGTTCACAGCACATTATTCACTTATACTTTGCAAAAGGTTTTGTGAAATTGCATAAATATAGAGTGCAGGGGTAAATATTTTCCTCATGGCAGATCGTGGTCTCCGACTTCCAGTTCAGTGTAGTGGATTTCCTTTTCTTTCATTTTCTTCATAGCAGATCATGCTTGGGAGTGGCTTGGGTTTTTATTTTGTTTTGTGTTTTTTTTTTTTAAACAGATGGTTTGCATTACATAAGGGACAATTTACACAAGTTGACACTTCCCCTTTTTTTCCCTACGGCATATTGTGTAGTGGTGAAGTTGGCAGAGAGAAAAGGAGGAACTTCTATTAGGATTACATTTCTCTGTGGAAAAAAAAAGACTCTTGATCTGTGGTTCCAGCTGATTTTTCACCTTCATACCTAGATATAATTGCATGATTGTGTAAAAATTTTAATATTATTATTTGTGACTAAAGCATTTTTTCTGTATTAGAAAAATGAGTGATATGTGATGTGACTATATTGCCCATGATTAGCAAGAATACTGGTTATGTGTTTGCTAGATATCTGGTTCTCTATTCTCAAGTGCCATTTGGAATTTAAATGTTCTAATTTTTTTGCAAGTCATTTCTTTATAAAGAGATGATGTTTCAGGGCAGGGTGATAGCTACTTTAGTAACCTATAGCATGTGCAGCTGTTAAAACCTAATCCCACTGTCCTCAGCATGTTGGGCTTTAGCAACAGATGATCTCCCTCCATATCAAGTGATGTTGAAACCAAACAGAGCCAGATTACTGTATTTCCCAAACAGTAGCAGGACTTTCTTACTCCGAGGCCACGCAGGGTGGCTCAGGTTCTGATTTTTGTGAGCCAGCCATCCTCAACCCCGCCATTTGCTACTACTGCTATTACTAGCCCAGCCCCACTTGTGGTACTTGTGCAAGCTTTTACCTAGGTAATACACCCAACTCTCCGCGTTTCAGCAGTGGCAAGTGAAATGTCAGCTCTTCTGAGGCTTGAGGAACTGTTGCCATTGACTTCATTGAAACCAGATTTCACACCAGATGATAAAGATCTGCCAGGACCACTCTTAGAAACAGAATTTATTTAGAGCTAACTAATATTTGCAAAGTGTTTTTAAAGCATAAAAACAGCGTTTGTGACGGAAGAGAAATAGCCTTGTGTTGTGCTCTCTAAAAGCTGCATGGTTCCACCTCAGAGAGGCTGCTCTGCTCTTGTAGGTGGTGTGATCTTTTTATGAATGCACGTATGCCGGCTTCCAAAAAAAATTGGACATCCTTCAACAAATATAACCAGAATGCTCCAAGATAGAATGCTTCCCCATGCTGCTTCTGAGGCTCTGTGTTTCCACTACTGCTAACAATTAAAACACAGAATAGCCCAAGCTTTGTAAAGGAGATAGATCCTCTCCATTAATGGTGCTAACTAACACCTTTTTAGGAAAGCTGCATGCCGTTGCTTCTTTAAGCAGTTGGTGAACCCTTTAGAAAGGATATAAAACACTGGCTAGCCACTTAGGAAAGAGAGGTATTTTGTATAGGTGGCAACAGTTCCAAGTATGGCTGAAGCTGTTGATTTCCAGATAGTTTCTTGTTTGGAGGATGAAGAGCAAGACTGTTATTAAACCGAGAGCTGCAAGAAATGGAATTGTATGGGAATTTTTAATATTTGCTTTTTTTTTTTTTTCTTGAAACTATAGTTACTAATATTGTATTTCAAAATATTCTGGAAACGGGATTCCTTCCAAATATATTTTCTATGTTATTCCAAAATTCTCAGGAAAGCTCCTACTTCTAGGTAGATTTTTTATTTGAGGATACCTATGTATTTTGATGGAATTATGCCAAATTTTAGAAACAAGAACTGTTTTTCTTTGCCCATTCCTTCTCTCCCCTGTGGATAATTTGTTGTAACAAATCATATTGTGTTCCCAGTCAGATGTCATCAACATGGGGTTTTCTGAAAGCACTTTAATCACTATTTCAACCATATCCAATTAAGGGGAAAAATGTGAATATACAATAGGTACATTGTATGTTTCTTGTATATCAGCTCATTGCTGCTGGAAATGTTCTAAGTAAAATCAGACATAGAAAGTTATTGATGAAATATCTAATTACCTTATAAAATTGGCAAAAGTATGCAAGGTGAACAAACCAAGCCTAATAAAATTAAAATATGCTGAATTTACTGTTCATCTATTTTCTGAACAATATTTCCTATGTCCAGCAAAAATGAAACTCTCACTTAATTGGTTCCTCACACAGTACAATAAAATTAATGTTTAGGAGTTAAATACCATAAACTTCCTCAGGGAAATTTGCTGATATATCTCTGTTTTTCAGTCAGTCACATGTTTCATTGTTTAATGGTGTATCATGTGGGCTGTTTTATAATCTTTCCTGTATGCAGTGTCCATGTGTCTGGCTTCTGAAGAGACAGAGTGCTAATTTCTGATTTAACTGTGTCAGCTGTATCAGCTGACAAACAGGTCATTGACAATCACCAAATCACAAGAAAAAATATTGACACTGGTATGCTTTTATCAGGATGACAAAAATAGGAAGCATTTGTTGTGAGGACCACATACTGGAGCTTCTTTATAAAGATGCTAGTCATCTTTCACAGCTACTGTTTATGCCGTGGCAAAGAATGAGCATATGACTAAACTCTCATGTTCCCCCCCAGCATAAGAAAAGAATAATAGCATTGTGGCTAGAAATAGCAAAAATGAGGGAGTTTTGGTAACAACTTTGCCTTTCAGTATACACGAGAATGTGTCACTTCTGTAATGCTGCGAACCCCACAAAAAGCATCATAAAAAAGAACAACACAACTATAAATTGCTTTCAGCTGAAAACCCAAAAATCTACCCCTCAAATCTATATGTTACCTCTCTTAGTAATGCTAATAAATACAAAATAGGAAGAAAACACAATGGTTCTGTAGGAACAAACTGATATTTTCAGTTCAGTTTCTAGGCAATAATAGATGTCTAATGGATACCCTATTATTCATAGTTGAGCAACAAAATGGAAGTCCTGATTTTAAAATTCATGAGTATCTAGGAACCTATGTGGAAATCACTGTTTTTCCTTAATTCTCAGTGCTTTTGAAAAAAAGTCACTTATTCAACCTGTATAAAACAAGATTTGGGCACTCCAGTAACTACAGGATCATAGTGTTTTTGTGGTTGGAAGAGATCTCAGAAGGTCCAGTCCAGCCTCTTACTCAAAGCAGGGTTGTCTTTGAGATAAGACCAGTCTGGACAGAACTTTACCCAGTCAAGAGTTTGCAACCTCCAAAGGCAGAGATTGCACAACCTCTACTGACTCCCTATTCTAGCATCTGGCTCTCCTCGGGGAAAAAAGGCTTTTTGTCCAGTCTGATCCTCTGATTTCAGTTTATGTCCATTATCTCTTGCCCTGCCTTGCAGTACTACTAAGTATAAATTGGCTCCATCTTCTTGATGACCTCTTCACGGGAACTGTTGGGCTGCTTTTAGATTCCTCCAAAGGCATCTCCTTTGCAGGCTCAATTGTTTGTATAAAATGCAAAATAAACGAATCCCTTATAGGTAGAAGCCATGCTATCTCGTCAGGAAACCAGTTTGGTTTCCTTTTTGGAAGCCACTAATTGTGTCTTCTTCATTCATGGCCAGATGTTAGAGAACAGTGCCTGTATCTTCCCATCCTCCTGCTACTCATGTTTTATGTCCACTACCACACCAGGGAACTGCAAGTGAAATGGCAATGAAAATGAGAATAAATGAATTCTCATCATTCAGAGAGAATGCTCTGAAGAGGTGAGAAGAGGTGCTGTGCCTTACCTGTCAATTACCCATCAACTATGATTATTCATTATAAATGTACTTAAGTAATAAATTGAGTGTAAAATTATTATAGCTTTTCCTAGAGCTTGTCAAAAATGGTGGGGAAGATAATGTAGACTTCCTTTTCATTCACCAGAATCTACTAGGAGGAAATATTTATTCCTGTATGTTTTGCGAAATTTTGATTAGCACTCTGGTTTGAGAAATTATTATTTAAGAATCTGTTCTTGTTTCATATTCAATACTTTCTTTACACTGTTTTCTTTTTCTTGTCTCCTTCCATGACCTCCAACTTTTTTCCCCTGAAAGAAAAGTAGGAGGGAAAAATAACTTTAAGAATGTTGGGAATTAAAACCCCTACTTCTCCTTTTCTGGTTTCATGTTTTTTTAAAGAAGAAAATTTCAGGGAAAAAAAGAGAGTTCTATTGTTTCATATAATCAGGTTCAACCTAAAAATCTTGTCAAAACATTATAATTTAACACTAGCACATAACTTGATTTATATAGCAGGTAAGACAATTGTGCCAGCTCTGAAGAGCTTGCAGCCTGTCAGGAGACAAGACAAGGCACTAGGGGAGATTATACCATGAAGGAGAATAAATGTGATGAGTGACAGGAAAAGGAATACAAAAAATACCTTAAGAATTTAGGTGAATGGTGCAACACACATAATGTTAGCGCCTACAATTTCTCTTTTAAATAAGTCCGTTTGTTTTTGTTTTTTAACTTAACTCCTGTGATAAAGTTTTGCAAAATCCATAAGCAGTTTAAGAGCCTCCGTCTGAATCTCACTAGTAGACAAATCATTTGGCATCCACAAGCTTGCTAGCTAGTCAGTTGAAAATTAAGATCCTTAACACTGGGTTGTTATTTTGTATTTTTGTGCCTGGGACGGAGTGTCAGCTTGGCTCTGTACCACAACTAACTGTAGCGGAGAATTGTTTTCAGTGGAGGATCATAGAGATAATTCACATAACAGGTGGTTTAGATATGAATTTCCTTAATGAAAAATCCTCATGTAGGCAAGATCTTAGATTGTTTTGGGCAAGGATGAGGGTGTAAAGTGAAATGGAAAGAAGTAGCATAGCATAAATTTTCAGTAAAGAGGTTCTGAGTACGTTTGTGGAAGATGGACCAAAGGTAGAGAAATAAAAAATGGGTCCAGAACTGAGGATTCTGCCTTGCCTTCTTCCTTCCCTAAGTCATGCCTGGCTCCAGGCATCTTCCTTTGCTCAAGATGTGTGCCAGCCCCTCTGATACAGCTCATGCAGGCTGATACGTACCCTTCACATACTTGAACACTAGTATAATTTGGATTTCCATGTTGTTTTCATGTAGTCAGTCTTGAACAATTCTGTTCTTCAAAATGAAGTCACATAGTAGCTGGAAAGCAGCTATATATTCGAAAAGAATTTGTTGTCTACTGAAATAATTTTTGTCTGTTGTTAAAATAAAAATTCCAGCCTCTGCCCTGCTTCTGATTCTACCATGTAATTTAATAAGGACATTTTAAAAAAAGGCAAAGTTTCTCTCTGATTTGGTGTTTGTAAGAAAAGTCAACCAATAACAGCAGATAGTTTGGAATGTAAAAAAAAAATGCGCAAAATGTATCTTTTGGTTTTTGAAAGATTCAGGGACATAAAGCCAGGGCTATTTGTCCTGCATTAGTAGATTTATACTGTTTTTTTTTTTAATTGGAGTGTTGTTGGTTTTTTTTTTTTTTTTGAATTCATTGATATTTTCTGTGGAACAAGCTTGTGAATAGCTTGGGAAATAGCTGTTTCTAATAACTGTATATCTTACTGCACATTCCTGAAATGTTCCCAGAGCTTGGGAAAAAGCTTAGCAACTATTTAGATCTAAAAATAAGATATTTACTGAAGTGTTCATGAAATAGTTAAGAAATGCATTTCCCGGACTTTAGAGGTAACTAAAACTGCCTAGGCAAAACAGTAAGTCCGATATGGGAGTAAATTTAAGGACCACAGAAAGAGATAACCCGATGCAGAGCAGCTGCAAACAGCAGGTAGGTAGGTATTTACCAGCAGACACTCAAAGCCTTTGCTAATATTTTGAGAGGTGGCTCTACCCTCGGCACTACGTGATTGCTTGGCCTCCTTATGTATCCAGAGCCGGGTTCCTCCCTTGGGAATGTCTGATGTACTGGATTTTAGTCCTAGGTCTTCCACCAACTTGTTGTGTGACCAAGGGCAAGACTTAGGCGTGATGCCTTTATAAGCCTTTAGTTGGTAATAACTAATCATGGTAATACTGGATGGCCTGCCCTGACTTTTTAGATTCTGTTTTTCCAAAGTTCACTCAAAAAAGGGCAATAGAGGATGAAAACTTTTAGTTTCCCTGCCTAATGAAAGACATAGCAACATTTACCTGGATGGTCCTCACACCGTGTTCTCTCTTTACTGTAGTTTCAGTGTAAGTAGCTTTTTTGATGCTACAGTAGTTCTGCCATTTCCTTAGGGAAAGGCTCTAGTCATCCTTATTTACTGACTGGGAAGTGTTCAAATGTTTTATCCTTTGAAAAAGGAATATAATATGTGGGGAAGGAATATATAATAGGAGTATATAGGAATATATAATATGTGCAGCAGTTTCTTGATAATGTTTTGCTCATTTTCTTAATAGCTTTGTTGGTGGGACAATGAGAAGTTTATTTCAACAGGTCAGATATATAAGGGACCAAAAGTGTTTTCTCCATATGAGTAGAACTTGCCAATCTCCATGTTGACTTTTGGCATTTCAGATAATTTTCTTTTAGAAATGCTTGCAACTTTTCCTTCAACTTTTACTAGATCCCTTTATCTCCTTCAACACAATGCAGTTCTTACTAAAATTGAAGTAGTTTTCTCTCAGAAGCAGAACTGAATCACAAGTCTTGGAGTGCAGGGATTTCTGAAGCTTTTATCTGATTTACTTAACCTCACATGCTTTTTCCTGTTAGAGGATCAAACCCCCAAACTGTAAAGTAATTTTTTTTTTTCTAAGCTCAAAACAAGTAGTCGAGGGAGTGCCATTTTTGATCTGCATGAGGCTCAGTTTACTAACAATCATCAGAGTTTGCTTAACTTCATATTCTGGACAAGCTTGTAAATTTGTCCCTTCTAGTGCTGCGATCTTATCAAGATTGTACTGTTTTCTTTTTCTTCTCCTCCACCCCCATCTTCTTTTTTTCCTTCCCCCCCCCTTTTTTTTTGTGAAGTGCAGCCTTCTGATCAATGTGCACTTTTTTTTCCATTTCCCTAAATACATCATGAAAAAGGATGAGGTTTCCGCCTTAATTGCTTGTGCCTTTTATTCACATTCCTCTCTCAGCCAGAATTGTGAAAAGAGTGTTAGTAAAAGGCTGCACAATAGCGCTTTTCATTAGGCCTCAACAAGGCACACAAAAGCAGGCTTTTGGAAGGAGTGAATGCAGGACTTTAATTTGCAGGTGGAGAGTAGATAAAAGGTGCTGACGCCTCTATTATTCTCTTACTTAGGTGACCCTTACCCTGTTCAGCTGATCCCAACTACCATGGCAGCTGCTGCCGCAGCAACACCAGGCTTAGGCCCACTCCAACTGCAGGTAAGTCCGAAAACAATGCTGGGAAGGCAAAGGTTAAGTAAATATGGAAAACCCATTTCTCCTCCAGTTAAACACAATGCAGTTAACAGGTTTTTTGGTCTAGTCTTGTCATATAAAATTTACATGTGAAGTAAAATAGATGGCAAATTGTATTCATTCTTTTTCTTTCCATACCTTTGGGGAACTTAAAAAATATTTCTGTATTTATGTTGTTAGTTTAACTTTTTTATTTATTTAATTTTGGGTTTTGTGCTTTGAATTTCAGTAGGCCAAAATGTTTACTTTGCTTTTCCATTACAATGTTCTGACACAGGTTGTAAAGAGTGGCTAAATGTAAACCAGCAAGAGCAAACACATTGCTAGACAGAAGAGCTCTGTCCTGACAAGCACTTTTAAACTGCTTAAAAGTCGCTTAACATGATTATGTCCTTTTAGGCTGTAAGCTCTTCAGAGCAATGACTGGCCCCTCCTGCGGTGATTTATGGTATGTGGCACATTTTAGGCCCTGCTGTAGAGCAGATAATTAGTGATTATACTAATTTAACACGTGCAATTACAAAACAGGTGGAAGAGTGCTGGAGAAACTCTCCTCGGCCATGCTAAAGAATCAGCCCCATAGCTCCTGCTAGCCTTATTAAAGCTCCCAATATAGTTCTAAACTCTGTAGATGTTAGGGTGTTGTCCGTCGGCCTCAGTCACTGTGTGGCAGATGGTCCTCAGGTCTTCGGCATCAAATCCCAAACCCACATCAAAGCACTGGACTTCAGAAAATTTTGTATATGTTTTGCTGCTAGAATGAACCTGGGTAAAAAATCCAGGTAAAATGAGTTCCAAATCATCTCTAGTTGTCCAAAAAGTGACTGACACTTTCCTTTAAGACCAAGCAAAGAAAAGCCCCACAACCAAACCTTCAGTTCCTGATTTGCCTCCTAGCCCTTTATTATTTCCCACTCACGTGGAACCCAAAGCAGTCTACCTGCTTGGAAATGCTCAGCATTTCTAAACGGCACGTGACACATTCTCAAACTCACTTTGACCAGCATCGATATGATTGGCCTGCACATAAGAGCGTGGGACACAATTCTGGGGAAAATTTTCTCTTTTTTCTTTCTCTCTCTCTCTCTCTTTTTTTTTTTTTTTTTTTTTTTTTTTAATTAAACACAGCTAGCGGAAGTTAGCCGAGTTTCACTGAAATAGCTGCCAGTGTGTAAGCTGACACATTCCATGCACCGCAGAGGTTAATACATTCATTCCTATTGTGCCTCTGTATGAAAAGCTACACTGTCTGTGTATTTTCTGATTCTGAGAGTTACGAATACCACAGGCAGCTTAAGAATCATGGGAGCCATAAAAGTCATTGCTCTGAAATTATTTTTGAGGAGTAATGTCAGTATTGATAAAGTGCTTGTAATAGCCAAATACACTTGAACACACACACACACAGAAAGAAAGAGAGGAAAAAGTAAAACCAAAACAGGAGCTAGTTAAAAATGAGAAAATAGACAATCAAGTAATTCTTCTCATTTAAGCAGCCATTGAAACTAGTCCTAAAATAATGCATCGGTGCTCCAGTAAGTTAGAAGTTTTCATTTTGTGACCAGATTTGGGCCATATCTTAACACGTGATGGGCTGAAATATTCTGATTAAGTTGGGCATTGTAACAGTGATAGTTTCCTAATAAAAATTGGGCCTTTTTGGAAATGTTGTTGACTTCTTAAGAATCTTAAGGTAAAGAATCTGAAAAACTGAAAGGCCTCATATTTCTATAGAAAAAGACGGGAAGGGAAGTAAGAAGGGAAGTATCGTACAAGTTCATCTATTTTGTTTTGCTTATGTATCATATAGTCTGGACTTGAAGGGGGAGTGTGGCATCTGGTCAGTGGGATTAACTCCATAGACTCTTTCAGATCTTTCAGTCTTGATCTCTAAAGATATGTATATGCTAGGAAAAAAAAGAGTTCTGTTCCCTCATGCCTAACAATGATTTCAATTATCAGCATAACCTGTCTAGCGGAAACTGGACAGGCCCCTGCTTTCTGGTGCTATGTGAAAGAGTGCAGTAACCTTTGCAAAAGGTTTTTAGTATACTGTTCAAAATGGACTCATGCTTGCTTGAATGGGATTGAGTTGGGGGGAAATCAAGAGAGAGGTTATTTTCACCTATTTGGTAAGACTTGGTGGCTGTATAGCCTTTATAGCCTCCTTCAAGGGAGGAGCTCTTCTTACTTCGCAAATTCATCTAGGCTGTGTGTAACCATACTCTCTGTGCTGTGGCCATCAAACAGCAGAAGGTCACAAAAATACAGCGTTCCTCCTTTTCTTCTTTTTCCATCCTCCCTATCACTCATCTTTGAGACTTTGTGTACTAAAAGCAGTTGTGTTCTGGGGAGATCAAAGAATCCGACAGCATGTTTGGTTTGTTGCTCCCGGCAGAATTTGGAACACAACATTATCTTAGCGAAGACAAAGCCAAGGATTTTTTTTTTTTTTTTTTTTTGGTTTGTTTGTATAGCGGTAAACATATCATTGTTATTTCATTACAGAATTTTAAGTCAGGGCATGGCTTTTGTAATGCATTTTGAGATCAACAGGAAGTGCTTTTTTATCCCTGGTTGTCTGAACTGAATTTTCCTTTGGTAAATGAAGTGCACACTATATTTGCAGAGAAACGTGTTATTGTTTTCCTGTGGCAAAGATACCCTTTGTCAGTGAAAACGTAATCTCTGTTTTGAAATGCCCTGTTGATTCCCACTGACAGGTTCATAATCTGAAGCTCTCTGCTTCTCTCCCTGCCTTTGAGTCCCCACTGGGATATACAGATGCTGTCATCTGATATCTGCTACAATTAGCTATACGTGATTGCCTTTATTTCCAGTATTCACAGAGAGACTAATGGCTCAATGAGAATGGAAACTAAAACTTACATAACAATGTCTGGAAAGAAGTAGATGGATGGGGCCACGCTGGAAAAGCTGGAATTAACATGCTGCATGCTTGAACCTGCTCTGTGTATAAAGACTTATTTGTTATCCCTCCATATTCACTCGTATTTGCATTTACTAACGAAAATGTAATTACCTTTAGTGTTAGCATTTGGGCCTGAACTCTATTTGTGGTGTCACTTTAAAGTATACTCTCATTTCAGCAAAATCCCTCTTGGTTAGCAGGTGAGATTCCTGCACTGATTTTTTTCGTCCCATAAATTTCCTGTGGCCTTGTTCTTCAGAAGTGATGCAGCACAGCAATTCTGTTTCAAATGAATAAGAACAAAACTGACCAGAGCCCTGCAAGAGTGTTATATTAAATAAGGCTGATGAATTGTAAGTTCTGCCTTATCTGAGCACAACGTTTTCCTAGATATCTCTGCAAATGAGGGAATTAAATTCCTCTGTTTTGTAGATGAGCACTCAAAGCTGCCCTGGAAAAAGTTTTACATCAAGTAAATATTAAGTTGGTACTGAAATGATTATTATAATACCAGTCATCTTAGGCACATCTAATGGGAAATAGATGGTTGCAGAAGCCTGAGTAGATTCAGTGTAAAATAGGATCTGGTGATTTCTTTTCTGAGAAAAATAACCTCTAAGTGCTAACTGAGCATTGCAAGACAACAGACTTGCTCATCTGAACTAAAAACTGAGAGACAAATCTGCACTACTGGGAACGTGAAAGGTTCGGATTTCCCACATCAGTTGTTTGATAACCAAATAATGACAAGGACTGATTAACTGACAGTAGTGCAAATGCTGTACATAGCCATAGCTATTTTGAAAGATGATGCTGGATACGTAAAGACAGCTGCCCGTGTAGTGTTACTGTATGGATATTTTGTGTTCTTTCAAAACAATAGAACAATCTGATGTAATAGAGACTTCCTGCAAACATCTGCTCTTGAGTTAAAACACACCAAAAAAGTTTTGAATGCTCACATGCAATCTTTGCTTCCTCTTCATGCCCTGCGTGAAACAGGGCATCATACTTATTTGGTGGTTACGTTCAACATTACTGTTATTACGCAGGTATGTATAAGTATTTTAGCTGGTTTTAACCAAGTATTTTACCTGGCTTCTCAATTCAGAAGACCATTCATTTGAAGAATCTCTTTGGCTGTTTTTGTAAGGGTAGTAAGCAGTGTGCATGTGGATAAAGAATGGTGCTTTTTTTTTTTTTTTTTTTTTTTTTTTTACACTGCACTTTCTTTGTTAAGTACTTGGACACATTCTTTATTAATACTACTGTTACTACCAGAATACTTCAGCTTTCATTTGAAATCTTACTGATGGTGGAACTTACTCTCCACCTTGGAGACTGCTCCCCGTTTTTAGGAATTAAGTGTCAAGGACATTTTTTAATGCGTTAATTTTTACTTATCTCTGATTTCTTCCTATAATCTGTTAATGTGACCAGTTTTGACCAAAGTAGTTGCTCTCCAGTGTTACAACAACACCTCAAAGCCAGAAAAGAAGACTCTGAAATATGTGTATGGCCACTGTAGTGATGACTGTGGTTCTTGGTATGCCAACTTGTCAGAGCTGAAAAGACTCTTGAGTTATTGCTGATTGAGAAGAAAAGTGCAAGGTCCTGTTGTTGCCTCTACACATTGTAGGCAGTACTTTATCCATTATCCAGTCTACATTTCTAGCTATTATCTGCAGTCTGTGTTCATGACTTCTTTGGGATATTAATGTTCCCAGTACCTTACTTACAGGAAGATGAGCCATTTCTTAGAACTGCAAGATTATTCTTTCTATTTGCTGTGGAGTGTCTACCTTTAAATACCATCTAAGCCGGCTTTTCAACACTAAGAATCAGTCTCCTTTCAGTGTTTGCTTTTCTACTTTACCTGTTCTCATTAACAGGACGTTGGCTTAATTTGTAGGGAAAGAATCATTAGTGCACAGTTTGATTACAGTATTATAAAATTTGTGCAATCCACTTAAGCATAAGAAAAGGTAGAATTAGGTTTTAACTGCATGCACATCTGGAAAAAAAAACTGCTAAGTACATGAAAAGCAACATTTCTCATTAGCATAACCAAAAGAAGGCACTTGTCCATCTGTCATTATCTCAGCATATTGCTATGCTGTTTCTGATGACCATCGCAAATAATGATAATAGTAGGAGTAATAAAACGACATAATAGGTATAATTTTTGTTGGATGCCCTTTTAAGTAGATGTAAAAAGCATGATATTCGTGCAGATTCTATATTCTCTGCTTGTGTCCTCAATTTATTTCTGACTTTGTAAGCAAATATGCCGGCCACAAGATGTTTGCCACCTGTTCTGCAAATGAGTAGCCAAGATGGCCATTTTAAAAGAGATTAATGAAGATCAAGATGGAAAAGACTTAGTACTAAGTCTTAGTAATCATTTTAAAATAATCTTTCAATGGTGGTAGCAAACCTTATTTTCAAATGGGTCCTTCATTGCCAAAGGAAGTTTTGGGCATGTTCCATGTTTTTAAGTGGAAGAAGTTTCTCCAAATTAACTCAAAAGCAAGCTTCAAAACACTGGGGTAAAACCACTCCTCACTTTCAAGATACCTGCTGAGAGCTAGAGACTGTGATAGATTGTGTGAAAGCATGAACCACAAAATATATCAGCTCAAATAAATCTTGTTCATGGTAGAGAAATGTTCTTTCTAGTTGATGTCTAAGTAGCTTATGCTTGCCTTTGATATCAACTTAAATAATTTTATAGGTAAGCTCAATATATTCTATCAAAATAAATTTGAATGAAAAGTTGAGTCACATCATTTTATCAGACTCCAATCAGTTTCTGAGAGGCGAAATCATAGTGACAGAATATAGGTAAATGCTTTGTGTTTTCTTGAGCAGTGTGAGTGTCTGAACGGAAGCACAGTAGACATTTACAGGTGGTAAATACACACAGAAAAACAATATCATGGCTATTCTGTGGGTTGTCAGATTATAACCACCTCCCCTGCTCTCCAAGGGAGAGAATTAGATGTGGTCCCATATTCATTTTGTCTGGATTAGCAGTCCTCTTGGTGCAACTTTGAGGTTCCACTCATAGCAATGAAGAAAATGAAGAAGACTGAAAAATCACCCGCCTGTCTTCTCTGCAGTTGTAAGCCTGGCCTGCTACCTGCGCGGGAGAGTTTTCTCATAGGTTGAAGCGGCCGCGTTGCCTCTCCCGCTCCCGCCACCCTGCGCCTGCAGGGCAGGCAGACAGAAGCACACATATGATTAATACAGCACAGCTGCACTGGTGGCTCATTTGCATATGTATTAATAGAGGCAAAAACAACAATTCAATTACATACAGAGACATTCTGCATACTAAAGAACATATGCAAATAGGCCTGGAAAAAAAAAAAAGTGCAGCCAGCTTTTTCTCTGACTTCTCTGAGCCCATATGGGCTGGCATCAGAGCCCAACAATATTCAAGAAATCCCCCTTAGGAAGGACTTGTTAGGAGATGCTTATGCAGCTATTACCATCCCCACTCCCACCAAGGATTCCCGGAAGGCCTTTGTCATTTGGACAATGGATGCGGCACAAGCAACGGCTTTTTCTTGCTATTTTCATATTTGCCAGCCCTCAGCTTCGTGTTGTCTCTTTATATATAAGCCTCGGGATGAAGCAGCCCATTCTTGTCTTGCCTCTTGCCTTGCATTTGGATGCATTTATTCTGATTTTCTCCTTTGTCTCTTGTTTTGACTCATTTTCCTTTGTCTTTCTCTTATCTTCTTGGCTTTCATAGTTTAGAAAAAGGTGACTATTTCTATACCTTTTTTTTTTTCTCCTCTTGTGTTGACCTGAGATATCTCATGATAGTATAGTTTACTCACTTTCTCATAGGAGACCATGAAATACATTTAGTGGATCTGAAAGGTAACTCAGGAAAGTTAGCCTGCTCTAAATTTGATGTCATGGTACTCCACTAAGGAATTTGTGAAGTTCAAATAAAAAACATTGGAAGTCACAGGTACTAAGTAGCTCGTGCTACAGGTGATGTGCTTAACATCTTCGTGCTAGTATAAAAGTGTGATTCTAACAGTAGAAGAAGTCTCTAAGTCTCAGGGGAATTGAATGGGCAATAAGTGTGAGGCTGAAAATATTCCAGCATTGGAACCTAGGCTATAAGAAGGCTTACTTCAGCTGTAATGGGTTGCTTTAGCTGTAAGTAATTACCAAGAAAGGTACTTTGCCTTACAACTGAAACACCGAGTGTGTTATTGTATGTAGTAGATGTACGTTCTCTGTTTATTTCTTCACCCAGGCCATTCACACACGAAGATAGACCACCAAATTTTAGACCCGACGACATACACAGACTGCTAATCTCCGGAACAGCAGGACATTTGAAATAGTCCTTTATGGACTGATAAACAGAGCTTTATTGCAACTTTAAAAGAGATAACAAGTCACTAAAAACTTTTGGAAACCTGACAAAGATATTAAGATGCCCAACTGCATTGTTAGGGTGGCAGCCTCTACATTGTAAGCAATTGAATTACTAGCCATTTGTTCAGATCTGCTCTGTGGTGTGAGCAGGGAGAAAATAGGTCAGCAAGCAGGAGTGCGTAACTGTCTGGCAGGCATACTTGTGAGTTCAGGTCATCCTTAATTTCTTTTCTCTCGTAATGGTGTTACACTTTTTTCTTTTTGGGGTTAGCCTGACAGACGGAAGCAGATTCCTCCTTGATTATTTATAAGGCATTAATTTTAGATGAATATTGCTGAAGTAACTGACATCATAAGTAGTTTTAGCAGCCTGCAGAAGAGTCTATGCGCAGATCGGAACATGACAGTCTTCACTTAGACAATGTCCTGTCTAGGGCGAAGTTTGAGGTATATTGAAAGAAGAAAAAACTTCAGGAGTGGAAGCATATTTAAGGTGACTAAAACTTGATTTATTCTTGTGTGCTATGACTGATGGTTCAGTAGGTTGTAATGATGATGTAAATGGTATAAGCTCGGCCAGATGCAAGGCGCAACCTTTGTTGAAGTAGCAGCAATGGCAATATCTGTCTGCCAGAATCTTAAACGGGTTAAAAAAAGAAAGTCTGAGAAGCATCTTATAGAGACTCACAGTAAATCTTACAGAGAAAGAAGAAAATAATCATCTTTGCATGTGTACCTTGAGATAACTAAAACAATACATTTTTACCTAGGCAGCAGAACAAACTTCTGGGGTGTTTCTGGTTAGTATCTTATATTCTTTTTGAATTGATTCTCTCTAAAAGTGCCTGTATTAAAAATCTGGTAACAGAGCCAAAAAAATTTTTTTTTTCTATTTTTTACCCTTTGCACATTCCAGATATTGGGTTTTGAAATAGTTGGCTTACACTACTGGTTTTCCTATTATGTTGTTTGCTGTTCAGAGAGATGTTGCTGAAAAGAAGATTATATAATCATGCAAATAAGATTATATAATCCTGAGCAAACTGTTTGTGAGGCGGGAGAAATGTGAAACCAAACCGAGTGGAGTTTGGCTGGTTGGTGGGGTTCATTCTGAAACCGTAAACCGGGGGTTTATAGGCCTCCAATAAAACATGAGAGCTTGTGTCAGACTAATGATTTTTTCTGGATATTTGTGGAATTCATTGTCTTCCTGCTGAGCTTTGCCAATAGTGTATATTTACAATGCCTCACCAAAACCTCATGACAGAAAAATACACAGGAAAACTGAAAAGCACTAACATACACACTCTTCAAAACCTGCAGAACAAAGCTACAAACAATAAATAAAAACGGCAGAAAAAGCTGACTTAGAGAAAGCTTACTACTTACTAACACTTTCTTGCTACCTTAGGTCCACAAATCAAATTATTACATTGTATGTATCCCAAAAGTTAATACAAAAAAAAAAATTCCTTTGAAATCTTGTTAGTTTTATTGTACTAGGTCACAATATGTTATTAAATGTAGATTGGTATAATATATAAGTATGGCTTAGAATTGGGATTTATGTCTTATTTGTTAGCACAGTCTTGTTTATGACAGTTTTTTTTTTTTTTCTGTGAAATTTTAGATCATTTCAAATTGACAGGACAGAATAGGACAGAAACATATAAAGAGCTTAGTAAATGTGCATGCAAGGAGAGGATCACTGGCCAGTGATATAAATCAAATGGAACGCTAAGAACAGAGCCATCAATTAAAAGTTGTTGTGCTGTTATTCTCATCCTTGTTTCCTTATGTCCAGTTTCTTTCCCAGCACAATGCCCCTCACATGCAGTGAGGATATTTTAGTGTCCTGTATGGATGGTGGCTGATATTAGGCACAGTTTTGAAAGCGTGAAATACCTAGCTACTGTAGACTATAGATCTTTGCATTAAGTAACAAATCACGGAGGTGAGAATGCTTGTGGTGTTTGTCCAGTCAGCTCTGAACTGTCTTGTCTTGGTAGAAGATAGGGTTGGAGAAGTAACTTTAAATGTGATGAACTTACTCATTCTCTTGTGCCTGGATCACATCAGCCTGCTGCCCAGACAGGAGTACAATTATTTCTGCATATCCAGGCTCACTTTCTTCAAATCGCCTGCTTTCAGAAGTGCTTAATGTTTTCCACTCTGTTGAATCTTATAGATCAATCTCAGTAAGGAAACTTGGAGGCAATGTTACCTTATGCTCTTAGTGGTCCTCGGGACTAGTTTTTGCTGTATGTAACGCAAGTGAACTACTGATCTCTTGAGTCTGAGTCCGATTTCCAGACAGGTTTCTTAGCATCCTGTTCTCTTTGGGGAACTTAGTTATTTGCTTGCTGTTTTTACCAATAGGCTGCTTCTATTCCCATCTGTTCATTATACCGGTATTTTAGGGGGAAGGTGTCACAAACTAGTGGATTTACATTCCTTAACTGTTTCGCTGTAGAGGCCAGGCACGTGATGCTAATGTTCAGTGGCCAGGAACAAAAGTTTGCTGAGATACCTCAGTCTTGCAGCCCGTGGAGATGCGAGGAGCAAGACTACCAGCAAGTAACTGCTCAAGTTTTCTATCCTGTTGGATATATCCATAAATCCATCAAACTGAAAAGCACAGTAAAAAAGTGCTTAAAGAAAGAAAAAGGCTTGAGAAAGTGACCATTGTTCTGCAGTTGCAGACTGTGCAGTTTGTGACTGCACTGTCACAAACACGGATTTTCAGAAGCAGCCGCCAGCTCTGCTTGCGCCCCCGTAGCTCCGTGCTGAGGGGGCGCGCAGGCTGCAGAGCACCCGGAGCTCCTCAGGTTGGACTCTCCTCCACCGCGGAGTGTGCAAAGAGAGCCTGGCAGCAAAGGCTTTTCTTCTCCGTGTTTTTCTTTTTCCACAAAACACTCTTTGCAAACTATAACAGTGTGTTCTCCATTAATGCCCCAAAACATTACGGCTTCTGATAGTGTTATTTAAAGTGTTTTGGGCCATTACCATAAAATACGGCAGCATATTTATTTCATTAAGGGAACCAAATGGATCTAGCTGAATTTGGCAAAAGAACATGGCTGAAGTCCTATTTCATCTCTGCTGTTGATTTTACAGTTAAACTCTGAACTTCTTGAAAACAGAAAGCTCATGATAGAAACATTAACGGGCATGTTACATTTTGTAGTGTGTTAAACTGTCTTTAAATACTTCTTACTTTCGCCACAGTAGTTCTGAGTTGCTGTTTGTTCAATAGTTCAATATTTACTTTACAGAGATGGGGTTTATTGATGTTTAGGGTAAGCAGTATACCATGTATGTATGCTTAACTCACTGGTCTGCTTTAGCACGAATAGCTGCCTGGGAATTTATTTCCAGTTAGGCTAATTAACCCTAATCATCCCATTCCCATTATCATGGCAGCCTTACTTCTTGCTATATGTTGGTCTGATACACTGGAGGTGAAACTAATTCACACAGTACATATGAGTGTATGTTTGGATAAGATTTTTAAGGAGGCCTGAAGGGATTTGGGAGTCCAAAAATAATTAATTTCTTATGGTGGCTTTGAAAATAACATATGCAACATTCACACTTAATCCTTACTCCTCTCTACAGCTGTTTTATTTTTCCTGTGATTAGTTTTGTGGAAAGGAAAGAGTCACCAAAACAGGATCAAAATGTTTGGTCCTGAGGGGATGTTCCCTCTGTAATTCAATTCTCAGTGGCTACAGTGACGAAACGAGTGCCCAGCATTTCCTACCTCTGCTCTGAGCTGGACAAGCTCAGCTTGGTGTAATAGGTTGAGTTTTGAGGGCGTGGTGTTTTCCTCCACTCAGAGTAGGCAGAAGAGAGAAGAATATGATTTCCTACCTCTTAGCATTTTGTGCTATGATGTCGCACTCCGTATCCTCTTGCATTACAGTTTCATGACTGCACAGATATGGGATTCATATCAAATTGTATGCTCTCCCAAAACCAATGCTGGATAGCCTGATTGTTATCATACTGTATAGGCATGGGTGAATGCACCTGTGTGTGTGAACAAAGCTGACAGAAGTCAAAGATGGCATTTCAAAATAAGTCAAGGCCTCCTCAGTTAAAACTCATAGGGTTATACTTCAATTTAAGTGTTTTCTTAAGCCTGATGATTGATTTTTGCATCAGTCCACGTTCAATTAATTTCATTTCTCTTTACATTAATTGCTGCTCTGAATCAGGTCCTTAATGGATGTGGGATGGGTAGCTGTGTGCAAGTCAAATTTGTCTTTCATATCACACTGAGTGGCATTATAGGTTTGATTTCACTGAAAGGTATTGTTGTTCCTGATCAGGTAGAGGAATGAAGAATGGTTAAAAAAAATGGAGAAATGTTAGATTTAAAAAAAAAAAAAACTAATTTGTCACTTTGCTCACTGACTATGAACTGAATAGACTTCTAAACCTTAAAATACTTTCTCCCCCCTTTCCTTTTTATTGCCTGGAATCTTAAGAGCTTTATCATTTGCAGTCATAAAATGAAAATATACACCAAACCCTCAAAGGGCAAGTATGAAATTAAATTATATTTGGGCAGCTGTAACCTTTTAAAACGATCAGATTCCAGTTAATGTATTTCTTCCTGTTCCGAGTGCTGCCATGGTGTTTGATGGTGGGAAGCAGTCCAAAGGGCATTGGGAGATAATAAATTTGTTGGAAATTTCACCCTGAGGCGAGTCTCGATGCACCAAGGCTTCCATTTAGCGGGACTGACCTAAAAATCTTGTCACATCCAAAGGTCACTTAGGTTGAGGTTGGTGTGTCCCATCTATCTTTCCCTGGTGCAAAGAATGACAGCTGAGCTCATAAACAGTCATCAGAATATGGAAGACAAGCAAGCGGGGAGGGTGACGAGAGGGAGGGAAGAAGGATGATGCTGCTGACGACTTCTTAGATTTTTGCGAGGCCTATGAGCATAGATACCATCTTGGGGGATGCTTCTGCTACTGCAGAAATGCTTGGATCGAGATTCAGTTGGAAGAGGTTACAGTTAATTGTGGAAGAGTAAAAGCAGTGATTCTCTTACCCATGTCCACAGGTGCCATACCATCCTGATAATACATCTTTTACTGTCACTGAACTTTTCAGGCTTTTTGTCAGTCTCATTAGTCAGAACCATACAGTTTATACAATGCTTTGTTTTTAAGGAGGTTCAAAAATTCAAAAAACTGTCAGTCATGACACTGGTAGGTATCATCTATAAGAACACTTAGTCTAAAAGAAACATTCTGGATGATAGGTCTAATTATAAACAACCCTGTAAGTTAAGAGAGAAAATGTATGGCACATGTCCTTTAGGATGTTACTTACCCTAAGCTCATTAAAATCAGTATGATCCTCCAATACATTAAATTAAAGTGAAAGGCCCTTCAGGATGATTGTTTGGTATCTTCCAGGTGCAGCTCTTGCTTCTGCTATGGGAAGCCCTCAGTGGATCCTTCCTATGATTGCAGTCTACTCACGTGGGAGAATGGGAGTAATAGTTGAGCAATAGTAGTAAATTTGAAGTACAAAGGTCTATCTGATCATAACTGGTCTTATTTAACTGGAGATGAGCCATGCAGTATATGTCCATTACACCCACGTGATGCGTATTCTCAAAATTACACGTGAGGCAGACTGGCTGCTGGTCACTGCTGGGATGCAGAAGGCAAAAATTCCTGCTTGTGCATTCTCTTTTGGTTGGCAAAACATAGCTGGTGGTCAATTTTCTTCTGAACTGGGAGCACTGCTGGAGGGCTGCTACCAGATACGGTATGATGAGTGGTCCGATTCTTTTTGGAAATCTAAATTTAAGATAAAATCTAAAAATAAATCCTTGTATAAAATCAAGTTATACTTGGACATAAGAGAACAAAAAGATGACAGCAAATCACCTGTGCTCCAGAACTTCCAAGATATTTTGTAAGCTAAGGTATGCAGCTCCTGATGGTCCTTATCTGAAGCATCCCCTTGAATTTTAGTAAATTGGATCATTCTAAAGAAGACTTTGAATTGTACATTCCTTTGCTGCTTTAATCAAAATGGAATATAACTGTTATTTTCAGAAGTATTTCACACATTCTTACAAACATACTATATTTGAGACAAACACAGTAAAGAAGGGCAAGATTGGCCAGCTGTCATTGTTTCTCATCATTTTAGATGGGTTCATGCTGTATGTTAACATATATATTCTCTACACAATTTTGAAGTAATTTGCAGGCAACTTTGGGGAGTTATGTGCCCCTTTTCCGCATGTTCTGTGCTGAAAGTATAGCTGTATGCCATACCAATTTTACAGCTTTGGGGAAGAAAGAGTCATAGAAAGTCATGTAATGAGAGAAGAAAAAAGAAAAACTGTTTTTTTCATGAACTTTAGAGAGGAAAGTCAGTTTTTACTTTAAAGAATTCAGCTTCTGCCATGAAATTTAAGACTAGGAAAGATGTGCTCAACACAGAGTAGCTAGTCTTTTTTTCCTGGTGTGACTCAGGAAGTTAGATTGAGATTCATTTCACCTAAATGTACAATTTTATTGACTAAAGTTGCAAGTTCCGTTCTCTTTTTCATAATGCAGGGAATGAAGGGTGATTAGTCCAGACCTACTCAAGTGAATTCCCGACTCACTCAGTGTGTCTCTTTTTTTGTGGTTTAGTTTCCTTTTTCACTTGCCCAGGCAATTCCAGTTAGTAGATAAGTAAAAGGAGAAAATAACGTATAATGCTAAGCTGAGACTATTTCTGTGATTGCTTGTAGGAGATGCAGGCTCAAGGCCAACTGATTCCATTTTTCTGTAATTGTTAGAATTTGTGAAAGATGCTGAATTGACATCAGTGCAAACAACTTTTTAACCAGCTAATGGACATAGCTCGAGCTTCCATGTGTTCATGAATTTTCCTCTCTTGGGAAGAGGAGGCACCTCACCGTATTGATTGGTGGGTCATTCCTTCTTTGCATTTTCATGGACATATTTATTCCCATTTCTTGCCAAGTGCCTTTGGACAGTCAGCTGTGGTTCTAAAATATGTTAATGCAGTTAAATACATGACAGAAAGATAGATGGTGAGAGCAAGGATTGTATCGCTTGCCTGCAGCATTGGGATGTGCTTTTTTGCTACCTTAGATGCTCCTTTTATTTATAGTGAACACAATCATTTTGACCAAAACCTACGCATTTGGGTTATGCCATGGTATTAGCTGGAGTGGTTAAGACATATTTTACAGTTGCTGACTTTGGCAAAAACAAGATGTGTCCCTCTGTAATGGAGGACTGTTCTCTTTCTCGCATTATTCATGCTTCCCACGCTGGAGTCGCAAACACTGGGTAATACTTGTCATGGAAAAAAAAAATAATTGGCAGAAATGTTTAATATATTAGCGGTAGATGGGTGGACCCACAAGACCTTCCCTGTTTGGGTTTGAAGTGTGACATGTAATTGGTGCCAAAGGAAGACCCCGTATGGAGGCGATTGTTGTCACACAAAGGGAAGCGAGGAGGATCCCAGCCCGGCATCCCCAGTCCCTCCCAAAATGGGGATACATTTCCCAGTTACTAGCAGAGGAAGCACTGAGCACGGTTCAGCCTCCCACTGTAAGGAACAGCCAGTCTTGGAGCAGCATAAAAAGGGTCAATCAAATAGGTCGTACATCATATGAGAAGGCAGATGTTGGAACATATTGTAATGGATTGCGGTGCGGTATGTTAGGATGGCTTGTGGAGCACAAGGAAGGGGGAGGAAGAGAAAGTATTGGTGGTGTTTTCTGTTATGGTCACTGTAAAATATCGAAATGTTTGAGGAAAACTGCTGAACACAAACTGAAGCTTCAGCATTCTTGCTGGGTTAGACTGGTTGTGAGTAGAACGGAGGAGGAATAAAAGGAACAGTGCCATTAGCTGTCTGTAATAGTCTGTATAATATCAATATGTTTAGGTATTATCTGAGCCCTGCCAAAGTCAGTGTCAGTCTTGGAACATGCAAGTATTTTACCTGGAGGAAAAAAAATTACAGAGCTATATTAATCACAGAACTGTTAAAATAGCTTCTATTTTAGCTGCACCCCTAATTCACACCCACTCAAACACCTCCTCCCTCGTTAACCCCATCTTCAGACCCAAGTAATTCAAGTGAAATGAGATGGCATTAGGAATGAGGTAATGAAAAAAGATTTCTGGATAATGTTATTACTTCACGATAGCAGCTCTTGTTAGTGTGACTACAGTCAAGAGCTTCTCGGTATTTCCATTGCAGACTCTTTGGTACTCCCACCCTTTCTGCTTTACAGACATCTACTCAGCTAGAAGCAATTTAAAATTTGATTTTACATCAATTTTGGCTGTTGTTTTGCATTGAAAAGAGTTTAGTGTTTTGGTACTGCTTTCTAAAACATAAAAATTGCTGTTTTTTCTGTTCTAATCCAAATTTCCAGATGAACAATTTAAAATGCGGATTAGCTCTTTTATAACTTAGTCACATTATTAACAATTGAAAAATGTCTCATAAGAATGCAGAGTTATTTCTGTGTATAATGTTTTTGGACAAGCATGTCCACTTTTATAATGTGTTTTGTTATAAAAAGCGCCATTCTAAGAATTGACACAAAGGGGAAATTTTTCAAAAAGCACCATTTTCACTCAGGAGAGTAGAGTTTTCATGTCTTTATTCAGTGCCTCAAAGCAGGTGTAAAAATCAACTTTAATAATGGTCTTGAATGAATCACTTGTTCTAATGGATTATCGATCTTGTTAACTAGTTTTAATACAGTCCACATCTCTTGTTCTAGAATATGTTGTTAGGTAGCATCCTACAAGACAGGAGTTAAGATTCCAGTCCTGTTGCCAGTGAAGGGCATCCTTGTTGCTTGAAAAACAGGAGTGCCTTCACCCCATCTGGATTTATGTGTTTAACTGAGAGCGGGTTTAGGAGCAAACTGCTCTCTGTCTTTAAGGGGAGAGAAGTCCCTTCTGGACAGGTGGGCTGGAAGATTCTGCACCTAGCGCCTTTCTTCGAGGTGGAAATGCGCAAGCGGAGAAGTGTAGAGACTTGTTGGAGCACTTGTTATGCCATAGAAATCCCATGTTTGCAAAAGCTTTCAGCGTGGCCTGCTTCTTCTAACTGCATTTAGTTTCCCTTGGCGAGCTTGGTTCTAAGTAGTGGAAGGCTCACACTTTACATGGGAACATGAGGCTTCAGCTCTTTTCTATCAATATGGATTGGTGAGTCTCAAAGTGGCTATCGCATTCCTCTTAGGTGAACATTAAATTCCAGATCAGTTCATTCTATACAAGCGATTTCTAGGCTTGGATGGTGCACAGCACATTCTCTAAATCTGAAGGAAATCAGGAGGTAAGGATTGCCTTTGACCTTCATTCATGTTATTGTGCCTATGACTTCTTCAATGGTGAGTACAACCTGTGCCAAGGGAGGCCTGTTGGCGTGAGCTCCCGCCTGGATCCAAGGCTTCTCATGCGTGGGCTGAAGTCTGGTCATGCCGTGTCGTTGGACCTTAATGCTTGCGGTTTCATTGTAGCAAGAGTCAAAATCTGAATCCTGAGGGATTTCGGATATTTTTCCAGAGACCACTGTTGAGGGAACAAAGTCTCTAAGAATTAAACTGAACGTGTCCTAATGGAATATGTAAAGTGTTGCTCTTCCCATTACATCAGTGTAAGCATGGAAATAATGAGATGGACCAGAAAGCAGCTTCTTATGTTATTTCCTGACATGTTTGCCAAAGCTTCACAGAGGTTTCAGGCTCTCTGGAGTTTTATGGGCTGCACTGGAGGGGGAGTTTTACAGACCACACCCTTTTTATCATGAATTCAAAGGATAAAAAGGTTTAATAGTTACTGAGTTGTGTTTCGACTACTTCATTTTGTTAAAGTGGGGCTTCCATAGAGAGAGGCAAACTCCAAAGTAAATTAATTTAGTACATTTGAACTCTCTTAGTTGTCCCCAGAGACTTGTACAGTAAAGTCCCCCTATCACATATCTCCTCTTTGCAGTCTGTCATCTGCTAATCTCAAGCATCCCAGATCAATGAACATCTTTTTGTTTTTAAGCATTGAAGTGATTCAGCTTGTATTAATAGGGCTAGTTTGTGGCCAGGTAGCTCTGTGGATGCTTCCGGTTTAAAGTGAATTGGACTCTCTCTCAACTGTTCAGAACATTAGCAGGAGCGGGGCAAAATTCAGGTGGTTTCCAGTTTGAAACACAAACCAGGTTTGTTCAAAGATTCAGTTAGACTCAAGAAGTTTTACATCAAACTTGGACCAGTTTCTGCATTTTCGGTTGGAATTATGGTTTCCCAATAGGTCTAATAAGTCTGACCGAGTTTTGTAGTTTCCATATAGGTCTAGGAAGTTTGTCTGACCTTTTCTGCAAGCTTGTCTTTTCACAATATGTAGAATAAAAAGAAGCACTATGTTACAGAGAGAGTATGAGGGGATTAAACCCAAAGGAAACTTGCAGGTAAGTTGGAGCTTTCCACGGTTTCAGTCATGTCTTCTGCCCTGATGGAAAGAGGTCACAATGTGCTGCTGGGATGGTCATCTGGTGCCCCAATTTTGACTACACCACAGGATCCCAAAAAGAAAGGGAGGCTCTTGCTGAGTCTAAAAAATACATTCTGATTAAGTCTGATAGGACTTACTTGAAAGTTTTCTGCGATGCAAAAGCACTTAGGTTTCACATTTAATGAGCATTAAAAGGCAGAAAGTAAGTTGGATAGCTAGCACTCCAGAGGACTGACATTCTTCTGTGCTTTTTTCCACTTCCTAAAACAAAATAGCTTCTTCTTTTTTAAGAGAATAAAGAGACCATGACGCATCCTATTAGCACTCTCTGACAAGGAAAAAGGCAAAGAGAAAATAATTATTTGGATTTGAATTTGTTTTAGTTTGGCTCTCAGGGAAGAAGCAAATTTTCTTCACAGTTCAGATGATCTCTTCATCACCATCCCCTCCCTTTCTATATTCTTCATCTACCCCTGCTTCGTCCTCACTGTGTGCTTTGCAGGGAGGCTTAGCACAAGGGAAGCAGCAAAAACATCTCTTGGTTCCCTCTAAGGCACAAGTGTCACATTCCTTAATCTCTACTCAAACTGGAAGAGGGTAGCTACAGCAGAGCGTGTGCTCTGGTGAAAGTTGCTTAGGATGGAGTAAGAGTTTGTCACACCGTCTCCTGTATCTTTATCCAGGCCTTTTAACCAGATAATACAACTCAGTTCAAAGAGGAAATCAAGTTTTTGAATGGGTTGAGCAGCTGTCACAGAGCTCATGTACACATCCGATAACGAAGGAACAGTGTTAATTTATATTTTCAAGGACAACAGATACACTTGCTTGACTCCCCTGCCTCAGAAATGTTCTTAGTGTCAATGGCAAAGTAGTAGAAAGGATATTGCTGTCATTTTACTATTTGATACCATAATTAACCAATGAAGATATATTTGTGGAGGAGCTTTAGGAAGTACACAGGCAAAAATATCTAAGTGAAATTTTAGCAACTTGTTTTTGTTCCTTCATTCCTGAAGAGAAGGGGCAATACACCTGGCAGTCTTGTGAGGATCATCATGTAAGAACCTGATACCCAATTCAAGTGAGCAATTTGGTGTTCTCAAAGTAAGAAATGCTGTTGACCTTAATCGTTTTAGCATGAGCTTTGCTCTTCATTTCAGGAGAAGCAGAGTATTCAGATTTAAAGTAATTAATTCAGTATCAATCCTACAGCAGGCAGAATTTTCCTGACTTAATTCCCTGCTGAATACAGAAACTTTAATATGCAAACAGAAAATCTATAAAAAAATTGAAGAAAG
Organism: Crypturellus tataupa; assembly: GCA_034781795.1. Classification (NCBI taxonomy): domain Eukaryota; kingdom Metazoa; phylum Chordata; class Aves; order Tinamiformes; family Tinamidae; genus Crypturellus; species Crypturellus tataupa. Next base: position 578,788 of record JAWLRI010000720.1, on the reverse strand, counting down.
AGTCACTTAAGGAGATGTGTATAAAATAGTGAAATGCCTTAATTATAGCTCAACAATCTGAAATATATCAAACCTTATTTACAGTAAATCTGCTGGCAGTGTTTGCTTATTAACTACTCTAGTCACTTAATGGAAAACAATGAATGATTATATACAGTACCAGTCAAGTGGAGCAATGTAATATGAAATAAGTATTTTGTCAAATGGCTGCTCAGAGAATTTTCCACTCTCAAATGGGAAATTACATTTACTGAAGTCAGGTGCTCTGAGTCAGTTGCCAAAAATCCAGATATATCAAAAAATAAGCTCTTGGGAAACATACTTGTTGTAAACAAATGGGCAACACTGAGTTTTCTTTTCCTGCAAGAATATAATGTCTGTGCCACTTTACTGATTTCAAGCTTCTAATGGAAAAACTGTACCAACATAGGAGTCTCCATGTGGAACCATCATGCAAACACTTCATCTTCATTATAAAAGAGTCAGCTCCTGATAAAGGGATTGCAGTTTACATGATAAGCATCTGCGCTGTCTTAAGTTACACATCCCTATTGTTTGTTGGTCTGCTGGACACATTACTGCTGTCCATTTTGCCGTACTTCCCTTAATAAGTATATTGCGGAAGGATGGCTTTTTTCAGTGTATATTTTAAAGGAACTATCTCTTATCTTTGTCTTAGCCACATCTTTTATTCCTCTCCCTTCCCCTCACCCCTAAAAAAAAATCTATTGACATAAGAATAAATCCTGATAGTGAAAGCAAGAATTTGTTACATTCTGGTGCTGCGTAACAAACCACGAGTAGGGATAAATTGTTGGTTGAATTCTTCCTATATGTGCAATATTTATTACTTTCCTTGAAAGGGACACAATATTCATCTGCAACATTTCATCCAAAGAGCTTTTTCCAGAAGACATTATCAAGTTTTCCCTCCAATATGTGTGCCATATAGTCACTCTATTTCAATTACTGTCATATGGTGTGAATATGGTATGTATGAATATGTAGGCCACTTGGGCAGTTTTCCAGTTTAAAACTCTTAATGTGTAAAAAGCAGACAATCTTAAACACATAGTTTACAATGATATTTTATCACTGAAACTAGCAGATCTTACTAGCCCCTGATAGGAAGTGTCTATTGATAAGTTCCTACCATTACATCCTGTGGAAGGATTGTCTTGTTTTTAAGGCATGGGACGAAGGAGCCACGAGGTCTAGGCTCTAATCAAGAGTTTCCTTCAGTCTTCCTGTGTGACCAAGACTGGCCAGGGTTTTTGGGTCATTCTTGGATGCTGATTCTCACCTTGCCAGTATTTGCATATCATTTATCCACACAGAGAACTGAAGGCTGCTTTTTAGGAAAACTGAATTTAGTGTAACTTGGATTTAGCTAAAAGCATTCTCCTAAACTTCAAAATTCCATATATTTTTTTAGCAATTTTCTTTCTTTATGCCCTATTCAGCATTATTTTGAATGTAAGGCAGTGATGATGGGAGTCTCTGTTACTCCAAACACAGGCCTGCAGCTCATTTGGCTTCTCGGTGACCTGGGCTCCTAGCCTTGTGTCTGCATGCCAAGGTTGTCCAGGCTGTCGTACTCGTCAAGTTCCAAATCAGATGAGAGCAAGTGCGCTCAGCCTGGCATGGCCTACACAGTCCTGTTGACTACAACCAGTTATCCTCGGGAATAAGGGTTATGGCCCTGGAACCACAGCAATCAGCTACCATAATCATATTTTTCTAGAGACGTGTGGTCACCGATTCTAAAAGCAGTGTTTTTCTAATAGGGGAGAGATGCTGGTTACAGGGCTGTGCTTGTAACTTGCGTGCAAGAAGTGTATAAGTGAAGTCTTGTTCTATTTGTAAATGCTTTACAGTTTTTCTAATGAGAACTTGTTTTTCTTAAGGTTTCTTTTGAGGACTTAGATTTCTTTAAGGTTGGAGAGACTAGTCAATTGTCTAGACAAAACAAGACATAGAATTTCATCATTTACCCTAGCAGCGGGTATAACAAATTCTTTGTTTAAAGTTCATCTTCCAGAAACACATCTGATCTCGATTGAGACATCAAGAGACAAAGACTCTGCCATTTCTCTAGTTCTTCAAAGTTTTACCCACACTTTCTGGTTAAAAAGTGGAATATTTCTCCTCTAGTTTCAGTTTGCCCAGCCTTAACCTCCAAATATTTATTGTTGTTCCTTGATTCATGATTTATTTACCTGTCTTTCTCCCCTAGACTAAAGAAATTGGAGGAGACCTAGTTGGCTGTCTAACAGGAAGTTACTTCGTCACTGTGGCTAGGGGAAAGAACACTGAGGCTTTTCAATGTGTAGTGTATCTTCCATAGTCTCTGTGTGGTCCACAATTTTTAGGCAAATCCATCTAACCTGTGTGTTTTTAGGTTTTTTTTTTTTTTTTTTTTTTTTTTTAGCTTGGTAAAGAAGGGAAATTCTTTTACGTATTGGCCTGCCAGAAGAATGAACAGACTTTGTCAGACCTATGTATCCCCTAGCACCGGGAACAAGTTTTTTTAAGAAAAAGGTGTGACAAAGACGTAGAGTATATAGAATAATAGAATACAGAATAAATCTACTCAAAATTCTAAGGAAAAAATAAAGTACATCCTAGGATCTTGAACTATATTGCTGTTATCTTAAAGTGTCCCAAAATGAAAACTAGGAAGCTCAAACATGGAAACTGACATAGCCTTTGCGCCAGGTTTTAAGAGATGTTAATGAATGTGTGTTCATGTATTATTTTTTTCTGAGAATCCTCTAGTTGGTTCAAACAAGTTGCACTTTAAAGCATTTGATGAAGTTTTGAGTGATTAGTGTGGCCCTTTGAAATGCTTGGCTAACAACCTTGAAGGAAACTCAGGCCTAGAGAAGATGAAAAACAATTATGTCTTTCATATCTATTGATATGAAGAGAAGATGAAGGCTAGATGAAGAACTCTTTTTCATATAACATCTAGAAAGAATTTCTGCCAATTGTGGATGAGGGCAGCCTTAATTCTGCTTTTTATAATTATCATCTTCTCTAGCTTTCCACTGCTTTAAAAACCTGTTTTATAGCAGGATGCATGCCAATTGTTTGCTCTGAGTGAATTCTTTTTTCTCTACTATCTTTATTACTTTTAGAAAAAATATACCGAACTAATTCTTTCTGCTATACTCATGCACCTTTCTTGCACTTCTTCGACATAAAATTTGAGGTAAAGAAAGTTAAAT
>JAWLRI010000720.1:513825-575458 GCA_034781795.1 Crypturellus tataupa | reverse complement strand
AACTAATTCTTTCTGCTATACTCATGCACCTTTCTTGCACTTCTTCGACATAAAATTTGAGGTAAAGAAAGTTAAATTCATGTGTTCTGAGTGAGAATCTCAATTTATACCATTTTTTTTTTCTTCTAGATTATGCAAAAATCAAAGCTATCAAATTTGTGAAGTCAGAACAGGGCCATTCATGTGTATATTTTTAATGATGGGTCTTAGAAGGAAACAGGAAAGTGTTGAACCAGTCAACAGTTCCAAACATTTAAGCACAATGGTGTGTGAATTCATCACTGTGGTAACTCCACTGAAGAACTGGTTTATATGAGAACCAAATGTGTTGCAGTAACTGCTTTGTTTTCCTTTGCTGCCTTTTTTCTTTCTTTGTATGTGTGGGGTTTTTTTTTTAAGAAATGATCTCAATCTATACTATTCACTAATAAAAAATATTTTAATAAAAAAGTGGTGTAAAGGAAATACACATATGTGTTTGCATCAACTGTCTGTACCTATGTAGTTGCTAACACTTTGTTCAGCCCTTTTAAAGATGGCTATTAAATCTCATTCTCATTTTCCATATTAATAGAACAAGATTTCATTTTTAGTGAACCCTCAAAGCAGTAATGAGCATTGTTAACATGTAACAACAATGCCCAAGGGAAAGTTTTCAAAGCCGGTCTATCCTTAAGGCTTTGCTGTTGATGTACTACACTGTCATCGAGCCGAGAGCGGTTAGAGCTAGTCTGTTTGGAGAGTTTGGCTGAATATTTCTCTTTAATATATTGGAAGAATTATGAATGGTTTAGGTGCTGACCTAGGGAAAACTGGGAATTTTTGTTTAACGGCTTAAGAACTGAGGGGCAACGTTATAAAAATAACTATACCTCCTGCTCATTTTAAAGTGTATCAAATTGTGCTTTTGTACTGATGATTTTGCTTCTACGCAGATTTTCATATGAGGTTAATGAGAAGACATTACCAAGGCATGCAGTGTTGCACATGAGCAGGGCAGCTGAAAGAGTTATGTAGTTATAAACAAATAATTGATGTTACATTTTAATTGCTTTTTCAGAAGCCCAGTTCTGTCTTTTGAGGGAGTATTATCTGTCTTCTTAAATGCAGAGTATTATCCTTATTTTATTTATCATATATAACAAAAAAAACCTTGTTTGAAGCAATAACAGTTCACTGTTTTCAACTGAATGCCTTGGCCATAAGAAATTGGTCAAGAGCATATGCATTGAAATTCCTGCATGAGTTGTAATTTAGCAAAATGACCTCCTTCAGTGCTAGAATTGGAGTTCGGGATTTTAGGTTAACGGACATGACATAACGGCATAAGTGGCATGAGGTGTCCCTGCTTGGTGTTCACAAGGCTGAAGAACAGTGTATTACAGCAATGATACAGAATATGTTTTCATTTTGAAGCTTGCTTTCCTTGCTGTTAAAATCAACACAAATATTTCAGCATAAAGACTAATGACACTGTTCTGACCCATGCTCTGTTTCAAAATTGAAAACTATTGGTGTATTCTTTTGTTTTAGTTTATGGAATGGATGGCTAAATAGTTGTCATTTAACCATCTTGATTCACAGCACATGGTCACACCGTTGCCCTTTTGTTGGGTATAAACTAAAGGTCATCATGTCCTAAAACAACTAAATGTGAACAGACAAGTTCAATAATGTCAAAGCTCAAAAATATTGACAGCCCAAGAGGTGTGCTGCATATTGTGTGGTCCTGTCCTTTTCTTTGCAATGGGTGAGGATATAGGAGTAATCCTAATGGTCAGTTAGACTCCAGACTCTTGCCATTTCTTAACTTAGATGTATTTCACTTTACAGGAGTTGATTTGTGCTGTAGGAGAGGTGAGTCTTATAAGGGATATCTTATAAAACTTTTTCAGTCTTTGTTTTTAAACCTAAAAGTAAGTTAAATAGAGATACAATGTCAAATCTGATAGCAGGAAGACAGAAGTTTGTTCAAAGCGTAGACGGCTTTGTAGCTTTCTTTCCTTTCTGATTACTGGAGACTGTACTATGTGAAATGCACTCTCCATGCTTGGAGAAGCATCTTTCTCCGTACTTGGTGTCATCATCTGATTTGCATAGGTTATCAAAATGGTGCTTCATGATAAGCTGTAAAAAGGGATCGTGGCTTTCAACATATTTCTCCATGATCACTGAACAGGTATAAGATGGCACAAATCCCTGAACAGCATAATGTCTAACTGTATTTCATATCATTTATAGACTAGTGCTTGTGATTCACTGTTTGGACCGCAGCAGAAGTCTGAAAGCTGTATTTGAGGCAGAGATTTTGCTTTCTGATGGAGCTGAGGATTCTGTTTGAAAATTCTTCCTCAAAGGCTTACAGAAATCGAACGTGTGCAGGAGTCTGTGTCCTTAGCTAGTCCTCTCCTACAAATTCTCTCCTGTCAATGATCCTCATTTGCCTCAGACTACCAAGTGTCCACACCAACTTCATTATTTATACTTCTGCTTGTGGACTAGATGTCTTCTCTGATACCTAATCTGTTTTCAAACTTTGTCATCTTATTATCTGTTGTACCCCAGCTTCAGGTTCTCAGCAAGCCTGAACCTTTCCTGCCATTCTACTTTCTTTTGTCTTTCTTCCATACTTGCGTCAATACATTTTGTCATTTTTTGAATGGGGAGCAAAAAAGGAAAAAAAGGGAGAAAAAGGAAAAAAGGAAAGGGAAAAGCTGTAATTCAGCCTGTTGTGACCAGAGTCTGATGATATTGAGCTGCACCCTAGCTTTGTATAGTGTTTGTTTAAATACTGTTGCCCTTCTAGTGTATTAATTCATACATAAAAGTAGGCTTGTTTTCCTTCAACTGCATGCTACAATACTTCATCTTTGGTTCCCGTAAACACTTGTTCCTTCTCCCTATATGAAGGTTCGATTCAGCCTTCTTTTCAAAGAGTGAATGGATATGAGTGTCAGCTTATAAATACATGTATTTGAATCTGTGACTGATTTGTGGCCGGATTCTTTTTGATTATTTTTATCTGTCTGATTTGCATCCATTTGCCTCTGCCTGGATGTGGATAACACATAGAATAAATGAGTAAGTAAATTAGGGGAAGAGGCAGGGAGAGAGGATGCATGAATGGATGATAGGGAAGGAGAGTGAGAATAAGCAGAAAGGAATACATAAATGGTGATTAAGAAGTACACTAAGACAAGGAACAAGCAGTGATCAAAGTAGAAGAAGAGAAATTAAAAGGATTCAAAGCTGAATAGAATAGAAAGTCTGAAAAGGAGTGAAAAGAAATAAATAAGGGCTTGCTGCCCACTGATTACACTTAGAAGATCAGAAAGGGAGTACTTTTAATTATGCAAAAGAACTAGAATTGAGTTTGTCTGGGGTTGAAAGGATGGACACTCCTTTCTTCACCCTTAGTGAATTGTCCCAGACTCAGAGCAGTAAATCTGAGCATTTGGCAGTGGTGAGTGTTTGCTACAAGGCTTCTGTGCTCTGAACACACACTGGTGGTGTTTCTGTACCATTCTCACAGATGTGTGTGGAGAATTCCCTGAATGTCAGATCACATTGAGTCTGTATCTTCTTCTTTCAACCGTGCTGGGTAGAGTTAGCATTCTGTTGTGCTCTCCAGTCTGACTTTTGCTCTTATCAACCTATCTATAAATGAAAAAATGAAAAAACACCAAGAAAACAATAAAACACTAACAAGGCCATCTTAAACTAGTCATATTGATGTTCCCTGTTTTTTTTCACATCCAAACCCATGTTCCTGCATGTTATTGCTTGTCATGTTGTATCTCAGAAGCTTTGTTAGCACCTGCGGGCAGAATGTGCCACTGTTCAGTGTTACACAATACAAATGTACTGCACAGTTCAAATAATACATAGCATGAGTTTTTGAAACTGCTACTGTGACTGAGGAATGAAAGCTTTTTGTTATTACATTACCTGCTCTCTCAGGCATCTGACTTCTGTTTGACTTCACTTGAGTTCCCTCTATTCATAAAACACCAACAGTCACTACCTCTCCTACCATTGTGTTTATTTTCTTTACTTTCTTCTTTTCCTTTTTTTTTAAGGTTAGAGAAGCATCCAGACACAGCTAGTTTGCCTGTTTTCTCTCTGTCCATTAAATTTTTACTCTAGTGCTTAACTGATTGCAAGTACTCGCATGCTAATAATCAAGTATATGTTTAAAGGGGCTTTCTGGATTAGTTTTGAGGGGGAAACTCATTCCCATTCTGTACCTCTTTTACTTGTATCACAAGGAGATCTCAACCTTTATTGGAACTTACAGTTGCTGTTGAGCAATGCACCATTAATATTTATATACTTATATTGCCTGTAGTGGTATCTCAGGACTCAACGCATCCTCTGGCAGTAAGTGCTGAGGAAAGACAAAGCTTTGAATTTTCTGCCCCAAACACCTTACAACCTGTGCAGATGAGACAAAGACAGCAAGTAAGGTAGAGAAATGTCAAATGGCATCTCAGAGACTATCAGACCAGACATCATGTGAATCCCACAATGGTTGATGTATGATATTGTTGGAGATGCTGTTATGGTTAAAGCCTCTCAAGAAGACAAAGCTTGCCCTGTGGCTCCACCAAACCATGAAGATTAGTTTTTGTTACTTGCTTTGAATCCTTGGACACACATGGAAGCTGGGACATTTCTCATGGTGATGTCTGTCACTTGTCCCCTGAGGAGTGAATCACAAAAATTGAGATGACTGCTTTTGACTTGAAATATGCCAATGTGATAAATAAAAAATCCCCATCAGAAAGAAAATACAGATCTGCAGTAGGAAAAGATTTCTGAAGATTATTTATTAACTGATGATGTCTCATTATCTTTCTCCTGTCTTCTTTTTCTCTCCTTTTTATTTTTTCCATTTTTTTTCTACAGCAATTGTATGCTGCCCAACTTGCTGCAATGCAAGTGTCTCCGGGAGGCAAGATACCTGGCATGCCCCAAGGTAACCTCGGTGCTGCTGTATCCCCTACCAGCATCCACACAGACAAGAGCACAAACAGCCCTCCGCCCAAAAGCAAGGTACCGTACCAGTCCCTGCCGCACTGCCGTTTCTCACAGCGTTGTTATTTGCACAGCCGCCTTCTGAATGATACCCCTGTGCTGCTCAGCTGCAGGCAGCTGTGTTCTCATACAGCTTTAGGAAGTAAGAACATTTCCTTAGTGCCCGTTTTACAGTGGGAGAACAGCGAAATCAGCAGTGAATACCACCTCAACCAAGATCCCCTGGGTTCCCTTGCAGTGCTAAAGTGAACAGACTGTTATTTCTTTCTTCTTTGGTAACAGGTAGCCAGCGAAGGTCACCAGCCTCCTGTGCCACTGTACAACTATCACCCCCACCCTCAGAGCTAGAGCTAGATTAGCAATGCACCAGCGAAAGATGGGAAGCACAGGGACATCTTGGCAGCAGCCCAGTTCTGTCTGGGGGCTCAGCAGGAGTCTGTGGAAGAATGAGTATCTAAATCAGTGTTATGTTGTGTCACAGAACAGGCTTGAAACTGTTTATCAAATGATAAGCTCTTACTCTTGCTGGTAGCGGGGCAATTAGATCTTTACTGGTTTAAGAGGTCACTACCAGTGGATGGCAAGTTAGTTACAGAGAGAAGCAAGACACAAAATATGTCCAGCCTTTCTTTGCTGGCCCAGCGTAGGTAATTCAGGTTCTGTGATTTCTCAGCAAGTTGTTTAGATTTCAGTTGCCCTATCAAAATGAGATATATAATTGTTTCCTCTACACATTGAAGCTCCTATACAGCAATATTCTAGTACAGATGTTGGTGTCTGGGCTGAGTAAGAAGGTTGAAATCAGTGTTCTAAGTTAGAGACAAACATTGTCTTTTCCTTCTGCTAAATCAACTGAACAAATGCATGCGGTAAATTCTTGCAAATATTTTTTTTGTTTTCATCTTTCATAATTGCTCATCCCAAAAGTACTGTTATAAGTTTGATTCTGCAAACTTTACCCTTTTTTGTTGTTGCTGTTGTACTTGCCCATAAAGTGACTACTGAAAAATCTGATCCAATCATTAAAGGTAGTTTCCAAAAGAAACATACTGAATTTACCTTCTAGGTAGGATTCCTATAGTGGCAACAAATGGGATTAACAGAATACATAAATATGCCTGAGATCTTGTGGAATCAGACCTATACATATAATAATTCTTTGAGTAAAATTTAATTTTTTTCTTAATTTTAAAGAAAAATGAAAAATGAAAATTTATCTTTAAAGAAAATTTTCAAAAGTCACTAAATTATTTTGATGCACACTGCTTGTGCATGTGCATGTTCCTAAATTATTTACTTTTGAGAATGTCAGCTGCTATTACTGTTCCTCTAACAAATTTAATTTTTGAATTATTTCTATATTTTGCTAAAGAACATCTCATTAAATCAGTAGAATAAGATGTGCTCAGTGTATTCCACAATGAAGATCAGGCAACTGGTCACAACTGAATGATGAATATTAGTTGTTTCAAAACAGCTAGTAAAAATTTAGCTGAGGAATTCAGGGAAAAAGCAGTCCCATTAAAATGACAGCAAGAGCTTGGTAAAAATGTGTCCTTTCTTTTTGTTAGTGTCCTCTAGCGTGCTGTCCATGTCCTTTATCATGTCAGAAAGGATTCCTTGAATTGACAGTAGTGTCTTCATTTTTACCCTAACAGTAAAGTGGCAAAGATTAAAAATAACCAGACAAATAAATAATGCCATTGTCAGCTCAGTGAGATGTATGTTCAAAGAATAAAAGAGATGGAACTAGTGGCTGTTATATTAATGGATCAAACTTACGGTCTGTGCTTCCTTTCTTCTCTCCACAGTACAGACTTTCTGACTTTCTCAAGTTTGTCCTTGGCTTGGCCTCCTCTTTTGTATACTGTACAGCTAGAAATCACAAAGTCAGGCAGTGTTTGATGATACTTTTTTTTCCCAAAATTTCATGTCTATGGTTTATAAGAGATTTTTGTGCATTTTACAAGGGGGTTTTGTGTGTGCATAGTGGCTTGCTAGATGCACTGCACTTAAAATCCCAGTGTTGTTTTTGGATCTTGCCAGCACAAACAGCCTGTCTGATGAGATCTAAGGGGGGACAGTATTTATTTTGTGGCAACTGTAGGCCTGCCATATCTGGTGGTAACATCAAGCATAACCGTCTTACCGGCAGCTGTCAAAATCAGCTCTGTTCTCCCTTGTGTTTTGTTGCTTTTTCGTTTTCATAGGTGTTCAGTGCCTTTGGCTTGCAGCTCTGCAAAACACAAAACTTATTTGCAAATTGGAAAAAAAAAAAAAAAAAGAGTGGGCCACAAGGAAAGGAAGGGGGCTCCAAAAGGCTGTAAAATCGTGCAGCGTGAGCCCTGTGATGCATGCTGTTTTCAATCTGCTGTGTGCCAGTTGGAGGCTCCGAGAGAGAGCGCGAGAAAGAGAAAGGATAATGCTGAGAAATGATAGAGTGGCTGTGACCTCCAAGCTCAGCCTGGAAATCCAAGACATTGATTTCACTTAGCATTCCCGCTGAGAAATCCGGCGGAGTTCAGTTGTAATAAAAGAACAAGATTCTGTTCTAATGGTAATGGCGTATGACAGACATATCACTTTGTCTGTCCTCGGCACCGGGGAGAGGGGAATTGGAGAAAGGTCACCTGACCTGCCTGTGGTGTTGTGCGAATGCCGCGCTGAGCTTTGAACTCCAGCCTGGAAGCACAATTATTTATCATACTAAATGGTAAAGAAACCTTTATAGTGCCTACAGTAATTAGAATAAAGCTTACACAATAATGAAATGGCCCAGCTTAGAAAACACACTGGTAAATCTGTGCTAGTTGCAGAGGCTGAAGCTTGTATGTGGAAACCATGTGCCTTAGCTTGTCCCTTCCGTTGCTTTTTCCAAAGTCTGTTTGTGTTCAACATTTCCAAAAGTTTATTGTGTTCGCTGCTTTTTTCTTTCTTTTTTAAGCTGTTGCTAAGGAGTATCTGCCTGAGTTTCACAGCCTTTCCCTCTCCCAGCAGCAGCTTGATCCGTGAAGTCAGTTCATGGTGGTCTTTCTCAGTGAGTCACTACACATCAGGCCTCCACAGATGAACAGTTAATGCCTCAGACAAGCTTTCAGTAGATGCTGTTTGCCGAATCTCTATTTTCAGCCCTCAGTTTACACTGGCGCTGCTTTGGAAATACACTCAAGTGTTTGGAGACAAGGCGACAGCCTTACCTGAGAGTGTGTCAAGCTCCTGGCAAACATCTAGGTCACTTCTGAAAAGCTATGTTTTTTCCCTTGCGTAGCACATCAAAGTTACTGTGCTGCTCTTTGCAAGGATTCTTCAAAGTCGGCCTCAGCAGCAGATGGAACAACTGCTGGCTCTAGAAATGCTGAGAAGCATGAGAGGGAATTTGCCAAGGATCATCCTTTAAATCTAGTAAGACTTGAACACATCCCTGAGACTCCTCTAAGACCTTGGCAACTCCCATACTGGCAAACCTTTTATCAGTGGCCCTCACCAGTGTTTGAACATTGTGCTGGGCAAGCTAACCTGGCATTTTCTGTCGCCTCACTTGCCTTTCAACAGATGTGACCTGGAATAGACGAACCCACTCACTTCCCAGGTTTCTGTGCTGTACCTTTTAGGAAACCATGAAGTAGAGATGCCATTAGGCTGTGCTGCACATTCTGTCAGGTTTTGGTTAGGGAACGGAGCTGGCGCTGTACGTTCTTCCAAGAAGAAATCTCTGTGCCAGAAGAACTGATTTAAGAAACAGAGCTAGTGGAGCCCGTCCAAAAGAAAATGCGTGTGTCTTGCGGAAATGGATTTTAACACAGCTTCTTCTTGAGCAGTTTTAAAAACAGCCGGTATGCTAATCATACCATTCAAATTTACCAAGGCCTCCTCCACAACCATTTGAGAGGCAACTGTCTTAAGTTTGCCAAATCGTGCTGGATTTCCAAAGTCTGTCTTAAGCACATTTTGCCCTTGATACTGTAAATACTTGCATGCTGCTCAGATGGGTGTTCAAGGGGGTTACATGCTCCCAAGCAAGTAGGAGAGGTCTAGGCACAGGTGAAGATAGGGACTAGGCAGAATAACCCAGCAGCCAGTCCCATGATTAACTTCAAGCTTCTTTCTTGCACACTGGCGCACAGGGGAAAACAGAAGTAACCTGATGAAGGATTGTGTATGCCTGGACAGAGACCCTTGTCACGGTGCCAGGATTCTTACTAATAGGTACAAGCTTCCCTGACCTCAGAGGAGCTACATCTTCCTGTTGAGTAAAGACAGCAACACCATCCTCAGCAGTAAGCAGGTCCCCTTCAGTCCTGTCCTTCTTCCTTGCTTTTTGCTGCACACATAAATAGAACATCTAGTGTGTGGGGGTGTCACAAGATCTTATCCCTTCCTATGTAATCTATCAAATAAAGTGATTCTGGAGTAAATTTTCGATGTAGCTTGTAAATGTAGCTAAATGATTCCCAGGATTTGATGGAGAGCAACGCATTGTCTGTAGCATATGCTGAAAAACAAGAGTAATTCAGTGTGAAATGTGACAGGGGAGAATTCCTGGGCGCTTTTCTTTTAACCTTCCTACGACCTCCGCCCTAACCCTGCTCACAGTTGTGTCTCTATCAATGGCAACGGTATACAGATTGTCCAAATCAATTTTTTTGTTCTTTTCAAATACTTCTGGCAGTGATGTTACTATTTGCTCAGCAGTAGCACCTGGGAGTTGTGACAAGGAAAGGAAATGTGTTTCAGACAAGCCAGAAACAGCACTAAGCAGTTGGATAGACACAATCGGATTCTCCTCAGCTGCACTACCCAGACAAATATCAGTGTGAATCTTGAACAGAAGATGGTGCTTTATTTTCGCGTTATCTGGTCCTCTGATCACCAGAGTAAATACTGAACTGAAAATCTTTCTTGTTGCTTGTGGTCAGCAGCAGAATCTCCTTTTAGAGGCATAGAGCTTGTCCCTCTGATAGAGCACAGATTGGCCATAAAACGACCAAACATTCTCCTTGGGAGCTTCTTGTGTATTTGAAGAGTATCAGCTGACAGTGTTGCAGTTGCTGCCATATACACCAGCCATGTGCTGCTCGTGGTAGGGTGGAAAGGGACCTTGCTCTCCTCTCACCTAGGTGATCCCAATAATGAGATCCCAGTGGGAAACTACAGCTGACTACACTGTAAATTTTACTGTTGATACTTCCCTATTTCGAAAAAAATAAGGAGAAGTATTTACTATGGGGAACTGGTTGAGAGTTTGCTCTCCCTTTGGAAACTGGTGATGAGAATGTATTTACCAGTTTCAGCAGGAAGCTTTCTTGACTCAGGTTAAAAATACAGTAATCAAACAACAATAACAAAAACAACAGCAACAAAACAACAACAAAAACATCCGAAGGGAAAGGGAGAGAATCCAGGATGGTTCAGTAACAGGGACACTCATTTAAATGACATTTCTGATTGTAATACAGGCAAATTGTTGACTTGAACTTCGTTTTAGATTACTACCCTAAGCAACTCAGCTATTTGGAGGTCTTTGTCCCGCCTTTTTTCACCTTTCTCTTCTGTATGCCAGCACAGAATGTGAAAATTTATTTTGGAGGACAAAGTTAAGCTCTGTTACAGACATAACTGCATCATTGTGCTTGCCTCATCTAGCTATGACTATTCCAGAGGTCATATAGATTGCTTTTACCCTTAGTGTTTCCTTTTTTATCCCTGTGTTTTTCATGATTGTGAACATGTTACAGGAAAGTAATTAATTTGAGCTCTACAGGTGATGGGTGATGACTACATTGTTATTCATATGTAGAAGGATATCAGCATTTCCCCTTTATAACATAACACTTTTAAAATTATTTAATGCTATCAAATATATTTGGAGATGTGAGCTAATTGTTGTATGACACTGCAAAGTACTTTACCTATAAAGAGGACAGTTGTATGATAAGAGGACTGATCTTGGCAGTGTTCAGCTGATTAAATGGTGTGACTGCTTGTGCTGGATGGGGCCAAACTCTTTTTTTCCTGTCTGTGAAGTGCTAGAGAAGAGAAAAAGGGACTGTGCAAAACTACTACATTGTCCATGCAACTTTGTATCCTAATGGCAATTATTGTCCTCTTTATTGATGAAAGAGCTCAGCAGCTGCTGAATGCACTTCTGGGCAGGAGGGAATTAAGGTGTCTTTACTTTCAGCAGAGTACTGGGGTATTTTAGAGTGAAGGGCTTCCCAAAAGTAATGGAAGACACAGCATTCCTGCTAGGAGTTTGCTGTGTTTACAGTAGGTTTGTCTCCAGTATTTGCAATTTAGGTTTGGAGAGTTTCTTGGCTGGATGCAAATCTTTATCTGCCATTGATTTAAAAATCCTTGCAAATGAATCCATTAAACTTTTCTGCACCAGAGAAGCAGTTAGACCTAGAACATTATAAATCAGTGCATTCAAAACATTATTCAGCACTTGCATTTCCCTGTCCCCTTGTCAGTCCATTTAACAGGTAAGAAATTGCTGTGAAACAGTTAAGAGGTACAGAGGCAATAATGTATAGAGCTATAAAATGAGGCCTTATCTGTGCTGTAGTACTTTGTACTTTTTAAATATCTGTGTTCATTCTTTAATGGAGAGCTTGTAGCTAGTTGTCTCTTTACCTGGCAGCCTATTTTGTTTGCTGCTTTGTGTTCCCGCTCCCAAATAGAAGAATGTAGAGTGGGTGACGGGATCTTGGAGACTTTTTTTTCTCTTCTTTGCTCTCCTCCCTGTGCATGACAGCCAAGCATATAAACAATGACTTTTTACACCACTTGCCTGAGCACAGTGAAATGATGTGTGTTCATGGAACTTCTTAAGATGATTTTTTTTTTTTTTTAAAGACTGTGTTCTGAACAATAAAAACAGTGTTAATAACAGTATCTGAGAAACAGCAGCAGAGGCAACTGTTGGGACCAACACAGCATTCTTGCTGCTTTCTGTACCTCTCCACTTTCCTAAGAATAAATTAAATGCGTGGCAGGGCTCCTGGGATGCTCTTTCAGATTAACTTGCTACAGTTCTGTTTCCTGATACCGCGTCTCTCTGGCAGGAGCCCGCTTCCCGAGCAGAGCTGCCAACCAACCAGCCCTTGCAAGACGCGGTCAGTACTTTTAATAACAAAAACTCAGAAGAAACCATAACAAAGAGAAAAGAGGAACAAAAGCCCTCTGAAATCTGTGGTTCTCAAAACAAAAGCGAGCCCCACAAATTAAGCAAGACCAGTGCATTTCTGGCAGAGAGGTCCTGGGAGAGCAGAGGGAGAACAACAGAGACGTAGAACAAAGTGGTAATGACTAAGAGGCAGTCTGTGCTCCTGACACGTTCCTTCCTGCAAGGACCTTGCTTACCTTGTGTGAACCGTCCAACGATCCACATTTTCCTAAGTGGGAGAGGTTTGGGGTGGAGGGGAGGAGCTCGGGTAGACAGGGAGTAGTTTTCATTCTTTTTGGGTAACTGTTCCATAACACTGGCTTCGCAGTGACATTGCAGACTGAGACATTACACCATGTACTATTATTTTCAGGAGGCAGCCACTAAAATCAGATCCAGTTTCAGGTTCCCTCAACATTCAGGAATGTTGGGACCTGACAATTTGTTTCAGTTCTATGTCTTATTTTGTTACTTAGAAATATTTAGGCACTTATTTCTCTAGAGGCCTTATGGTGGAACTGCCCACCTAGTGACACTTGGAGGAAGGAATTTCAATAAGGAAGAGCAGCACTTCAGCAGGGAACCCCAAGCAAGAAAACATTCTCATGCTCTCACAGGACTTTTTCTTTTTATGCCCGTAAGATGGCTGTTGTGCTGATGTACTCCATCCCAAGAGTAGCAGTGAATGTGTCTAAGAGTGACAGCATAAAATCTGGAGCTGCATAAGGAAACAAAAAAGATCTGATTTTTCTGGTTGCTGTTGTTTTTGTCACCCTTGCCTTTCATGTGGACTTGTTTTGGGAGGATAGTTGGGAAATACCTAAGAGAGATTATTTCTATTGTGGAAGGGAAACCAGCCATGAGGAGGCATTCATATGTGAAGTTCAGCTTGAGAGGAAGTCAGCCTTCTTCATAGAAGGCTGCCAGGTGTCAGGGCACCTTTCACAGCACTGAAAAGATGAAGGATCAATATCAGCTCCAAGTTTAAGTGTAGACAACAGAAACAGTCAGTTACACTAGTATTGCAATAGTTTCCGTCTTGATATGAAACTCATTTCAAGTAAAGTTCAACTGTCTTTTATTCCAAGGATTTCTAGACCCTGAGCTGTTAGACTCTCCAAGTCAAGGAATATGCTTATTCCAGGAGCACAGGCTTGTGCAATGTACTGCTCTCATGAAGTGAGAGACAGTCTGAAATACAGCAAATGATTCTGACTCTACAAGATTCTTCTATAAGGCAGTCAGATGCCTCAATTTTGGCACTAATTTTTCCCTTTCACAACAAGTTTAGGTTGGAAAGTCTAGGTACTTTGTGGAATATGTTTATAATGACAGTAAAGTCCATAGGTTGCCATGGCAGGCCTGTCCATGGGACTGTAGGGTACCTATGTGCTACTAAACATAGCAGTTTTCAACACAGAAAGTAAATTTCTGAGCTGTTTGTATAAAATTTTAATATGATCGGTCTGGTAGCTTCCAGAAGCTGCTTGCGTTGTCTGCTGAGAGTGGTTTCTTCCGCATGTTACATGCTAGATTTGAAATTAGCTACTCTTGACACATTCAGACAGAATGCAATTTGAACTAAGCATCAAAGAAATCTCGTTTGCAGTAAGTATTACTGCACCCATTGCTGCATGATTAACATTCAACAAGGAGACTCTACAAACTCTTTTTTTTTCCTTTTTTAATCTGAAACATTTTAATCTGTAATCCTTACTAGCTGTGGATAGTTGAAGAGAAGCAACATTAGCAGCAGAATGCAGGAGGAATCTATTTTATTTTCAGTTTCAAAGAGACAGCTTCTTATAAGTTGGTATGGACTCTAGAATGATATTAAAGGCTTGGCAAACATTGCACTGAAGTTTCTGAGAACTTTGCATATGTTGTGTAGCATATATTTTAAATGGCTGGCTGTGAAATGGAAAGGATGTGAAAGAGGTTTTCAGAGAAATTACGTGTTAATCCTGTTACTGTAGAGAATATAGGTTTCTCAAAGCAGTGTAGCCATGTCTTGTAGTGTTATAATGGATAGTTTCTTTAAAGACTCAGCTGCTCGAGCCATGCGAATGTATAACAATCTCATTTAAACAAAAAGCTTCTGGCCATAGTGCCTGAAAGGTAGAGACAAGTATAAATGTATTTCAAAGGCTTAGAGGGCAGCTAACAAAATGAACCTAAGACTTAGTATTTTAATTAGGTTTCATTAATTTTCAGAGATAAATCAAAGAAGACTCCATGTTTGCAATTCTGCATAAACATCATTCAGTAGAGTTAAATTTTTTGGCCTGGAAAAAGATGTTTTGAGAGTATCCAAAAAGGGTGGAAATTAGTGGCAGCCAAACTGAGACAGCAAATCATTTGGTTTTCTGACAATATTAAACAAGAGTTCATATATGAAACCAGTTAGACGATTTTGATCCTGATGTGTACCTTCAGCCCTTAATTGATTTCAAATGTAGATTTTTTATTATTTTTTTAAGCAATTAGTCAGTTGAACTTCTGGTTGTTTCATTTCAGTTGCTCCTTTTTTCATGTTGTTTTGCGGCAGGGGAAGATAAATTGATATCATGACAGTCTCTTTGAAAAGAAAGAAATGGTTGAGGAAAAAGTATCTTTGAGAAAAGATTGTTCAGTATCACAGAGGAGAAGACCTGGTCTGCAATGGAAATGCTGGACAGAAAGCTCTTCAATTTCCACTCATGGGGAGACTGAAAGAATGTCACTTAGCATTTCATAAGTTATTAGTGTTTCCTAAACTTTTTTTTGAGTGGATGTGCCAGCACCTGCTAGTGGACTTTTAAAAAATGGGGAGTGTTTTTAATAGCTATGTGTGTTTGGAAGTGTAACACATGGGTTCGTACAGGCTTTCAGCTGACATGCCAAGCAGTGACATGTCACGTCATGAATCAGCCACATCGCGTTATATGATTTAAAGCTAACAGAACACAACAGGAGTTGCATAGTGACAAACACAACCCAACATGACATATCCATGGGAAAAATTGGCATAAAAAGCTCCTTAAAGTTGAGTTTCAGGGGTACATTTATTCCTCTCCGGAGTGCTCCAGAGAAAACTCTGAAGCAGTGTACCAGAAAAAGGAGTAATGTAGTGACAGAATTACTAAAGCAGTTTTAATTCAGTGGACCATTAGGGAGACAACATGATTATCACAGTTCTGGAGAATACGTTTATTATGTCAGATTCTTGTGATTTTCTCCCTTTCTAAAGGTAGCTCTCTCAGGGCTGCAGTCATTCCAGGTCAGTGAATATTTTCGTTTATGGCGATGCTAAGAGCTGTATAGACTACAGTTTACAGCTGCAACTTAATACATTTTGAATTTAGCTGTTGGTTGCCTCAGTAAAATCTTGAATACTTCCAGTCTAAACTCGTGTTTTTTCTGCTTCACTTGCAGATCGGAATGACTCCCTTTTGCGCCTGTTTCCAATATTGTCAGTCTTCTCTGAAACGGTTTTGTTGCCTTTCTGGATATTCCTAGGCTGGCTTGTGATGGCCACTGAAAATCATGAGTCAGCAATTAAAACTCTGGGATGAATTAATTCATCGCAATTTGCTTATTATTCATCACAAGTGTGCAGATGAGCTGTACTTTCAGTGTGCCTTGTAAAAGGCCCAGGCCTAATCTGGGGTCAGGGAAATTTGACACACGCATTTGGTTGAGAAATGCGTGTCAAGTAGCATTTCATTTGTGATAGCAGAAGTTGAAGTGGTGTCAGAAGACTGTTTGCCCACTACATTTCATGTCTGGATTTACAGTTCCTAATTTCACAGCCGTAGGCTTGAGAATTTCTCTACACAAAGCGAGTCCTGCCAAAGAACTTCAGCTCGTAAGCCGAATAATGTGATATGGTAAGAGCTAGGGGCAGGGTTCATGAAACAAATAAAGTTTATTGGGGCCAGTTTGTGAGAAAGAGTGCAGGCAAAGCGCTCTTTTTCATCAGCCAAAGGGAGAAGGTATCTCAAAGAATATGAACAAGTTGTTCCTGGCTTCACGAGTATTTGTAAAGTCTCACCGTATTTAGACTCTGGCCGGAGATGTTGACTTCTCCTAGGGAGATCCCCTGGTCTCTCTTAAAATGTGGGACTCTTTCTGAGCGGAGATACCTACAGTGCTCCACATCTCTGCCCCATTGCCTCTTTACACAAAGAAAGTGCTTCTTTGAGGACCTCCTTACATCATCAAGCCTAATGGAAATTGCCTGGTGAGCTCAAAAAATATTTCAAGGTGAAGATTGGCAAATATGTGTATGTACACACAGTGATCTCACATGCACCCTAATTTCCAGGCTAAAACTACCATCAGATTTAGACAGCTATGTGGGGTTTTACCAGCAAGACATCTTAAATTTCACGTGCATGCAGAATGTCTTGCTGCTACTTTTTCTGCACCACTACGAAGTGTTGTGTTTCATCCCCAGATGCTTACATTTCAGCTGGGCAAAAGGATTTCCCCCATACATGGTATCATTTGGGACTCACTTTGTAAATGGTTCTGGACTCAAACAGAAGAAAACATGCTATTTATATATGTGTGTGTGTATATATATGTTAAGTAGTATGTATAACCAGCATGCTGCTACTGGTTGAAGCGATGAAATTACCTTATGCTTTCCAAGTATCCTAGTGTCTTGTCTTGATCCTAATTAACTGGTGACATATACATTGAGTCAGTTCTGTAGGATTGTGCCTAGAATAAGTCATAGAGCATAGCAGCTTCAGTATGGGAGAAATGTAGGAGGGAGGGATGTCTTCCTTCTCCAGGATAAGATATAAAAACTGCCCCGAGCTGGCCCTGTTCAGAAATAGCAAATCGGCCTCTAAGATTTTTTTTTTTTTAAGATGTCAGCTTCCGTCTTGTATAATTCTGTGAAGACAAAGAATGTCTGAATGTCTCCATTGAGCTTATCATTAAAATAAGAGGAGATCTGTAGACATCAGCTATAAATCATCAAGAAATAGCTCGTGGGTAACCTTTGACACAGCTGAACCTACTTGAAATGAGCTAGGGCTGGAATCATTGCCTTTGGTGAAGCTAGTAGGTAGACTAAAGGTCTCCTCTCTCTCCGTATCACACAGTGTTTGCTTCTGGGAGGTGGATGTTTGCTGGCCGAGTGATGGAAATGTGTTTGGATGTGTTCTTAAATAGACATTTGTTTTACGTCTGGAAAGAATAGGCCAATCTTAACAGTGTGATGCTGGGGCTATTTGAAAGGTATTTTTTTAAGGCAGTTGTCTTCTTTCAGCTTTACAAAAACTATTTTAACTGATTGGTTAGGCTTGAGGAACAGCATGGAATATCTATTGTGTGTGCGTGTACATATGGAATTAACAGGAAAATGGTAGATAAAAATCTGCCTGATTTTACACAATAGATTTTTGGCATTCTTGTGATCTGACTTCAAATTCCTGCTGCGTTTCTACAGTGTAGCAGAAATACTGGTTTGTAGTTGTTAATTTTAATTTCTAAGACGAGAGGTTTTAAAAGGAGCTGAAAGTGTTCAGCATCTCATGGGGACAAACTATGAGTCTTACTAATGAATCCAGCAATTAGTGGTTCATTGTGCCTGCCAGCAATTTGGCCCTGATATTGGTCCTGGTGGTGATTTCATTTTTGCTCATGTGAATCAGGAATAAGATCTGAACAGTCTATTCACCAAGGAGGGCTGAATACTTTTTCTGTGCTGTTCTGCTTGTAACCTATATTCAGGATTGACAGCAGCAAGTAGCAATGGAATTACAGCGTATTTCAGTTTTAATTATGATTTTTATGATTAGTACGCTTGCTAGAATAATTATATAAGTATAATATCAGTAATACTTGCTAAACTTAAAGAGCTTCAAAGAGTGGGGTCCTCAAGCAGTTAAGTGAACATATATGTGATGCATATATGCCATGCACTTTGCATAGAAGAAACCCTTTTCATAGACAAGAGGTCATATTTTCTCCATAAGTAGAGAATTATAAGGAAAGAGGGATTTTTTTTTATTTCCTATAGTCACGTGTACTAGTGCAAAGCACTGACATTTGCATTTGGTAATATTTTAAAACCGCTTTGCAAAGAGAGCAGTGACCATGTGCGGAAGAAAATTAGCTGATGAGTGACTCATGCAGAGGATGTTTGTTGCAAAGGCAGGAAATGAACCCCAGTCTCTTTGGGCATCCACGCATGACCCAAGGAATCAGCAATAAATAAGGCATAAATGTGGCATAGGCCCTTGCCAGCAGGTCCAATCTGAAACAGTTAAGCCCTAGCTACGGCATCTGGCTATAGGTGAGGTAAAAAATTCAACTAATTTTTTTTTCCATGTGCACAGTTTTCAGAGAGGCAGCATGTGTTTGCTTTAAACACTCAGACCCATCCTCTGCTGCCCGCCAGGTTCTGGAGCTGCTGGTTAGATCTGGTCCTACTGCAAAAATGAGGCGGAATGAAAAAAACATATGTTGAGACAGAGTTGAAAAAATCATTTTGGTTTTCAGTGATCTGGGATGTTGTTAATAGCATGCAAGCATTAAAGAAGGATGAGTTTTGTGTTGATAGTTTCCCTTTGAAAAGCTATTAGTTTGAAAAACAAATTGTCAGGCAGGTCATATCTACAGTTACAAAACATATTTTGACACTTTTCATACAGCCTGTATATATCTATAAATAAAATCTCTGCACTACCTACTTGTTTTACTGCACATGTAGCTGCCTCTGTAAGTGAAAAATATACCTTGGCTGCGCTGAGATACCCAGAGTCAGAGGAAACACAGGTGGCTTTTGAAAAGGAATTTCTTAGTCCACTCTCAGTTGTCCAAGCTATTTGAAATCTCTTTTCTTTCAAGCTCTTTTGACTTGTTTCTTCTCAAGTTTTGAACAGCTATTTTTTCAGAGGTCTTTTTCTGGTTTCGCTTTGTCTTTTCTTTCCCCCCACCTTGAATCTCCCAGTCCATGCGGCTTTTCTGTTTGCCCTGCCCGGCTGCAGCGGGAGGAGGGGCCTGTTGCTAATTTGTTTGGATTCAGTGCGCTTTGCTCCGTATTCTTTTTGAAATTAATTCCTTTTGCAGGTGTGGGGTTAAAGGTGGCAGTGTGCTTCCAGCGAAGGTGTCATCCACCACCGAGCGGAGGGGGGCAGCTTTGATCAGTGTCGCTTCTGCTTTCTCGGCGCTCATTTAAAATGCACCCGTCTGTAACATGGTTTGGTTTTGCAGGTCCTTGTTTTAATTCCTTCCAAATCCTTCTGAGTCCTCTCAGGTTTTGTTGTTTTCATTGCTGTTCGTTCTGCTTCGCTCTTCCTCGGGGTTATTTGTTAGAGGGTGGTGACTCCAAGTTCATTGAGGGCAGCAACCCAAACCGAGCCTAAAGCCCTAGCTTTTCCATCAGGCTTGTTACGGGGGGCACCTGGAACCCCTCACTTTCTACCCAACGTCAGTTCAGATCACATCCGTGGCACAGATCAGATCGTCTTACAACCACTTACTTTGTCCTGCAGCTTCTTGGGAAGCAGCTGGAGATGCATTTGAGGAGATGCGTTTCAGTACCAAAACACCTTCTAGGTCTGAGTAAGAGTGGCAGTGGCTCTGTTCTTCTTCCTGGTGCAGCTATTTGCCTCGCTATGTGAGATTAGGTAGCTCATTTATCCACTTTTCTTCCTGTTTGTTTAAGGGAAAAAAAAGCCTAAAGCTGTAGGGATAATTATGAGCTTTAATTAATATTCCTCTGAAGAACTGGAGAAGTGACTTTTTTTCCCCTCTCTCACTTTATTATTTGCCATGTATTTCAGTGGTGGCTGTTTGGAAGAAACATTCTCTCTAGGAAGATGTCTTTTCCCTCCTCTCCCCCTCAGTTTTGTGATCCTCTCTATTTTTTTTTTTTTACTTGTTGCATAGTGATTTGCATGGTTAAAAGCATGAAAAATTGGTTGTTGGCATCCCCTGCAGATTTGTGTATCCACATTAGTCCCTGCTGACCTGTGTGTAAGTCACTCTTCCAGCTTAGCAGCTGACTTGTGCCTTTAGAGAGGCGCTTCATTAATAGTATTATACCAAATAAATAGGTGCAGTGGTGATGTGGGATGTACAGTTGAACAATAATTATTAGATGTTAAAAGCTAACAAAAGAGCTCAAGTTTGGCACAAAGCATGGCCTAGCAAAGCCCCAAGGGTCTTTCAGCACAGGCTCGTGCATATTTACTCAAATGCATCCTTCCCAGTTCAGGCCTAACATGGTAGAATTTGTTCAAAAAACCTTCACCAAAGTGTTTGGGTTTTTCTGTTTGGTTGGTTTTGTTTTTTTTTTTTTCTTTTTCGTAAAAGAGGCTGCTGAGTTAAAATTTTGCTCACTCAGACATGCAGAGTGAAAAGTACCTTTTTCATTATGAGGGGCAACCAAATGCTAAAAGGACTTTGTTCCTGCAATTTTGCCTCATGTTGCAAATTGTCCCTGCAAATCCATGCATGAGATACTATGCAACCAAACAAGCAACTCTCAATTCTGCTTGTTTCAGTCTAATGGAAGAGCAAATATGAACAGCAAAATAATGACAATAGGAAAAAGTTACATTTTGTATGGATGAAAATGCCTGTTTGAAGTTTGGATCTGATTTTGGAAAAGTGTCCACAAATCCTCAGGTTTTCCTAAAGGTTAGTGTGACTGAAAACTCATGATCAAGCGAAAAATAGCATGGAAATATGACACGGGCGCTTTCCTCAAGCACATTGTGCTGTTTGTCTGTGGAGATTACCAGGAGACTTTGCAAGGATGGTGGGCGTTTTGGCAGTCCAGAGCCAGCCACAAGCTGGAAGTATGGTTTGGAGGATGCTTCTCTGAGGAATTCTAGAATCCAAATGAATGAATTTTGAGTAAACACATACCAGTTTGCTCATTTTGCTAAGTTGTATGCCTTAGTGTAGTCTGTTTGCCAAACAGGCTGCCTTCAGCTCCATGAGACACAAAAGGGCTAGGTCCCAGTTCAGCACTTGTATTTCCTAAAGAGATTTGAGAGTTGCTTTTGCAGTTCTGCCTGCAGAATTCAGATCAGTGACTGCACCAAGTTAATGGCCTGGCCTCAGATCATCATTGGGTAGAGACTTCTCGGGGGAGTTTTCTGGACAGAAGCTCTTCACAAACACTGTTTTGAGGATGCTCTGCAGCTGAAATATCCTGTGCTGTTCTATGTCGGAGTGAGCTGGAGGACTCGAGTGATGCATGACCATATGCTTGGTCCTCTGCTGCTTCTGCAGATATATTTTACAGCTCTAAAAATAGAGTGATACTCAGAAAGTAGGTGCAAAACAGGCAGAAGAACATTGCCGGGGGGAAGGCATACAGCTCCTAGGGCCTTCCATGTTTACACACAGGTCATTTTGCATGTTCCTCTTTTGTTCTTCCTACATCTGTTTGTGAACCCTATGTAAAACTTGGAGAAACAACAAGGATAGATGAAAAAAAAAAAAAAAGACCTAGCCACTTTCTGATTTTACTGTGGCAACATCTGCGCTAAACAAAATCAAAGCTTGGGGTTTCCAGGGCAGCAAATTAGTGTCTGTAGCTACAGACCTCTTCCCTGGCAGCTAGGCTTCCAGCAAAGAAAAATGAAAGGGGAAGAAGTTAGGGACAAAGTCCCTGCAGTATATCCTCACCAAGATTCCCTAGTGTTGTAAAAAGGACTGGAAAAGATTCTGTCCCTCATACTAAAAAATAGAATGTATTAAGCTTGCCTGATCGTGAATCATTTTAGTCCCCTCAAAGAAGGTAATGAGAGAACAAAAACGTCATGTTTGCACAAATATGAGGCAACTCATCTTCTTCCTTTATTTTGAGTCCCGTGATTGGAGATGATCTTCATATTTGGGGAATATCAGTACAGACCAGAAGTACTAACTTCGGATAATATGCTTTTAAGTTGATAAAGTACGTAGCTCCTGACAGCAGCATGTTCATGAAAAAGATGCTCAGCAAAGCAGTACCGTAGCAAAAGCTGCTCGAAGTATAGTTAGAAATGTAGACTGAGATGTTTCTGCAGATAGCAGAGAAAGAAAAGTCAGTGCACTTTGCAGGCCAGAAAAGAAAAGTAGTCCTTTCTAATACTTGCCTTCTGTCTTATCCCAAGTGCGTTTGCTTTTTCTTTCTGACAGGAGTCTGGTCATTCCTCTTGCGCTCTTTCTGCTGCAGCTCACAGGCAAAGATACAGTAGGATAAAGTGACTTCTATGAACCTGCTGTTTGTATGATCGTATTATGACTGAGATGTCTGCTTATATGTCTCCATCTCTTTCTTTCTGTGTAGTTAGAGAAATTTCCACCTTTGCAGGAAGGGACACATTATTCTTAATCAAAACTTGAGAACGCGTCAGGAGGAGGTGCAGCTGCAGATGAGCATTATCTAATTCACCCATCCTGTCATGTGAACATCCCTGCTTAATTTAATACAATTATTTCATCAGCGAGGATAATATCAGCAGCATGATTCATTTATACAACGTGTTTCACAACTGCCGTTACCTCTCGGCTTCTTATTATCACCACTGATAATTTCACCACGAGCGGCTTCAGAGCAGGGGGAGGGGGCAGGCCGAGAGCCGCCCGCATCTGTGCGCGAGCGCGTGGACAACCGCCGCGCCGAGGCGCAGGGTGCCCCGGGCTTTGTGCGCGCGTGGGCCGCTGTACCCCGGCTCCGTGTATATTTTGGTCCGACGTTCGTTCGTGGAGGAGCGAGAGCGGCTGGCCGAGGCGCTGACTGGCCGCATTGTTCCGGGCACAACAATAGTGCCATTGTCTCCCGGCCCAGACACGCCAGCCAGGGCTCCGTATTTTGCATTTCTGGTGAAATGAAGATCTCCATGAAACAGGAACAGGGTGGGGGGAAAGGAGGCTGCGTTTCTGGAGAGGTGGGAGAGGCATTCTTCTAGTAACCCCCTCTCCGGCTTCTTGTTTCTAACTCGTTTGGCTGCAATTTGTACTGTCAAGGTCATTTAAATAGGCAGCAATATGTGGCGAATGCGTTCCCAGAGGTCACGAAAAGCCTCTTTAGTAAAGCATGCTAGGCTGTGCTTGTGCCAGGTCATTTAAGCACATTTGTATTGCCAGTGAGATGATACACAGCATAGTTCATGATTTTGTAATAAACTGTGCAACCCGGACCTTCGGTGCATGCCACAGTGGGATGCAATGCTTGGATTTAAATTACAGTACAATAACTCAGTAACTCTGTTTTTAATACTAAACTAATCTGTATAATATGTGAAAAGAAACTAGATTAAAAATCCAACTAAATCATTTGGGCTTTTTTCCCCACCAGCACTTCTTTCCTCTCTCTGGTTTATGTGCCTGTGCTATCAGTCTTTCATGCAGCTCTTGGTATGGAAGAAGTGCAATTTTTAATACTTGATTTAGAAAGATTGTCAAAATCAAATTCCAGTCTCTTCTTTCTCCATGTTCAGGTTCCCTTTTATCTTAGAAAGGAATAAATAGAGACAGCTTGATCCGGACTAGAAAAGATACCATTTCAGTCAACTGTCTGTAATACTCATGATAGAGGCAGAATTCCTGTGTCCATCTGAAATTTTGCACTACTTTATGACCTTGATCAGTTTTTTTTTTCCTTTTTGCTCTGTTTTATTCTTTTCATTATGTGTTTACCTAGCATTTTACATTTTCCAAGGACCATACAAAGCTTATAAAAGCAGAGTGATACACACTCAAAGTGCCAGCAGTATTTCTGCTTAAAGATTGTTTGTGAGGCACTTACAAAGCCTTCCATTTGAGGATTTCCCATGTCTTAGATGTGATGCTTAAATAGGAAAGCTCAAAGCTGTTCAAATCCAGGTGTAATGAAGCTACAAAATTCCACTCTTGAGTCTCGTATTTCCTACTGTCCATTTACCCTCAAATGCTGGTGCGGATGGGGGGTTCTTGCATTTTCTCCACTATGTCTAGAGATCTCCTGAGAAGATCTCTAGATCAAATCAAGGACCCTGTGCTCCTGGGTTGTGGCTAATGATAGACTTTCCGTTCCTGGGAAGCAAACCACCGGCTCTGCCGAAAATAGCAAATATCCTGCTATTGCTGTGATGCAGGGGACTGGAGCCTCTGCACCAACGCTTCACTCTTCACTGCGTGTACTTCATTTTATTAGCCCTCCATCATGTGTTTTTGCTTATGCTTTATTCTCTACATTTATTTTTTTTGTCTGTATTTTGTTTTGTTAGACAAATATGCTACTTTTTAAAGGAAACATTGCATAACCTTTAATCGAGATCATATTTTGCTTTCATCACATCTGTGTTTATATTATTACAAGACTTGTGGGTCTTAATGTCCTCTGCTCTAAGCAATAATCATTTTGGCTAATATATAAATAAATGGTTGACTTTGTTTAACTCTAAAAAATATTGGCTTGTTCTTATCAGTGGCATCTTGGAATAACTCCGCATGTCAAGAAAAGGCAGGGACAATCAATACTGGGCTCCCTCTAATAAAAAGCAAGTGCAGGGAGTTGTTCTAGATTCCGTGATCCCACTGTATAAGATAAAATGTCTCTTCCAGCTGTTTAAAGATGCAAGCAACCTGGAGTGAACAAGCTACATATGATTTTTTAATTATTGCTCTTATTTGCCCTAGCTGGAAGAATGTTAACTTGAAGAAGTTATAGTAAAAACAAAGGTAGGCCAACACAAAATTCTCCTCTTGGTTACGCAGGTGCAAATGAATAATGAAGACGGTGCAGTCCTCCTTGGTTTAAACTGGAACGGCACAGAATAGGAACTCATCCAGAGAGATTTCAAATTTATGCTCGCATGAAGAGAAAAGGATAAAATGTCTCACGGAGTGTAGGCATGGAGATCCTGACAGTGGTGTTCACTTTTAACCCAATTGTAGATAGTTTAGTCAGGTAGTTCAGCTTTATCCAGGTATTTTTACACTCCTGTGGGATAGATCAGTGCATTTCTGTTGTGGTAAAGACTGAAATTCTTCTCAGCTCAGAATCCAGAAAAGGATTTCTAAACTCTCCTACTGAGTCTTTAATGTACTTGTGTTCAAAGGTGGATGTGAAAATGCTCTTTGGAAAAACAGAAGTAAAAAATGTTATGAAGACTAAATGGTGAAATAATATCGTTTTATAAATACACAGAGCTGCTTAAAATTGTTTACTTATTCTCCTTTGTAAGCTTGTGTGACCTCTGATTAATATACCATTAGCCTAAACATGCAAGGAAAGTGAATGAAGAGGCAATCTGGGATGACATTTATCAGCTCTGGAACTGTCACCTTCTATTATTTCCACAAGGCCTTATGCTTCTTGGCTCCGGAGAAGGCTGTGCTGACTTGAATGAAGAAGAGCATTCTTACTACCAAGAATAGTTACAGCATGGGCAGCCTCATTGCTGGATGCCTAGGACAGAAAAGCCACTTACCTCCCTTTCTAACCTAGGTTTGGGGAGACCCAGAAGACCCTAAGCCTGTTGCATAGTGGACAAAACCTTGCCTTCACACCAGGATGGAGAAAAAAAGAAAAGAGGAAAAATGGATTAAATGGATTGAGGAAATGGAGGAGTGAGGAAAGGGAAAGAAAGGAAAATAAACTTTCTGGGGACAGGATAGACCGGATGCTTTGTTTTTCCCAGAAAAGGCAAGACTGAAAAAACTTCTAGGAAGCACTAGGAGGCAGATTGGGATCTGAACTAACCTCTCTTGAACTGAACTGACACAGCTTTGGAGGCTGGTTCACGCTGCTTCTTCTAAATAGACAACTTTGCTCTTGGGGAATCCTAGTCCAGCACAGGATTGCGGTGTTTGGTTGGCTTGTTGATGGGTCTGAAGTTACACTTCTGTGCAAGCTATCTCTTCCTGCACTGTAGCTGCACTGCTCAGTAATTTCTTATTTGAAATAATGGAACAACAGGGCAAGCCCCCTTCCATTTGGCTAATATGTAGGTCTATTTTATGCTAACTCAGAGAGATTTGTGCTTGCATAAGGGAAAGAATAGCTTCTCAAAACATCAGTTGCTTTTTGAACTGGGATAAATTTTGGAACACCTGCATAACCCAGAGGCTTCAGTCTGCTAGAAAACCAACAAAGCAGATCTCTGCCTTCCAAGTGCCTAAGTCACTTGTGACAATGCAATATAGACTCCTAAGTCAGGTTTATCCATTGATTCCCCACCTTTTACTTTTATGCAAAAATTGCCTAGGAGAGCTTAACTATCATTTTAAAGAGGACAGTTTTGTCCACTGTTTTCCTGATTCATTTGTTTACTCAGCTGTATTTTTAGCTATGACTATTACAAAAGTATAAAAATAATCAAATACAATCAAAGTGCTTAGTTCAAAGCACTAGATAAAGCTTAGTTGCTTGTTTAAGGTAATTGAAAAGCTATATGCCAATGCTTTGTGGAAACATAAGCAAATTTCTGGTAGTTTGAGACATTCATTTATCTGCATCATACTTCCATGTGCAACATAAAATTCCTTTTGTACTACAGCACACCACCCTCTGTGGAAAGGTATCAGTATTATATGATAGTAGTTACTGGTAGTTTAGTAGTAACTGCAAAAGACTCAAACATTATGAGTCTAATTCCAGTCTGCTTTGCATTGCTGTAAGCCAGGAATAGTTCTAGAGGGGCGAGCCTACTTACTGCTTATGAACATCAGAATCACCTTCTTCTGTGACTATAGCTGAAGCAAAATTGTGCAGTGTAACAACATTTACTTTAGATAAAGGATGAGTTAAAGTGTCAGAGGAAAGAAAGCTAAGCTAACATGTGGTGCTTGAATCTAATACCACATGCATTATTTCAGGCTACTTTAAGTTAAAATTACTATTAAAATTATTTCTAACGTATCGCTTTTCTGTAATATATGTTTCCTTTCTGGTTTTTTTTTTGATGGTAAAACAAAAGATAACTTAGAATTTTTTTTGTATTTCATAGCACTGTGTGAATAATGAAGCCAGGTTTAAGGCTAATTCCAATCACCTTGTAAAAAAGAAATGACCTAAATTTTCTGGTTTTATATAGTAATAATTACTAAAATTTTGAAGTCCTGCTCAGAAAAAGATGAAAAAATCTAGAGACTTTTACAGAATTATCCAGGCCATCTTTTCAATTTTTGCAGAAAGAAATGGGAGTCCCTTCTTGCTCTCTTGTTCTGCTGAAAGAGAAGTATGTTTCTTACAGTATTTTTGTGCTTGCAATTCTAAGCCTTCTCAGTGGAAAACAAGTTAAAAATAAATAAATAAAAAAGCATACTCAAGACAATTTTGCCCTGCTATGGAGTAGAGGGCTGTTGAATTTTAAGTAAAAAATCTTTTTAGCTCTTACTTAGTTCACCTATCTTAAGCTTAAAACAACACAATAGAACAAAACTGTAAAAATTACTTTTTTAATTTTCATTAAGAGAAACATGTATCTTAGTGATGTGAACAATTTCTTTGGGAGCAATTCTTACATTAAAAGTGCAAATAGCGAATGTTCTCTAATCCTATCATGCTAATTTTCCAGTCCACTGGCCATCTCAGTTACAAAGTGGCATGACAAGGTGGTATCACATTTGTGCTTAATATATATCATACAACCTTGCAGGTGTAGAACTTCATATGACCTGAAAACAACTGACTTCACTTGGGTAGTATTGTGTCAACAGACTTTTTTTTTTTTTTAATAACAATGTTTTTATCTTCTGCTCATCCTAGGATGAAGTGGCCCAGCCTCTGAACCTTTCAGCCAAACCCAAGACATCTGATGGCAAATCTCCCACCTCACCCACCTCTCCTCATATGCCAACTCTGAGAATAAATAGTGGGGCCAGTTCACTAAAATCCTCTGTGCCAGCAACATTAGCTAGTCCTTCAGCCAGAGCTAACACAATAGGTAAGCTCACTTTTATTTGTCCCTCTTCCTATGCACTAGTAGGCGTTGTTAGAAAGGGAGCATTTATCAGCCAGTGGCAGGCAGTGTTGTATAAGCGTCACAGATTGACCCTAAAACTGCATTTATTGGTTTCAGTGAAGAAACTCCCATCTTTCTCACTTCACAGTGCAGGAGGAGCATCTTAACATTGTATGTAGCAGCCTAGGAAAGCAAAAACCTGTGTTATTTGAGATGCTACATTGTCAATATCAGTCAATATATGATGTATGTTTAATGGCCTACATCAAGAAGAGACAGATTCTACCATGACAATTTAAAAAAAAAGTGATGAATAAACTTTAACAAAAATATCCCTGATGGTTAGAAGTCTACAGATGCAAATAAGTCTTTGAAATATTACAGGTTTAATGCTTAGACCACTGAAAAACTGTATGGGATGTTATTTTACCTTAGTCTAGTAGACTAATGACTAACTAAAACAGAAAATAATCAACAGATTTACTTTAAAACAAGTTTGAGGTTGTATCTTGCACTCTTGACTGACTTTTTGAACATAATTCCAGAAAACAATATTACTTTTTCCTCCCATCCAAATTTTCTCTTTGCCGAAAGGCCATATAAATTATAATGGTCCTGGTGACCATTTCACAAGTACAGTTTTTAAAGAAACTGGTTTTTGTGTGTGTATAAATAAATGCTTATGCACCCTGTTCCTGATCCTTGTAACTAAAACATTTTATTGTAAGAAGTGATTTAATATAACCTGAATTAAGATTTCAGAATGTAAATTGAAGTCTGGGTGGGGAAGCAAATGTGCAGGTAGTTTTACCTTTGCTATTGTGGGACTTACTGCTCCTAAAACATCTCATATTGTCTGCTTTCAGAGATGGCAGAAAGACCAAAAGTAAGCGTAGATCAGAGCTATTTCTGTGTTAACATAGTGCTATATTTTCTTTCTCTATGGATCTTTCACAAGCTTTTTATAGCCCATATTCTATCTAAATAGATAATAGAAAGACACACCATCATGGCCGAAGTTTAAATGGATATAGATTCCACTTTATTACTCTTCCACTGTACATATATTATTATTCCTAATGTTGATGAGCATTACATATATCAGATAGAGGATATGCTTCTATGTCTCATACAAAGGAAAATAAAGTTGTCTGGTTTGATATGTTAAAATGTATTAATGTTTCATACATGCCCCATTTTTACTTGTTAATAGTATTATTTAGCCCTACACTACACTTGGATAGGTAAGAATGTATGTCATCCTTAATTTGGGTGGCCTTGCTGCTCTCCATGTACTGAATTTCTTTTTTTTTTTCACATTAAATCCTTTGTCTTCAGCAGAGTGAGCATCACATTTAGATAAGGAGTTAAGCATCTGACCTGCATC
Source organism: Crypturellus tataupa (assembly GCA_034781795.1). Lineage (NCBI taxonomy): Eukaryota > Metazoa > Chordata > Aves > Tinamiformes > Tinamidae > Crypturellus > Crypturellus tataupa. The sequence continues at coordinate 545,979 of JAWLRI010000720.1, read as the reverse complement.
TCAGTGGCAGGACATCTCTTGTTCTCTCCTTTCCAATCTTCTTTCCCTACACACCTGATGTTTTTCATAGGTGTGAGACCCCTGCAATTTACTTCTTTTAACAAAATGCAGATTTTGAAATGCTGTACCTGTAATGAGTGATAATGTAATTGGATAAAAGCTGTGAGGATGAATGGAGCTTTAAAGGTCACTCTTGTAAGAAGAATTAATGCGTTATACCATTAATAAACCATGGAAAACTGTGGAGCAAAAGATAACATACTTAAGTTATTGTTAATGACATAGAGTTCACTGCTGTATATCTCCTAGCTACAAATATAGAAAGTGACTTTTTGAGGTTGCTGAGCAGTATCACTGTGCATACTGTATATATAAGATAAGCCTTCTTTAAATGTGGTGCAGGAGCAGGACAGACACAGCCTCCTTCTATCAAAAGTCTGTCCTTTACAGAGGACTCCAAGAAGGTAAGGCTTGCAAACACTATACAGAGCCTTCTTTCTGCTAACTGCTAGGTCACAACCAACCAAAGCTACAGCATGAAAAAGTCCTTACCATACAGACACCCTTTGGTGACCCTAAAATACTGTGCAGGCCTTTGGAAGTTACCTCCGAGAATGTATACCACAAAAAGCCCACTCCCGCTGATAGTCTCGGTGGCAATTTTAGCAAAGGGGCTGAGAATTAAAAAAGATGGAGAGGCTGGGCTGCCTTTTTACATGAAGTTCTCCCAGGAAGGGCCCCTGCTTGCGGAACCTGCAGTCGAGCGCCAGACAGCGACCTGCCCCGGGCAACAGTTGGGACTGAGAGTGTCAGTGCGAGGTGCGCGGGGTGGATCTGGAGCAGCCAAACCCACGAGCTTCCTGCGACTGAGAGTGTAGCTGCTGAGCCCAGGCATGCAGATACGTAGCCCTCTTCCTTAGAGCATATAAATTATGCTACAGACTGAGCAGTCACACATGTCATGGCTTCATGTATGACTTTAAATCCAAGCGTTTCTTTTTGGGAACAGGCATATGTCCATGTACTAAAAACAGAAACAACTTCTCTCTACCCTTTGCCATTATCTACAACATCTCTGTGCTAGTTTGGCAATCCTTGTAACTAAGTGCATTTTATGTAATGCAGTTCCCCTCTCTGTCAATAATTCACCACCTACCCTAAACAACAATAATTTACATTCAACTCGCTTCTATATTAATCATTTCCCTGCACACCAGCATCTTGGCAGCTACTGAAAAACATAAGGAGTGCTTGCTTTTATTCACTGTCATGTGCCAAACTGTCTCAAAGATAGCAGTATTCAGGAAAAGCCAAAATAGTCTGGAGAAGGGCATGAATTCCAGTTCCTAGGCAAATTCAGCTGCATTACAGATTTATACCTAGCCTAATCAAGAGCACAACCAGCTTTTAACACTACTGTTTGTTTGTTTGTTTGCTTCCTTTTTAATTTATTCTGACTATGGGCAAGCTTGATCGGGAGCAGATGCAAAGTGGGGAAGAAACCAAGCGTGTTGTTAAAATGGAGGTTAAAAAAAATGCAACCGGTAGCACTGTGTAGGTGCAGGTTATACCCTTCCTTATGCTGGGAGAGCTGGAATTACTCGAATTCCGTTGGCTTGGAATTACTGAACTGGGTCATTTGATAAAAGCAGTGTGGATCAAATGAATTTCATTAAAAACTCTCAGGGTTCCTGGGTATTTAGCCAAAAGCTATCTCTTAATACAATTAGCAGCACTCAAACTGCACAGAAACTTCTGCTTTTTTACTTTCTGCCAGCCAAAGCCCAGAATGCCGTTCTGAGGGCAACCTAGAAAGAAACAATAAATAATAAAAACCCACCCTCCCAAATTATCTTTCGAGCAGGGCAGCACTGAACTAATCTGACATCGGCTTCTTCGCCCGAAATGTTTTAAGCAGCAAGACAATGTCCTACGTTTTTTGGCAATCGGTGGATCAGATAGAAGAGTCTAGCAATACAACAAGGATGTGTAATCTGACATGATTAGACAAGGCTCTTTAGGAACAGAACATTCATAATTGAGACAAAGAAAGAGTATTAATAACACTTTCCTAACACGGCAGTTAGCCATTTTATATTTCCTTTCTTTAATCTTAGTGTTTTTCAACAAATCATGGGATTTAATAGCGTGTTTTGGCAGATTAGAGGATTTATGGCCCAGATGTTTTTTGTTCTAAAAATGGATTAGGGTGTAAAGTTTGCTGGAATCCATGGAACATGTTGAGGCAAGCCGGTCATTTTGTGTGTGATTAGTGCCTGCCTTCTGTCTCACAGTCCCTCCATCTGTCACAATTCGCCAATGGATCTGGTTAGATTTAGCCTCATGTCACAAACAGAAGTCCCTTTTCTGGGCAATTTCATATTACAGATTCATTTTATGCCATTTTTATGCCCTAGTTAAAAGACAGAAAGAAGTGCGTGTGCGTGCAGGCGCGTGTGTATATGTCTGTGTGTGTGTGTGTGTGTGTGTGTGAAGGAGGAGGGAGATTCATAGATATTAGCCTCTGCTTTAATGTTTGAAAAATAGACCGGGGCTCCGAGTCGCCCATCAGTATTCTATCCTGCAAATCGCATGCGGATCATAATAAGTATAATCTACAGTACGCAAAAGGAAGAAAAAATGACAAAGTGTCACATCTAAAATTAAATAGTATTAGCTGTGCCGGTGATGCTTGTAACATTTTAAAAGGAAATAATTCAGTGACTACTAAGGCTAAGCCCTAGGCTGTGAATTTGCAGCAAAACAGTGGACATTTGACCTACGCTTAGCAGCATGAATAGGAGTGGGAATGTAGGTCCGTGTAGCTGTGGTTTCTTATACATTTCTGAATGACAGGTGGTGGTGGGGAGCATTCGGTGGATGAGGTTTCTCTTCCCAGCCATTATGCATTTCATTTCTATAGCAAACCACCGCCACCTGTGGTTTATTTTAATGTATTCACAAGATTTTAGAAGGGGAAGAATAAAAATGGTCTATTTTTAAGAGTTTGGGATTGCTGGCATGATCAAAGCTTCCCCTAACTCCTATCCGGTTACATCCTGCTGCATACAAACCACAGGACTAACCTCTGTAATGTCAGGAAAATATTGAAACTAATGGGATCAAGTATCAGGACGCTGATTTTGGCACTGATGTTTCTCGTGGTTTGTATCCAGGTGGCTCTGTCGTAGCAGTAGCAGAATTACCAAGCAAAGACAGGTTTATGGGCTCTACCTATTAACTCTTTCTCATTAACAGTGCTAAAACCATGGTGGATTTTGCCGACGAAAGCTAAAGTGTTTTCTTGTGACTTTCTTTTTTTAAGATATCCTTTCTTCTATCACGTCGTCAGGTTATTTAAATGACCACGATGCTGTTACCAAGGCAATCCAGGAGGCCCGGCAGATGAAGGAGCAACTTCGGAGGGAACAACAGGTGCTCGATGGGAAAGTGGCTGTTGTGAATAGTCTGGGTCTCAATAACTGCAGGACGGAAAAGGTCAGTTCCCGATGCCCCCCCTTGTAATTGAGATCGTGTTTATCCCTGCTTACAAACACGTAGTTTCTTCCTCTCTCTTTTTCCTTTTCTCCTTTCTCTTGCTCTTTCTTCTTTCCTTTCCAGTAGAATAGCGGCTTCCTTCCAAAAAGCAAACCGAAGCAAAATAAAAACCACAACCAAAAAGCTGACAAGAGAGAGAGACCTGGAGATACTTGGCAGGGGGGTGATGGAGCGGGGGGAGGGTTAAAGCCCTCACGAGAAATTTGGAGGCCACTAATTCTCTGTTCCAGCCTGTCAATATGTATTATGACAAGGTGATCTCGGAAATCTCTGGGTCTAAGTAGAAATCTTGCTTTATGGAAATGCTTACATGTGTTTGTGAGATGAGCTGGATTTGAAAATATTCAAGCTTCTTTAGGAACATAAGCTTTGCTGATACTCAGGCTCAGCTTCTGGGTATTTAGCCCTACAAGGTTGTCATATATGATATTTTGTGACCATTGCAATGTAGCACTGTCAAATCATGTTAGATGACTTAATAAAATTGAAAAATCAGGGAATTGACAGCACAAACTGCACCAAATATTTCTAGTGAAACTTAGAAGCAGAGGAATGTGTGGGCCTGTCCGCTTTCTGCTTTTGAGTTGGCTTCCTTAGCTGCACTGTAGCAAAATAGAGATACAGTGAGTATTTTCTTGAAAAGCTTGTACATAGTGTAGCTGTCACACCTGTCAAAGAGTGCACGATTTCCTGCTGTTCTCTGGAAATCCCTGACGTCTTTCTGTGCACTGGCCCGGCTTACGGAGGGTAAATGGACCTGCCAGTCCTTTAGCTGCTGCCTTTACAGTGAGATGTCCTTGTAACTCTGCCACCTGAGATACATATCCAAACTCTTGTGTGCATCTCTACTTTATCTATTTAGCAAGACATTTTCTTGAACTCCCCTTTCCCCTGCAATATTTTCTGAGATGAAGCAGAATGATGCAGTACAACTGAAAAGACTCTTGCTTTTGGTGTAAACCGAATATTATTGAAGCCTCTTCTAGTGGCTTTTCACCGTAAGGCCTTGTGTGAATCACTGAGATAGATAGACCGATAAATAGAATGAATAAAAATGATCAGCTATTTAGCAGAAACTTGAAAGTTGGTCATCCTAGGAAGCTTGTGAGTCAAACAATATTGTCCAGAATGAGCAGATTGTTAATTTGGATAGCTTTCCATTTTCCCTGGGTTTTTTTAGATGGAGTTTGATCAATAAGCTGTGAGAAGCCAGCAGTCTGGGTAATGAATGTTAAATGTACGTGTGAGTCTCTCACTACTGTACTTTTTTCATCAGCCTATCCTGGGTGTAAAGGATGTAGAAATGACTCCAATTTCATACACTTTCTTGAGAGGAAGAGGAAGGAAAAAAGAGGTCAGTGTAATAGGTATCTGGCACTATATACAATCTCTTTTAGAAGAATAAGAGCCTTGGTATGGGGCGAGAGAAAGAAAGAGAGGGATGGAGCATGTTTACGGCATTTCATATAGAGGAGTACCAGAAGGGAAAAGGGGAAAGCAGAGTGTCAGATATAAGAAGAAGTGATCACAAGCACAAAGGAATTTATATTCAAATATTTAAGCATTCTTGAAAGGATGCTCGGAGCAGAAATTTCTTTTCTCTGCTCCCCATGTAGAAATGACTTTAACACTCAGCCAGATGCTAATGCAAAGTGACTCAAGCTATTCCTCGCAAGCATAGCTAAATTGCCGTTATTTGTTAAGCACATTGAATTCAGCTGTGGATACAGCAGTTGGTTGCATTCAGAAAGCATCTGTACCCTCTTTTTTTCTTTTTTTTTTTTTAATCCTCCAAAGCAGAGACAACTCTACCTATCTCCCCCCTCTCCTCCCCTGTGCTGGCTGGGAATTGTCAAGTGACAACCGACCAAATCCTTTTGGACAGGAAGCCTTCATCCTGAGTTCTATATACTTGCAAAGCAGGCCTTGTGGTTGGATCAGGAAGCCCATTAAAAGCACTTTGATGGTATGGAAATTCATCTTCATGAAGCACCCAGGCCCCTAAGCAGCATGCTGTTTAGCTGTGGTTACAGATCAGTCATTCACATCGGAGGGCAGTAATTGTGCTGACGGCTTGTACGGCAATGGAAGTACATAAAATAATCCCAGGCCCTCCACCATGGCACTGCGAGTTAATCTTCTTTAATACAGATCAGCTGTTGTTCTAACACATGACTTTATGCTGGCTCTAGTGACTCTGCACAGCCTTTTGATTAAGTAACGGGAGTGGAACCATCTGCATTCACTTTATTCTGTTACTTCCCTATTGTTGGGATTCTCCTTACCCCTTCTGTTTTCACTTCTCACCCTTGAACCACGTCGAAGTTTATTTTCCTCTCTAATTCAGGCCTCCTGTTGGGCTTGCACAAGGCAGAGAGTTATTTTACATGGTAGCAGGAGGAAAAACGTATTTGCTGAATTAGATTTTTTTTTCTAAAGTGACACTAGGGTTTGGAGGTTTTAAGAATAAATGCCAAAGCTTTTATCAGGGAGGCACTGTTCTATTTTTGTTATTTATGTGTTTGCTTATTTGTTTAATGTGGAGACAGGGAAGGATAAAACTGACTGTGATCTGTCCTAAATGAGAGTGGCATTTTGTCTTGCTGGGTGGCTACCTAAAGGTAACAGTCGCTGGCTGAATGGTTGCCCTGAGTATCCAGGGTCTCCTGGAGAAATCTGAGGGATATCTGCCTCTTGCATTTGGCCCAACAGAGGAAAAGTCAAAGGCAGTGAAGTTTGGGTGCCTGTTCCTGCCTGCTACATATGTTCTGGCCCTTCCACTAACTATCCAGGTGTGATGTTCAGATCCAGAGAAGCACCTGCGGTCTCTGGAGCTTCCTGACTTTGCGATCTAGCGCTCTCATTTAAATTTTTCTGCCTTGTCAAGAGCAGGATCTAAGAGGAAGGCAAGTGGTGCCATATTTAATTAGATTTTGTTCCAAAGATCTTTTTTTTTTTTTTTCCTGTTTGCAAGGAAAAGGACAGTTGGGAAAGGAGAGTAGTGAGAAATAGAGGATGTTACAGGATAGCCACTAAGGGTTTGGATTCAGAAGCCCCAGCTCCTGCCTGGTGGCTTAGCTGCAGCCCCCTGAGCTTCTTGGACATTATGTTTGCCCACTGGTTGCTTGCTGACAGTGAGATTGTGTGGGGCAAGGCAGGGAGTAAAAAGAGGATTAGTCTAATATTTAGCTATGTGTCCATAGGCACGCTCTTGCATAAAAATGTATGTTATGTCTACACTGATGTATAGAAGAAAGGTCACTTCATGCAGAGAGTGATCCCGAACTTTATGGAAAACAAACACTGGTCTGGGGATATCCAGAATTTTCTTCCATTCTCTGCTGCCACAGTTAGTGCTGCAGAGCTCACCCTGAGGCTTGTGTAGCTTTTTGTTGTATTCATCATAACTGCTTAGCTTTCACATCTGAGCTTGCCAGTTAGGCTATTGCTAGGGATGTATCCACCAGGAAAGACCAGTGGATTCAGGACTGGAAACCGCCTTGGTGAATCACTTTATTAAAGCCCAGACATGTGTCCATGATCCATTATCTAGCTTTCATGTATCCGAGATGGGTTCCCTATGGATAAGCAGACATGGCAGCTGTAAGGCAATAGTCAAGCAGGAATTTTGCTGGAGCTGGAGGGATGCTGTGTAAAAGGAGTCACAAACGGGAAGGGATTTTCTAAAGTGACTAGGATGATTTGGGTGAGTCACTTCATGGGCATCCAGCTTAGACCATCTTAGCAATTTGATTTTCAGAGGCTTTCAGGAAAAACTATGAGCATCATGATGAACATAGATTTTACTGAAACCTATTTTAATTGCAAATGCAATAAAACATATTTTTACTTTACTTTTCTTGGAAACATTTCAATGTATAAATGAGAAGTGTGTGTATATGTTTTTCTGGTTTCTTGGAAACCCAGGAGCACAGTTTTACTTGTAATTGCCATCTCCAGTTAATTATAGCTTGATATGTACTATACATAAGCAGTGTTACCTTTTTATACATGTTGCTTAGCGTGCAGATTGTCACCTAGTGCAAACAGCACAATGGGCAGCAGCAGCAAGTGGCCTCTGGTCTGGTTCAGTGCCCAAGCTGCTGCGAACAGGACGTGCTCGAATAGAAAGAAGCAGCTTGAGCATGCGGGCTGCAGGGCACCCTTCCACACGCTCAGCCCCGGCACGCACAAAGCGAGCCCCTCATTTCCCAGTTAGATTCAGGTTCTCAAACATTCATACATGTGCCCTGATAACTGTAAAAAAGGGGAAAAGAAAGGAGAAAGGGGACGTGAAATCAGCTACCTGAGTATGTGTAGGTGCGCGCTGGTGCAAGCGCAGGTGCTGATCTCTGAGTGCTGGTGCCTGCTGAGGAAGATGCAAGCAGCTGTCACGGCTTGTAAGTAGAAGCAGTAACACAAGCGTTTCCAGCACGCATACGAGCGCAGCCGTGCTCGTGCCATGCTCTGGGAGGAGTGCATGTGAACACATCCCGTGTTTAATCTTAAGCCAGGATGCAAGTTCTCTCTCCTACTGCTAGGAGCGTGTCCTCTTAAAAGGCTCTGACACGCGCTTGTCTGCTGGGCTGTAACTAAACAGCTATTTGTAAGAATATTTATTCCAGTACTGTAAGCAGGAACCTGTTTTATTACTCTCGTGCTCATGGCAGACCACGCTCAGGATGCCTCTGCTCCCATCACCACCCGCCACTGCCGCCCCCACCTCTCCCTCTTCCCTTTAACAGAGTGCCAAACGTGGAATGACAGTGACCAATGTTGACTTAATGTGGCTGTTTAATAATGAAAAAAGTGTGTCAGTTCCAGCGTTAGTTACAAATGGCAGTAAGTATATCGGGTGGCAGCCCTGTAATAATTTTACATCCATCATTCCTTCCTGATGCCTCGCTGGCTGCCTGATGGATGGTGCTGGCCGAGTTAACCCTTAAGAAACTGCTGTGATCTGCTGAGCTGCAATGAATTCTGTCCCCGCACTCCCCTAGGGGAGGGGGGGACATTAACACTCTTAAACCAGCAGATCCTGCTGCCTTTTCAAGGAAAGAGATGGAGCTCGCTTTACTAATGGTATAGAAGAGAAGCCGTTTTAACACATGGGATTTACATTTCTCCTCCAGTGAAGAATTTTAATTCAAAAACATACCCTTTTTCCCTTCTCAAATGATTACGTTTGAACCAGAAAGTCAAGAAGGAACTGGAGGACTGATGGGCAGAGGAGTGAAGAGAAGGGCTGGGAAAACAGAGTCTGCCCCACTGCTCACTGCAGACCCTGCCACTCTGTGGGTCCAGCTGGATTGAATAAGTTGCAAGGGTTGCAACTGGGTAGAACAGAATGCAGGGTGAGGTGGACTTCCCAAAGGGGAAGGATGTCCTGGAAATAAGTGGGGATATGCAGTACTTACATAATCGTAAACGAAACCACTTTCTGAAAGTTAAACCCTATTCATTTTCATAATCTCCACAGTATTTCACTAGAAAAATATTTCAGCTTTTCAGCTAGGAAGGTATGTAGTACCCACAGACGTTATACGCACACACACGCACACACTTATCCCTGCACGTTCGGCAGACAGGTAATTTGTCCTGTAATATGTAGGCCACTATTCCTGCCTGGCTTGTAAAACACTAGGAGAGATGATCAGGGAAATCTTTTTGTTCCCTTCCCACAGCGTGCAAAGAGATCCTTCCACTTGGAATAACGGTTATACAATGTGGGGACCAGGGAGTGTATAGAGGACAAGGGACTGGTGCAAAACCTGAAGCGCCCTACAGCAGGAACGTTAGCACGTTATCTGAACAACTGAACATCCACTGCTTCTTACCCTTTCCCTGCCCTCGTCTTAATTTTCTCCTATGGAGATTGTCTGCCACCAGAAATTCTTTATGCAGGGTGCAGGCCCTCCTGTTAATGCTATCAGCACAGGGCAGACAGGTTTCCAAAAGCCTGACAACAGGGCGAACAGGTATTATGCCACGGGCCATCCATCACTGCCTGTGCCAGCCCTTCGCTAAACCCCATCAACACTCTCAGCAGCATCACTCGAAGTAGAGGAGGCCTCTGTTCAGCGGAGCTCCTCTGTCTGTTGTATTTTCTCTTGAAACTTTTTTTTTTTCCAAATTTAATTACAAGCACATGTCAAGTTTGCACGCAGTAAAGATCAAAATTGTTTTTGCCCAGCATTGGTAACTAAGCATTAAACATTTTGATTTGCTTCAGTTGAACATTTATTCTTTTTTCATTTTTCTTTTTTCTTTTTTTTACCCTTTTTGCCATTTGCTTTGTGGCGCTTGTGTATATTTATATTTACAGCCTCTGCATTTAATGGCCACATGCCTTATTCTCACAGATGGCCAGTGGAAGACTCCCCCTCCCCCTTTTTCTTTCAGTAAAGCCTGCTTTTGGTTTTGCTACTTTTGTCACAGTGCCACTACTCACAGTTAGCAAGTGCCTACGCATGGGAGGGAGAGACTCTGCAACGAAGTTGGTTTTTTACTCCCCCTGGAATTTTAGTTCTTTTTTTTTTAGAACACTTCTTTTTTTTTATTTTTCTTCCAATTGACCATCATCTGCTGAGTGTCCAGATATATTTTTTAAAAAACAAGTAGGAATGTATGTGGGTCTGTGTTTAATACATCATTATGGTGGGGATGCATGGGCAGGGGAAGCAAATAAAAAAATTAAACACACAGAGGGAGTGACAAATCCTGCCCACAGATGTGTGCATAAAACTCCTATTGAAGTCAAGGAGAGCAGTACGCAGCCAGGCAAGGGAAGCCCCCGGATCCTTGCAGCTGTCAAAGTCCAAATGGGAATGCAACTCTTTCACTCTGAAGGACAAACACTGGAAAGATTTGCAGGCTAGTATGGATAAGTGAGGACTGCAGCTGCTTGTACCGTAGAGGACGTCTTATTAAGCCCAATGAAGATGGATCACCTTCCTCCCCCCAAGTCATACCGCAGTTGATTTGAGGTTCTTTTCATTCCTTTTCATCTTTTTAAGTTCTTAGCTTTGCCCTACAGTCACTATAGCTATTTTCTTCCTGGGGTTTTGTTATGTTCTTGCATGAACACGTGACCCAAGAAGGCAGGGTGTTAGGGACGTGCATGGGCACCTGCCCCAGTGCAGTGTCCTTGTGCAGCACTGCAGAGGTGAGGTCTGATTCTCCTGCCATGGAACTGAACCATGCAAAGTCAGAGGATGCAAAGCTATCGCAACTGAAATGGGAATCACGTCCTCTCAGTCTTTGCCATCTCTAGATTGCAAATACTCACTTAGCTGAATACCCAACCATCTCTTACATGTTTTGAGGGTGCAGAATTTTACCTTTAATTGTATCAATGTCCATGCTGAGGAGTATACAAGCTAAATCCTGCTTCATGACTAAGGAAATATGGTCTTCTTAGGAAAAAAAAAACGAAAATAACACGTGAATTTCTTTGTTAGGCTTGAAAGAACTGTAGGCAAAGGTGCAGTAGTGTTCACTGTTTTAATATTTTCTAGGGAAATAAATGAGCAGAAGATTTATCAGAATCTGCGTCTTGGTAATGCTGCCATGCAGCTAGGCATTGGTAGTAAACAACTGCCAGGAACATGGAGCTTGCTTTGTTTTTAAAAAAAAACTTTTTCTTTATGTGTGTGTAGAACATCTTTCCCAGGATGTCTTACGTGGGTTGTGATTTTCATCTCATTTCATTTTTGGTCTACCATATCTTTTCCCTGCTTAACCCTTACTGTCTCACAGACCAGCTGTCATGGCACTTCCTGACTTGCTCTGAAATCCTTCATTCGAATTTACACAGCAAGTTTTGTCCAGAGATCTCAAAACTTGTCATGAAGGTGGGACAACATCAGGAGCCTCATCCCACTTAGCTAGGGAAACTAACATGCAAAGCACCTGAACAGTTCAAAGTTAGAGAGCACGTAGAGCCAGAAAGCAGCCTGGAGGAGAAACTGGGTCATGTAACTCTTAGCCTGTTTGCGATCAGCGGATTACAGCTGGATCTGGTTGAGGTCAGTGCATGCATCAGCACCCTGAAAACTCCTATAGGGAGGAAGTAGTGGCTCTTTGTTCTGCTTTGCTTTTACTTTCCTTTTTATTTCTTCTTTAAAGTAATGGACTGGCTCAGTCGTTTCCATCTTTCCATTTGAAAGTCTCGACGACCACTGTCTTGCAGAACTCATAACCAAAGAAGGAGGCTGTTTGTGTCTTCACTTCCTGTAGAAATGCTGAATTTCACCCTTTTGTTTCCAAGCAATACACTCTGCTGAGGAAGTCAGTCTTTCATGGAATAAGATATTTTTAAAAAGAGAAGTCTTGAGGACTTTACTCTTAAGTGTTCTAAATTTTTAAGGATTATTCTTGCTTTTATTTCAGTGAGTACTGTCTTGCCTTCAGTGCTTTGAAAGCTAGTGGCTTGAGAATCCTTAGAAACTGAGCACCTATATTCGTGAAGTATGGCAAAGAAAATGACTATACAAATTTCAGAAAAAAAAAAATATTATTGGCCATCTGTTCCTAGGAGGAGAATAGTTAAATGTCTGGATCTACTAACCCTATTACTTTTTTTTTTTTTCCTAGAAAGCTAATAGGACACCTCTCCACTGAGTCCCTATTAGCATTTCGTATAGATAACAAATGAGATGTAATGATTCCCAATTAGTGTTGAACCAACCTGGATTTCAATATACACCGTAAACCAAGAAGATACGATCCATTACCAAATGATGTAGTCCCAGTTAAGTCTGAATATAACAATGTTGAAACAAGTACCACCAAATCAAGAAGAGCCCTGAATAAAGAATGTTATTTTATTTTCTTTTTTCTAATGCTGCTTTTAGGTTCTGTGGGTGGATTATTCCACAGAAAAGAGAGATGTTAGATAAGCGAGACTGAAAATGCTGAGGGGGTGGTGGGTGCATTGTTTCTTCATGTTCAACTTTGATGCAACAACAACAAAAAAATCTCCCAAATGATAAATTGCTGTGACATTATAAATAATCTTTCATCTTCTTTGGTGGTCCATGGAGTTTATATAATTGGAAGGCTAAATCCATCTTTGTTGTTTCTTCCCTTTTCATTAGTACAGTAGAAGACTATAAAATTGTGCAGCCAGAAGGAGTTTAACAATTACTGAGTCAACATAACATTTGAAAGTCTCGCTCTATTTTATCATTTCATGCATGTGCTTTTTATGAGTTTTACAGCCCTGCAAGCGTTACTTAAGTAAGGTCCACTGTAATGGTGGGTCTGTAACTGCTCTTATTTTTATTTGATTTTACTTTCCCTGGTAACATGGGTCTTCAGCAAGAATACCAGTTCCACAACCATGAAGAGTGGTGAGCTTGAGGCTCTAATTTTGAGAAGAGGTTCATGAGTGCTAATTTCAGTTCCTAAAAATCATAAGATGGGACCTCTGACTAGTCATGTAATCTGGGCCTCAGTTTCCAATCAGGTAAACAAGGATATTAAGACTGCTTTTCTATGTGAGATAATGTATATATTCATGATGAATGCAAAACACTTAGATGGTAGGATCTGCTATACATAAAAGCCCCAAACCAAATAGATCATCTTTCCCAGAACAGCCAAAATTTCTCTTATAGCAATTATAGCTTTGCCATGATCTGGGCTGTGACATAAACAGCATGTACAGCATATAATTTGAAGGGTCATGGCATTAATGTAGAGGATTAGAGCCCGACTTGCAAATGCCAGCAAAGTATTTGTTGACAAACTGATTGTGGACAAACTTCTGGGCACAGGTGTCAATATTGCCAGAGGATCCCATAAGTTCATCCAACTTCTGTCGTGCATAATGCCAACCTACATCATGTTCTACGATTTGAAAGCACGTGGATGGAGAAAACTTTGTAACACAGACTCCTGAGATGTTTAATGTTGCCAGAGGCTGAATAATTTCACAGAAAGATTAGTTTTAAAAAGTCTTCACTCAAAACAGATGTAGGATAAAAGAGTCTTCACCTTTTTCATAAGCTAAGAAAAAGATCATGTTGAATGGTTAGCTGGCTAACCATGTTAGCTAACCATGTTGAATGGTTAACTGGCACCACTGATTAGTGTGTCTGATAAGCAAAGATGTTATTTCTGTAGTAAAAGGAAGTGAACTTTCATTGCAGGATGGTCCAGCAGCTCATTTGCCTAGTACTTTACTTTTTGTGCCTCTTGACCAAGTTACGTGTCTGAGCTCTTGTTATGTGTTGGCACTCGCTGAGAGAGACCTTCTGACTCAGCACTGCAAAGCACATGAGATGGTGCCACAGGCCCTGCTCAACAGTATGGGATAAAAACTACCTTCTCAGAACTCAGTCTTCATGAAAACACCATTTTTAGATGCTAGACGTGAATTCCTCCCACAGAGCACAATGGTAAATACCCAGATACACTGAACTTGTAGGGGAAAAGAAGGGACACCATAAAAAACACCCCCCCTCTGGTATTCTAGGCTGGCTGTATCTTTGCGGGCATCAAACTTAGATGAAAAGTATTTGTATCAGGGAGACGGGGGTAGGGATAGGGGAGTAGAAAAGTGAAGAGTGGACAGCCTCATTAAAACCGCTAACCTTGAATTATGCAATCGGAAAAAAAACTCTTGCCAAAATGTAATTCTAACTGAGTTCAGAGCGCTGTCAGTGTTTGCCAGATAGCCCAGCCAAGAGGATGTCTCAAAGAGGGGGAGGAAGGACCCATTACCATATGCCCAGCATTCCCAGTGCTCGGAAGAAATTATGGAGTCCTTCGGGCATGGAGGCACGTCCCCTTTCTGAGGTGCCCGCTGAGCCCTGCTACCAAGGTCCCACGTGTGGCAGGGGCAGCAGGGAAGAAAAGACATCTAAGACATATATCCAAGTGTCTCTATTTCTCAAGCCTTCCAAGGTTTTGATTCACGTTTGTACAGTAGTGGGAGGAGTTCTGGCAAAGATTTCAAGGCTGTTCTACATATGTTTTGACTCTCCTTGTTTTATGTTTCTTCTATGAAAGAGACTGCAATCAAGTTCTCGTCATTTTTAGATCAATGTTTTGTTAAGCTATGACAGCTATCCATGACAGAGAGCCAAGTAACTTTTGTAGCTGACCACAAAACCGAGTCTGACTTGCAGTGCTTAGTCATTTATACTTTATATATATACATATATATATATGTATTTTCTGCATGACACATTCTGAGTGTGTTTTCTCTCTTTGTTCTCTTAAATATAATTAGAAAATTGCTAGGAGCTCTGCTACACATCATTTTTCTCCAAAAAGTTGCTTTCTTTGAGTAGTAAAGTTTTTTAAATTTCTTATCACATGGTGACTATTGGTAAGAGCTGTCTGGTTATTCTTTGAACAACGGGGATCTGTAGGATTATGCTCTACAGTATTATCAACTTCTCTGTTTTGCCTGTTAGATTTTGAAATTATCCAGACAACAGAGATCTTGGTCTCCTGCATCTGATAGAAATGACCATTAGGACAGCTTGCCTCAAACTCTGCCTGAATTTTTCATAGATTCAGAGGCTAAAGAGAAGGATGTTTTAAGATGTTTATTCAGTCTTCTGGGGACAGATCCAAACTTCAGAAATCTAAAAGAAAGAGAATCACTTCATCTTCAGCAAGAGTTCCCTTTCTGCAAAAGCGGGAGTGTTCCTATCTTCCTCTGCTTTCTGTGATCTGATTTTTAGCAAGTCTCACAGCCAGCTTTTTCACCTCTTTTCTGGGTCTCCCAGAGCCTTGTCAACTCTTCCCAGAGCCCCAGCATTACTGGTTCGAGGCTGTATTTGATGCCATCCATGCATTGCTCTTGTCATGAGTAGCACCATAGCTTCAGGGTGTGGGGCAAAGCTGAAGAGCAGGGATTATCATGCCGCTTATTTCCTTCTCAGCTTTTGGATCTCATCACTTCAACTGTCCCTTTCCTTTTGTGCCTGGTAGACACACGTAGAGCTTGGTGTAATGATGAGGTAAGTTAAGGCCCGGTGCAGCAGCACAGTGTGCAGGAATGTGCCACTGTTTCCTCAGTTCTAATGCTGTGTAACAACTGCTCTATTAGAAGTTTGCTGCTGCACCCAACATACATGTAGCCCATCTGTTATCACGGGGTGGTACCGTGGCTTGCTACTGTTTACACCACTACTGCACCACAAAGGAGTGGTGACAGTTTGCAGAATGTGTAATCTGCAACCAAATTAAGATAATGAGGACAAATAGATCCTCTTTTTGTGTAGGCCCGAACCCATTGTGCGCATCTGTCTGAAGTTATTAAATAGGTTGTGTGTGAGGAGGCTGCGCTTGCATTGTCAGCATGTCGTAAGTTAATTTGGGGTCGGGGAGGAAATGCATTTTTCCCTTTGTTTCTTTGAAGCTTCCATGAATACTCTCTTCCTAAACTGAAAGATGAGAGAGCTGCTTCCATCAAATGGGATGCTGTAACACATCAACTCCTCTCTTTAAGCAAAACACAATGTAGGAATGCTGCAAGAATTATTTATTTACTTATTTATGCTTGCATCCTTTTGAATATTCTGTAATTATAAGTATTTCTATATATAAGGTTGGGGGAAAATCAGTGGCAGTGTATTTTATCAGAAGAGTGCAGGACTGGAGATCAGGACTGGCACTAGTTAAATAGTGTGTTTTATATATACTGCCCATTCTTATAGCACATGAGAGTGTCTCTGTTCTGTTTCTCTAATACAGTTGCAGGAAAGCTTTGAGAGAGAGCAGCCCTTACTCTTCTCTGAGCCTGAATTTACATAGAAAAGTAAAGCAGGCTGCTTTGACATCCTCTGTTTCAAGGGCAACATCCTGCAGACATTCTTTCCACCTTTTATCTTACAGTCTCACTGTAGAGTCCCGATAATTATTGCCTGAATTATTTTATAAGTCCGTGTGTTTAAGAAGCAGGAGGCAAACTGACAGCTTGCTGAAAGCAGGGACTCCCTGATCATCCATGTTCCAAGTGTCTAGAGCGCGAGCTCCACGCCACGAGCGCAGCGCACTCCTGGCATCCCCTCTTCCATCATGCCTGCACCCTCTCGCTCTGACTAATGTGACCACCCCTCCAAATGCAGAACTTCTGCTGAGATGGATAGCAGCAGAGCATCTGCAGCTTGTTAAGTCAAACGCTGATAAACGAGCCGTACCCTGGGCATACCCTGCAGACAGCCCGCTGGAGTATTCACTGACCTTAAGGCTCAATCAGACTGTGGTGGTGGGATGCGGTTCTGAGTGGAACTGCCTTCAGCAGCTGCATTTGCTGCATATAGAAAAAGCTGTTAAGCCTGTGCCCTCTGCACTCGCAGCTCTGTTTCTCTAAGAGGTTTATACACGATTCAAGAAAAATCTGCAAAAGAGTAACTCTTCCTTCCCATCATAAGCCAGAGGAGTATATTCTCTTGCCTTTTAGGCTAGTCACAGCATTTTTAAATGGCTGCTGACCTAAAAAATGTTGAACTCATCGTTGTGAAATCAGTGATAAATAGTTGGGTTTTTTGTTTGTTTGTTTTGTTTTGTTTTTTAAGAAAAAAAAATGTTGCAATGATCTGAGATCTATTTGGAGTGATATGGAGTCAACCTGTGAGTTTCAGGCTGCTTTGGCAATGGGAGCTAAGTTAAACCCAACACAGTAGAGTTTGGTGGAGCTAAATGCCCGAGAAGTTCAGGTGCTCGTCCACAGCATCTCCGAGCTCTCTGGGTCTGCACTGTGTGGTGACATCGCAGCAACCCTCTTGGCTGTGATGGGCAGACTCTGCCAGAGCGTGTGATTGCCATTAAAACACCTAGAGGATCCTGTGTCTTGCACCGCTTCAGCCGTGATGGGTGTGGTTATAGGGAGAGCCTAGGGAGCCCAAAGCTGAAGCACAGCAAGAAAGAAAGTGCGGAAAAACAAAGTTAACCTGATGTCCCTAAACTGTATGTGAGTGCACCAAGCTGAACAGATCGGCCTCATTTCTAAATCTTTCAAGAAAAGCTCCATGAAATGAATTCTATGAATTTGAGCTGTTCTTTGAATTGCAGATGCAGGACATCACATTCAGGAAGCATTTCACTGTTCATATTGTTCCCTCTTCTGTTTTCTTCTCTAATACAACCCAGTGACAGTATTAGGCTACACAGAATAGTTGTAAAGTCTCTAGTTGCCATGTGAAATCTGAGAGTTTTTTAACTTGCTGATATTTTACAGTCATCAGGAATGGAACAGATCAACAAAACAGCAGTATTTCTTTCAGGAAGAAGCTCAAAAGGATTTTTTTCAACTGGAGCCACTTTATGATAATTCAGTATCATGTCATTTTTCTTAGCTTTGCGAAAGGCACAGTGCCTAACATTTTGAAATGTTAGTATTGCTTTCCCGAAAGATTTATTTTTAAACGTATGATTGTCAGGAAGATAGAGTGTTTGTGAGCAATCTGCATAGGGCAAACACAAACAGTTGGAAAATGGAACACCTTTGTGTTTGTGAAGTTAAACAGTTCAGAAGGAAGGGAGGTGTTTTGAGGAGAACACTGGAATTAATTGCCCTGGCATGTTGTTCTGGCAATGTCTTTCGACACCCCTGCAGCCTGACAGATTAATTGGCAGCGCTCACTATCCTGTTGCAATCCAGGGTTCACAGATAGTTCTGAGTACATGAGTGACGGACGAGGTGTTAGGAGGGCCGGGCAAGAACAAGAACCTCTGCACAGATCTTGTGCTTCATTCACGTTGACCCTTTGCCGAGGCCTGGTTCAAAAAGAGTTTTTTTTTTTCCCTGTGAATTGCCTGTGTCTTTGCACTTTCGATTTTGGGCTGAAAATAGCAGAACAATAAATATGTTGCAAAAGAGTATGTATCATCTAAATTTCTAGGCCAGCTCTACAGACCCAGAGATGCAGAGAGTTGAAGTATTCTTCAGATGTGAATCCAGTTCTATCATGCTTAACTAAACCAATCTTTCCAACACTGACGGTTGCTCATGGCTGGTTAATAAGCACATTTTTAAAAGGACATCATAGAGTATGCAACTCTATCCATTCCAGAAAAAAACAGTGCTGTGTTCTTAAGTACCTGGCTCAGTAAACTGTTCCGAATTAATTGTTATCCATCTTCCCTGTCAACCTTCTCAATTACCTATGAACTTTGTGGTTGCAATACTTAATGATTTTCCATATAAAATCCTGTCATCTTCCCCGCGTAGGACAAAACAACACTGGAGACCCTGACTCAGCAACTGGCAGTAAAACAGAGTGAAGACGGGAAGTTTAGCCACGCAATGATGGATTTCAACATGAGTGGAGATTCTGATGGTCAGTACGAATGGCTTACCCTTATTTCCAGTTTTGTGTGCACATATCATCAGACTCTGGGGGAGAGTCCAAGTGCTCTGGGGGGGTGTGAGGGGAAAGAGGGAGAAGCAATAAGCAGCTTCGAAACAAGGCGGGAAAAATGATTCATCATGTGGTGCTTTAAGTCTACAGGTGTTGTTTAGCCTTCTCTCTTGTATGCTCCATTTGTCAAGGCTGGGCCAAGAATGCATTTCTGATCGCAAAAGGGAATAAAGGAGGCAAATAGATGCAGGATAAATGAGATTGCAGAGAGTCCACAAATTACCGAGCTGACCATCCCTGGATAAGGCATACTGTGCATCCATGGGAACTTGTTTGGATTTGATGAAGCAAAGCTAATGTTTATTTCTTTCTCTGCCGTTTCTTGAGTTGTTGTGGAGGTGTAAGCACAAGAATAAGTAGATGTGTACTTGCTTATTTACTAGTTAGAGACTTGCTTAAGAAGAAACACCTGATGTAACTGTATAACACTATTTACATTACAAAAAAAAAAGGCCAGAAAATAAGTAATAGAAAATCTACATTGATGAGAGTTGATTTTAGCTTATGAGGTAGTAAAGGATGTTTTAGGAAAGCTGTTTAATGCTTTATGTTAAAAAGCAATGGGGACTCTTCATCAAGTCTGTTTATACCATGTGATACTGAATCAATAGAGTGACTAAATATTAGACATAATATACAATATATGGTGTTTACCTACTGCTTGAAGTAAAAGAAGAAACACCATTTACTTCCATTAATTTACAGTGATCACTGAGTCACCGAATGCACTTCACCCAGCGTAGATTACTGATGGCAGTGGAAACGGTAGACTGAAACACAAATGGGTCATGATTTTCCCTCTCTTTTTAGGAAGTGCAGGAGTTTCAGAATCTCGAATTTATCGGGAATCCAGAGGGCGCGGTAGCAACGAGCCCCATATCAAGCGTCCAATGAATGCATTCATGGTGTGGGCTAAAGACGAACGGAGGAAGATCCTTCAAGCCTTCCCTGACATGCACAACTCCAATATCAGCAAGATACTAGGTAAGAATCACAGAGTGCTGTTCTTCCTGTATCAAAACCTGACACTTATGTTTGAAAAGAACCAAGCACCTGGCATCAAACAGAATTACTGTCTCTAGGTCATCTACTTAGCTACCTAGTGACTGCATCAAGGACAGCAGCAATACAGGCTTCCACCGTGCTTCCTAGTGGCATTAACCGTAACCTGAAGTGCTCTTGTGTCTTCATAGTTACTCAGAGTATGGTGGTGGTGGTATGGGATTGTTAACTGAACAGATCAAACCAGGCCATATCGTTAGGCTGCTGAACAGACACAAAATGACATATTTGCCCACGTATTTCATGTAATTATATTATATGTGGTAGCTTGCCATAGTATTTCTTTTATACTGTAGTACTTTCTGTTCAAACCAGTGGCCATAGGGGAAGGATTCTAAAATACATCGTTGTTATTTTATACACCTATTATGTTCTGGCTGTAGCAATTTTCCTTTAGTACATTATCAGAAGCTGCTTTTTTTTTTCTGAGTGTTCTGAAAAGACTCCTGAAATCAGAATAGAAACATCAGAACTAATTTCCATATCCTCTACTCTGCACATCACAAGCTATATATACTTGTCATGAACATCATCTGCTAATTTATATGCAGTAGACCTCCAACTTTTCACTACTTATTCTAATTCCCAGGAACACATTATGTCCTAAGTTATTCCTTTACAACATGCTGAACAATATAGAAGGTAAATAAGTGAGGATTACTGTGGCCCTCCTGGCCCTTCTTGAATTGCCCTTCTGGCAAGAAAAAAATACAAAAATAAAGAAAAACACAAAACCTGTGACCCAATCTGAGCTATTGCATGTTTGCTGATCAAGACTGTGTTACAGACCATAGGCATACATCAGGCCACGGGCAAAGGTTTAAGCAGGAGACATGTTAACTTGGCCTGCAGATCTGCTGTGCAGACAACTGGAGAGCTGTGGATTGATGATAATGGCAGCATTAACTGGTTACAAGGCTGGTAAATATTTTGGGTTTAGACTGGTCAGAGGCTTGAGGTTTAGTTTGATTAGAGTGGCATTATGACAAGTTAGCAGGGGGCAAGTAGCAACGAGATTAAATTGGTCTGAGAGGCAGAATGTATTGGCTACGGATGGCAGATGTGATGATATTAACCCATGATTAAAAGGGTGGTACGAGATGATTTGATTAGTTATAGGAACAGGATTAGACAGCTAAATTGGTTATGGTGATGGTAAAATAACCTTATATTGGTTGAAAGGGATTATACTGGTTACAGGTGTATGATGTGATTAGGCTGAGGACAGGGCAGTAATAGTTTTGGTCTGTTGCTAAATTGAGAGACGGGCTGATTAAGCCTATTTTTAAATAATCAGCTTCAGAAATCTACAAGATCACTCTGAATGGCCCTTTTCATATAGAAAGTACAAAGAGAGCTTGATGTTTTCCCTCTTAACTGATTGTTTTGGATAACAACCTCCGACAGCACGCTGCTAATTCATTCTGCTTAAAACAGGCGCTTGAGCTGGGCTGACATTTTACGCAGTCTCTGGGGATCCTGGTTGACATTTTAAAGGGCTTCTAAGCATTTTATAATACCCTAAAATCTGGTTTTAATAAGCCATTCTGCTGAAATTGTTAACATAAGGAATCACCTTTTACTATTTGGCGCTAGATCAGGGAGATATGGGGACATCTTTTTCTGATTAGATATACAGTAGTTGGAGTAAAATGTGCAAATTCATTACAGATCCTGTTGAGGTGACAGACAGTATAGCTGACTCCAAACTCTTTACTGTTTTGCTGCCAGATATGGGGAAAAGCAAGGTTTGAAAGCAGTTAGATATGATGTTTCTATTTCTTTCCAGCACCACATTTAATTTTTTTACTCCTCCTCTGCAATAGAGAAGGATGCCCTCATGTCTTCATTCTTGACAGAAACATTAGAAAGGTCTTCGCTCAATTGCAAAAGGCCAATCTTTTGAAGTCAGCAGGGAGCTCCCTGTTAACTGAGCAACTGAGGGTGAGCAACTAGAAACTTAAAGCTCAGCCAGGTATTAGGAGCTTTTTATTAGACCTCCGCAGTATTTCCTTACTTTTTTCTTTCTTTCTTTCTTTCTTTCTTTTTAAGCAGCACTCATACACATTGAGGTCAGAGAGCTCATTGTCATGGAGAGTAGCTTAAATGAAGTTGTCACTGATCAAGGGTCATTTTTATAGTAAAATGAAAGGAGATGCCCTTCCCAGCATTAGAATTCTCTAGGGATTATGTTTGACACTGTCGTATTATGTTTGGAGCATAAAAATTAGATACATGGATTTGTCACTAAATTCATCTGTGCATACGTTTGTCATCCATCTGTTCATTGCAACTTAAACTTGTGGATGATGGGTTTTTTTTTAGTAAATTGTTAAAAAAAAGTGCTAAAAAGGGTCTGCTGGACCCTTTCAATTTAATAATGCATTGTTTAGATAGTTTTGTAAAAGATTTATTTCAGGAAAAATATACATAAGAAGATTAGGAAAAGATAAAGCTATGTATTACCTTCCAAAACTCTCTTGAAGATATTTATGTGCATGTGTGCATGTGTGCATTTATATGCATATACACATACATTATATGCATGTGTGTTTGTGTGTATTTTTAAACACAAAATCAGCCTGATCCAGGCACTCAGCTTAAAAAAAAAAGTCAGCCTAACAGATAAAAAGTTAAAAGTCAGGCAATATTATAAACAGCCGCAAGGTCTTATCATAGAAATCCGGCTTAAAATGAACTGTAGGCAGAACTCCTAAGCTCGCCTAGCAATGGTGCTGGTTGGGTGCTGTCCCCTGCATGTACAGGTGGCTGGTCCTCTGCAGCTCCCCTCAGGCTTCATAAAAAGCTCCTTGGGGCACAGCAATAGCTGCCCTCGTTCATTCTGGGGCGAAGAGGTGCACTTGGTGTTGTTAAGTCTTAGGGTTGTATCAGCTTTATCCAATCTTCTTTCAAGTGCTTCGGCTACCAGGTCAGGGAGGTTTGTGTGGGTTCCGCCCGCCTTTATGGAGGTGCATATGGAAGGGAACTGGTGCTTGCCTTCTTAGTCAAGGAGAAAAGCCTTGCATGTTTGCCCCCCTCAAAGCTTTAAAACACAGATGGTAAGCAGAAAGCACTCAGAAGGTGTAAATCTTCCCCTAAAAAGAAAAAAAAATCAAGATTCTTAAATCACATCCCTTGTGGGGCTTAGGCTTAGCACGGTCACGGTACGCAGGTATCCATGCCTATGTATTTATAAACGTATAAAGTACTGTCAGATAAAACTGTCACAAATATATGTTGTTCAAGCGCAAGGTATTTTTAACCAGTTTTGGTATGTTGCTTAATGATACCCCTTCATACCTGTGCAATCAGATGCCAAACCTGCATGGATACCTTAGCTTCTCCGTGGTTGAAAATGCAGGGATCAGGATTCTGGTTGGCTTTTGTATATTACTAAGGAAATAAGTGAAAACAATAAAATGAAAAAATCAAGGGTTTATCATCACAAAATATGCCCTTTTTCAAAATTGCCTTTGACAACATACTTTGTTTAATTATTTATGCTACTTCAAAACATACTAGTAAATTATATTTTGTATATTTTGTAAAAACAATAAAGTCATAGTAATAGGAGGCATCACTGCAGGAGGCAGCTATTAAAAATTTGCTACGCAGAGAGGTGAGATTGCCAGGATTTTTGTTGTATTGAGTTTGCAGCTTAGCAAGGGAAAAACACAATGAGTGACATTTATGTATAAATATTGTATGTGTAACTGCATGTACAAATACCATGCATTGAAATTTTAGTTTTCATACTGAAAAGACTTATATATGTGGATAACTTCACCTGCTATTTACTGACCCATTCACTAGGGATAGGGATAGGGATAGGGATAGGGATAGGGATAGGGATAGGGATAGGGATAGGGATAGGGATAGGGATGTGCCTGTCCAGATCTGGCTTTAGGAGTGAGGCTAGTGAGCTGGCACAGTGGCAATGGAATTGAGCTGGAATAGATTATTAACTCAACAATTTTGCAATGCTGATTTGGATTTCTGTCTTTCTGTCTATCCATCTGAAAATATATCCCTCTATTACTCATTTCCTGCATTGCAGGTCTTCTCACAGTATGTAAAGCAACTGTAAAAATCTGCTTAAAGTCTGTGAGCCTTTCAACTTTATTGTTCATAAATCAGTACTGTTCATTAGCAGGAAAAGGGACTGGAGCTGTTTCCTTAAGCCACCAGAACTACAGCGTGTTTGTGGTTAGAGGACTCTACTTAGACAAACTTTTAACATTTTTTTCGTAGGCTAAAAAACCAGTTTGCCAGTGACTAAGAGGTAGAATCTGAAAGTAGACCTACATGTGGGCATCTTCCCATATGAGCTGCATAAGCATTACCCTGAATTCTTACCATCACTCAGCGTGGGCATTATCTGTTTCCATCTTATTCACTAAACCAACATTAGGAGGTGTCCAGTGTTTTGGCAGTCCCCACATGTTTATCCCTATGTTATTTAGCCCAAAGTCAAGGAGGTACCACATGTGGAAAGTTGGTGTCACTTTTCTAGTAATTTTCCTTGCCCAAAAAAATAAATAAATAAAAGAAATAATTTCTCTGCAGGGGACAAAGCTGCTTACGGGGACTTTGCTGCTTTGTATTAAACAGTGCCATGTTAGAGGTGCCTCTAGTAGCACCAGACTGACTATGAAGTCTATAGGCCACATAAAGTGCTATGCAAGAGTTGTAGTGCAAGCACAGAAACAGTATAGTCACATGAATGTGGTGGTGTACCTAAGCTAGTATGGATAAAATATTTCCCAGTGTTGGTCTAGTGAAGGATCTCTGCATGCACTCTGTTTTAAACATGATTTGAAGCACTACCTGTTTGATTCCACCGTAATGTTCACAAAGAAAGGGATGTCCCTTGTTCCTCTTCAGAATAAAGTCTTTCAGATCAGTTAGGTGCAAGGATGGGCCTCTATTCAGTACCAGCCTGCTAGCCTTATCCCAGAAGCTCAAACTATTGCTTGGAATAAAGCTTCAAGAAGCACTGCAAATAAATGATATCAATAATCAGAAAGGGCCTTGTTTTATAAATAAACTAGCTATTGGCTTCCCCAGGAAGGGGTAACTGTCTGTCTCTATTAAAGTCTTGAGGCCAGAGTGAGCTAAGACCAGCCTGACTAATGGCATGAGCTAAGTACTGTATGAGTAACCAAAAAAAAAAAAAAAAAAGAGGAAGTCAAGTATGACATATGACATTATGAACCCATTAAATTGAGAAATTATTCAAACTCTTTTCAAATTGGAAAATTGTCTATTTTCCAATCAAGTTTTTCTTCTGCGCTTGGACTGTCCTTGTTACATGAAATGTATCTTACCCTGAAGTTCTTCTGTAGTTCGTGGAAAAATAAGATAGGATAAAACTGACTCAAGAAATTTTACTCCCTGCTGCGATAGTATGTCCTTTAAGCAATATTGGTTTATAAATTTCAGGAGGTTTATTTAAATATATATATAAAGTCCTCATTATTTCCCTAGCTCGCGTGGCCGCGTTAACGCCGACAGCATGTCGGCAAGCAGGCCAGCAGCGATCAAGCTGCAATGCAGCCCCATGGAGAGGTGTGCTGGCATCCCAGTGCTTTTCCCTGCACGCGACATACTGGATTCTTTGTTAGGCTGGAGCTGGCTGCGTTCATCAGGGCTGGGGCTTGGAGTTAACACCCCACTGAGACATATGGGATAGTTTATAGCTGTTACAGGCATTGCTTCGGCGTCTTTGCAGGCTTGTGTACCTAGCAGCAGAGCATTTATAATCAAGTCGTATTCTGCTTTTCAGAAATGTGGCAACTGGAAGGATACTTTATTTGTCAGGAACGATGAAGCTGTAGATATGAGCAGAGTTTATGCCTTAATCCAGCCTTGGTGGAGTGCAGTGATTAGGTCACAGCCCAAAAGAGCTCTGGAACAAACCCGTGGCCAAAGGAAAGTGTAGAGAGACTTAGCAGAGCAGGCCTTGTGCATCTCATGGGGCTTTGGCCAGCCTATTAACATATGTTACCTAGTTTTTTTAAAAAGTGCCAAGGATTGCTCACTGACTTTATTTCTCACCTGGAAGACATCATACTATAGGTAAGTTTCAATAAACTGTTAACACAGAGCTCCCAATATCATCTTTCTGCGCCACATGGCCGTACCCAGGAGGCTTGCCAGCCAAGTATAAACAAGACCTGACCCTTGTCTAAAAACCCCGATAGATCAACAGCCCCAAGCGATATGACCGTAGGTATCTTGTTCGGAGTGACCTACTTGTCTCTCCTTCTTTCAGTGCTTGCAGAAGAGTAGGATCTCATTTCTTGTCCTTTTCTTTTTGTGTGTGTGGCAGGATCTCGCTGGAAAGCTATGACAAACCTAGAGAAGCAGCCATACTATGAGGAACAGGCACGACTCAGCAAACAGCACCTGGAGAAATACCCAGACTACAAATACAAGCCAAGGCCGAAGCGTACCTGCCTTGTAGATGGCAAAAAATTGCGCATTGGCGAGTACAAGGCTATCATGCGCAACAGACGCCAGGAGATGAGGCAGTACTTCAATGTTGGGTATGGGACCTTTAAAAACTTCTAATTTTGCTAATTTCAGCAAAAATTCTTCTTCTTGGGGAGAATTTGTAATTCACTGGTTTGAATGTTATATTTTATGGGGAAGAGCCTTATATCTTGCTAATGGGGTACAAAGCTTATGCTTTTAAGCAATGCGTTCCAGGAGGAAGTTTGGGATTTTTTGTTATTTATGCTATTTACCCATCTTACAGCTTCAATCACCCTCCTCATTTCCTCATTTCCTTTTTCCCATGGGGGAAAAAAAAAGTCTTTCTAGTGAAATGTAAGACTTCTGATAAGGTCTTATAAATATTATTTATGATAGAGCCTCAGAGGACATGTCCAAATGGATCTATGGTAGTGCCTGTCAATCCAAAAGGCAGAAATACTTGTATTCAGTTCAATCTGTAGCAAGTAGCTTGCAAAAAAACTGCTGAACATGTTGAACTTAAGCTGGAATAAGAGTTTGGCTCAGTTAGCTCACATCAGGCAGGAAGTTGTCTCCTAATGTTCATCGCGATGCACTAGTCCTGCCAGGGAGTGTCTTCCAATGCGGTAAGTTAAACGCTTTGTGTTGAGTGCAGATTTCAAGACGGCTGTTCAGATAAACGGCTAATAGATGAGCTTTATTTAATCAGATTAAAATCTGCCTAGAAAAAGCACATGTAGTTTATTTCTGCAGATAGCCCTTAATTTTGCTTACTGCAGGTCAAAAGAATCAGAAATAATCAACTGTCCTACAGTACTTTTGTCTTCATTCCAGAAAATTAAAAGCTACGCACTGACCTTAAAAAAAGAAAGAAAAAAAGCAGAATGGTAGCAAAGACAGCCTCAGAAGAAAATGGAATTTTCTGTTTCAGCTCAGGCTGAAGTGGGAATCCTTTTAATATTAACTGAGCTGAGTCTCACGTCTCTCTAGTTAAGGGCTGAAAGTAGCAATAAAGGAGAGAATATCTGTCCAGCAACTGCTAAGTGTCATCAGACTGTGTTTTAAACAGCTACAATGTGCATTGTTATAATAAGCAGCTCAGCAGAGAAATTGGAGCTGCTTAACCCTGTGGCGCTGGCAGGTCCAGCGATCCCAATGGTAAGCACTGAAACAAACACAGGGAAGTCAGCCAACATTTGGCATCAAGAGATTAAAAAAAGAGGAGGGGGCCTTCTGGAAAAAGAATAGGTAGCAACAGAGCCCCCGAAACACTGCTTATCTGGTTAACATGCATGCTTCATCATGGGAAAAAAATTAACCTTGTAACACTCTGGGTATTATTTAGCTTTCCAAGCAAGGCTGACATTGAAATGAAGACATTTCTGGGCATAATTTTCATGTGGATGTTAGAGCACAGAACCTGGGGTGAAATATTCATAGAAGTTACTGACAGATCGAACAGTGACTGCAGTGGGGTCGCTGATGCCGGGAGTCCCAGCCCTGTAGTTTCATTCCTGGTTTTAGTTCCCCATCTGCTGCTTCACCCTGCACAGATCATTCAAGGCTAAACTTCTCAACAAAAAAATCAGCCCCTGCTCAAGCACCAAAATCAGGGATTGGTCTTTCAAGAGCTCGCACTAAGCCAGCTGCTGAAACATAACTGAAAACCTGGGTGAAACTGTGTGAAAGCATCACAGGGGGAGGGATTGGGAGCTTTTGGAAATTCTTTTGCTTTGCACGTTTCTGTCCTAGCATCCTTATCTTTAGTGGTGATACTGTAAGCTCATCTCACTAGACCACTGTGAACCCTAATATTCCAGTGTCTGAGAACTGCTTTGAGACCCTTTGGAGTGGACATACTATGGATGTGGAAAAATACTATTCTTAAATTATTGAATGTTTGAAAAGCACTCTGAAATGTTCCATTTAAGTGCCACAGTATTCCTATTGTTAAATATTAAAAGCAATTTGTGTGTGCTGAATCCTAGTTACAGAAATGCTGACTCCTGAAAACAGATCGCTCCCACTGAAGTAAGGCTAAATTGCAGATTAGATCCTGGGCCCCCTTTAAGGACTGCCCCTTCAGCTGAGACAGTGGGTGCAGAGGACAGCAGGCAGGAAGTATCTGAAAATACAGCCAGCAACTGCAAACAAATGTAAAGCTCTTTGGCAGTCAGAAGTCTTTGAGGATCACTGCAGTGTGCAGGGCTTACTGTATAGCCCGGGCACAGCCAGGCAGGGGAACAGGAGAGGGTTTCATCCTTAATTAAGTATGTTCATCTCCAGAGACTCTGTCCTGTCTCCTGTGGCAAGGCTTTTCAGTGCAGATGGACACACTGCTGATGACATTACAATGTGCAGCATGTACCGAAGAGTATTACTGCAATGGAATTACTTCATGCAGCAAGGAAACAAAAGGAGCATGAATTTTAAACCCCTAGGCTTGTTGGGACCCTGAAGCTTCTCAGGGAAACAAACACTGCTCTAACGCAGCCAGTGTTCTTGGTGCAAAAGGAATTTCTATGGCCTGGCATAATTCTCCTTTCATTGCCGCAGACAGGTTTCCAAGGCTTAGGCGCTACATAAAGGCATCCTATAGAGGATTTGCTCAAATGCTCATGTTGCTTGCTTGCTTTTTTATTTATTTTTAAATAACGCAAGCTCCCATTTTAAATCTGGCTTTTCCCACTTTTATTCGCCCTTCTTGAAAAGTTCTACTTTTCACAAGTGCCACGGTCACTGTCTGGTGGGAGGGCCCCGGAGATCATCCTGTGAACCCCTGTTATGCCCCACATCCCCCCGTTCCTCTCTCTAGCAGTTGCCGGGTCTCTGAACGAGAGGGACAGCTCTGCCTCCTGCTGATCCACAGGCCCTTTCCTGCAGCACCTTCCCATTCCTGTGCAAAGTGCCCGGCCCACCGCTCCTCTCTCCCCCTGGCAGCGTGTCACTTTTGTTTCTAGCCCTGCCGGCAGCTTGGGATTATGTCAGAGGAAGGTTTGTTGAGTGGGAGCGCGGTGGGGAGGGTGTTTATCTCCAGCTGGCAGCTCAGGGGATGGAGAGTTTACCCAGCAGAGAAGTTTGCGTCACAGGTAGGCGAGCTGCAGCCGCGTCGTTCGGGGGCAGATGTACAGATGTTTGCAGAGTTTCTTTATCAGCGAGGTTGGTTCGGGCTTGCTGTTTGCTTCAGGAGAGCCCGCTGGCGAGGCTGCTGCACGCGTGCGAGGCATTCCCCGCTCCCGTGCTCCTTGCCATGCTGAGACACCCTTCTCCTCCTCTTCCCCGGCAGGCAACAAGCACAGATTCCCATTGCCACGGCAGGCGTCGTGTACCCGGGCGCCATCGCCATGGCCGGAATGCCTTCCCCACACCTGCCCTCGGAGCACTCGAGCGTCTCCAGCAGCCCGGAGCCCGGCATGCCCGTCATCCAGAGCACTTACGGCATCAAAGGCGAGGAGCCGCACATCAAGGAGGAGATGCAGACCGAGGACGTCAACGGAGAAATCTACGACGAGTACGACGAGGAAGAGGACGACCCCGATGTGGACTATGGCAGTGACAGTGAAAACCACATCGCGGGGCAAGCCAACTGATCAGGGTCCAGCCCTCGCGCGACCTGCAGGACTCCAAGGAGAAAAGAAAAAATAAATAAATAAAGCCCCATCTGGCTTATCCTTGCCAGTGGCCAAGCACATTAACTTTCTCATACACTGACTGTTACTTTAACTGTTAGTCTTAACTAGTTGGGACATCAGCTGACTAATAGACATCAGCCTGCATCGGAAAAAAAAAAAGGCTCAGAAGAAAGGAAACAAAGACAACGACGACAACAACAGCAGAATGAAATAAGCTATGGGTAAAATAATGCCAGTAATTCAGCTGCTATACCCAAGCACTGAAGTCTTACCCGTCGACCTTTTATTATTATTATTTTTTTTTCAAATAAACTTTATGGCTGTTTGTTCTACAATGTTCTAGAAATTCTCACTCAGGTACACAGTGCCAACAAGTGGCTTGTGAATGTGTTTTGTTGTTTTGTGCTACAGTTTAAAGAGAAATAATTTTTTTTTTTGGTAATGCACCTGACAGGAAAGAAAGAAAAAAAAAAAGATAAAATCCTTTTACCCCCTCTGTCTCTTCCTCCACCTCCTCCTCCTCCTCCTCCTCCCTGGCAAATCTGGGTCAGAAGCGTGAGTGTGAGTGTGTGTGCGTGTGCCTGGCAAGGAAGGAAGCGGGGAGCCTGTTTCTGTTAACCCCAACAAGCAATTATTTCCCTTCAAGAGAGGACTTCTCTTCATCAGTTGCACACCATACTGAGTCTTTGAGCAAGTGCCAAATTTGTACTAAAGCGCTGAGCTAGTCCAATTTGCTTTTCTTGGTTGGTCTCTTCTTCTTTTCTTCTTTTTTTGTTGTTGTTTCCTTTTGGTTTTGGTTTGCTTCCTGATCTGTCTTAAGTTAGGACAGTGTTGTATCTTAGACAATCCCTAGAAGAACCTGATATACCAGCAGCTGGTGAGATTAGACATATATTTTTGGCTTTGGTTTTGCTTTTTAAAGGAAACTGTAGGTGCCGTTCTCAGGTGAAAAAGAGAGAGAGTGAGAGAGACGTAAGAAATTTAGAGAAAAATATTTTATGATCTTGGATTTTCATGTGTGCATGTTTATGGTACTAATAAGAATAATATTGGACAATTGTGAGCAAAAAAGCATGTTCCAGAATGAAATCCCGCACCCTCTAAATGACTTGGTCTGTACGGAGCCTTTGCTTTTAAGTTACACTTCAAGTGGAAGCGTAGGGACTATAGCAAAAGCTTGTCCAAACTGTGGTTTGCCCAGGCCAGGACAGGGAAGCCGCAGGTGTTGACACCTTGCTGAGTGCTGCCACCTGCCTCAGCCCGCAGGTCGTTTTTATGGGCAGTCTTTGCCTCTGCGCTCGCAGAAATCCGTTGTTATCCGCGGGCAGGTTGTGGAGGGAGGCCGGCTGGTAGCCAGGAAGGAAGGGATTTCCGTATCCCTGTCCAAAGCGAGAGCGCAGACGGCTCCGAGGGGCTGACTTGGCCTCGCGCAAGCAAAGACCGTCCCCGCGGGCCGCGGCGTGCTCCGTGCTCGGACGTCCTGCCCTCCGCGGGCTCCCGCGGCCGGGACGAGCACGGCGGGTCTGCGCAGTCCTGACCACACGTTGGCCCTTGTTTTTTCAGTCAGGTGACTGCCCGTTACGCTGTTTTTTGTGTTTTGTTT
The DNA here is from genome assembly GCA_034781795.1 of Crypturellus tataupa. Lineage (NCBI taxonomy): Eukaryota > Metazoa > Chordata > Aves > Tinamiformes > Tinamidae > Crypturellus > Crypturellus tataupa. The sequence continues at coordinate 514,264 of JAWLRI010000720.1, read as the reverse complement.
CAGAACAAAAAGGAGGTAAAATACGAGTGAATGAGAGAGTCTCTTCTCGTTTCCTCGCTCCGCACTTCCTCTAGCAAGAGAGTGCCCAGTTTCATGTAGCAAGGCAGAAGCGATGGATCCAACCCAACCGACCGACCAAACAGGCTACCTCTGAGTTCAGACAGCAGCTACCCAGCGTCTGCCCCGGCAGGCCAAATACCGCGGTTTGCAGGGGAGAAAGAGCCTTCCTCTGAGCCCCGTTCCCCACTGGAGGGGCCACCGCGGTGCCGGTAGTGCCCACGGGCAAGTCCCGGCTCCGAGGCCCTACCGAAGTGGAGAGGTTTAGTGTTTGGCCGCCACATGTTGGCCCCAGCCCAGCCTGCGGGGCAGGTGAGCGGGGAGCCGGGGCCGCCGCGGACCCGGCTGCGGGCGGCAGGGGCTGCCCCGCGCAGACGCTGCC
>JAWLRI010000720.1:471489-513725 GCA_034781795.1 Crypturellus tataupa | reverse complement strand
GCTGCCCCGCGCAGACGCTGCCCGCGAGCGCGTGGGACGAGTGACAGTGCCACCCCGCGCCGCCCGCCTTGTCTCTTCTCCTCCTGGTTTCCATTTCCCCTCTGCGCTTTCCACCTCGGCCTCGAAACCCCCCCGTTTTCTCTCTCTTCGCTCTGGAGTAGCTGATCGTATCCTCCGTGTCGCAGAGGGCCCTTCTCGGTTGTGTTTTATGACTGTGTTTTGTTTTTTTCTTTTCAGTTGAACTGCCTCTTCTTGCTAGTGTTGTAATGGTAATTATAATAATAATAATAATAATGGTCAGCTGTTCCCAGATTAGTAAATTATGTATAATTTATTTTATACCCCTTCCTTTTTTAACTTTATTTTATTCTGTTCTAATTTGGCAGTGCAGCAAATGAAGCTGTTGTTAGGCTATTTAAAACGGATACCCCTCCCCACCTTGCCTTTTTTATATATATAAATATATATATATACATATGAAAACAAATCGCTTCTTCTTCTGCTCACACCATTCCTCTTTCTTTTATTTTAATTTTGGCCCCAGCCATGTCAACTTCTGATGTTTATTATGATGGAGTGAATTAATGGGAGTGTTGTTTTCAATCTTAATTAACTTCTGCTCTCTCATCACTCATTTTAGTTATTTAATTACACCAGTCATCTAGAGCCAATTTTTTTGAAGCACTCTGTTTGGATAAGAAGGAAAAAAAAATAGACAATTGTTTTTATGTCATTATTATGTACAATGTGAAAACAGATATTTGCTCCTTTTTTTTCCTTTTTGTTTTTTAAAACATTTTTGATTTGTTCCCTGTCTTTGTGAACAAATGACTTCTGACTCTTGTGGGTTCGCCTCACATTTGCTGGATGCTTGATTTCCACCGCGTCACCGAGACCCTCTGGTTTGAGTATGTACCTTTGGGCCACCAGGATACTTTGTTTTAGCTCCAGGTAGGTGCCCCCGAGGCAGGCGCGATCGGAGCCGTCCGTGGACAGCGGGAAACCACGAAGCCGAGGGGGAAACGCGTCCCCTCCTCGTGCCCCCTCGGCCGCGGGGCCGCCGCTGCCGCCGCCAGGACGGAGGAGCGCGGATTTCCCAGCGGAGGCCCAAGCCCCTCGGAGAGGGGAAGCTTTAGCAGACTCTCCGCTCCCGCGTTCGCACATTGACGCTGATGCAGCAACGTTAAAAGGAAAAAAAAAAAGAAAAAGAAAGAAAAAACCCACGGCTCTGGGGTCCCAAAGCAGCAAAATACTGACACTAACGTGTGGTTGGGTCCAAGTATGAGCACCCATGTTAAGCGCAAGACCAGATTTGCAAACACAGCCCATTTTTGTCCCTCCTTAATTTCTTTTTTTTTTTTTTTAAAGAACAAAAACAAAGCAAAACATATATTCATTTAAAAAAAAAAAAAAAAAAGAAAAAAATCTTCTTGTCTTGTTTTTTTTTTTTTTTTTTCCCCTGGGCTCTGCGCCCTGGAGCAGGTAGAAAAACCAGGTTAGCAGAGAGGAGGACGCTGTTAACCCCCGCGCTGCCAGGGCCCCGAGCCGCCGTGGGCCCCGCGCCCCCTTGCCGGGATAACGGCGAGCGAGGACGGCCGCAGCGGAGGTGGCGCTTCCCGTTGCCCCGCGTCCCGGGATCTCCCTCCGCCAGGAGCATCCCAAGGAGCAGCACCAGCACTGCGGGAGACGGGGAGAGGGAGGAGGACAGAAGGAAAGAGAGATAGGAAAGAAAAACTGAGGCACTTGCTTCTAAGCTCAATTAAATAACACAGAGTATATCCTTTTTTCAATTTATTCATGCCTTATATTAGTAAAATAGGATTTTTAAGTGCATTTAACATCTTTATTTAACCGTTCCGCTATATTAATCAGGCCCCCAGAAAAGAACACTAGCTATTATTACAGCATTTAATTAGTTTTGTAACCAAATCCTCTTATTACGAATGCATATGGAAGAAATGCTTTCTTCGAAGACATTATTTCAAAGATTTGGTTACTGCAGTAGACTCTCTCCTTAATTAAATCATTTTTTAGAAAGTAAATTGTCTTTAACCTTTTTACAGCACATTTCCAGAGCTTTTTAATCCAAAGAGATGAGCTGTTATTGTCCCCGAAGAAGCCTCTGACATCACGTTTGTAACATCAAAAATAATTATACTCCGTGGAAACACAGACCTTACTTAGCAAGAATTCATCTGCTAGAAAGAATGGCAACTGTATAATGTCTCGTGTGTTTAAGGGCATGATCTGTCGAACGGGAAGTATCTTTGTCTGCCCACTTCTTGATAGCATCGTATCTTCAGTTTTGCAAAGAAAGAAACACGTGTAATTCACTAGCGTGGATTCAGGTGTATCCTCAACTCACAGGGCATGGGCTGGATGCTTAGCTTGGTTTATATTTACATTTTTTCAACTTTATCTTAACTTGTCGGTTTCCCAGATTGAAGAACGTGTCAAGTTTGTTTTTTCTACTGACTGATTTCTCTACTCCCCAGTGCTTTTGCCACTGGTTTGCTGAAACAGTATTTATATAGCTCCGTTGGCTCTAAAGCTCTTACTCCTTCTAACATTTTGGATTTTACAAGTGAAGTGAAAAATAGAAAAGAAATAGAGACAATCAAATGCCTGGAGCTTAAAACAAAGTATGTGCAACCTACCATCTCACTTGAAATTTAATAAAAGAAATAATTATGTAAATATAACATAGAGTTATAGATTTATATTTTGTTCATAACACATAGTGTAATATAAGTTGTATATTTTCATGTTTTGGTTTTATGTTATCATTCATGCCACAATAAATAAAAAAAAACGGGAGTTGATGTACTCTTTAAAAAAATACAGTATGTGGGTTGCCACTATCCTGGGATTTTTGGTTTGGTTTTTTTTTGTTTTTTTGTTTCTTTTGCATTCCCCTTTTTTCAGTATTATTGCCCTGCAAGGCACCAATAAAACAGCAAATGTGTTCTTTACCTATACTGTGTTTGCCACTTCTTACAGCAAAGGTCGCGCTCTTGAATTTTCTTGAAGAAAACGGTGGGGCTCAGGGAGAGACAAAATTGGTGTCGGCCACTCCAGAATTCCAGGTTTTCATCAAATCGCAGGAGCACATTAAAATATCAGTATTAAACCAGGAGACGAAAGGTGGTTCCCGAGCAGCGCAGCACAGGACGTGGTGGCAATTCCCCGCACCGGATAATTCCCAGGTCAGAGCCAGAGCAGCTCCGAAATGGGCCTGTTTGAGCCCAAAGCTGGGCACCTGCCCCCTCCCCGGCTAGGTTCGTTTCCGCAGGAGGGTCTGTCTAGTTCAGGTACCAAAGCAAACCGAGGGGAAACATCCGACCATAAACAGCAGCGACGTGAAACCAGGGAGAAAATAGCTCTGCTCCGAGCTCGGCAGAATGTCCCCACACGCTGCCTCGGCAGTGCGTGGAGTTTTGACAGCAGCATATGGCGCGAAGTGGGACGGGACGGATTTGTACCTGGGTTTTGACAGTAAGTTATTCTGAAGGATGCTCGCACTCGAGTGCCACCAGCTTGACAGATGCCGCTCGGCGCTTCCAACGTTGCTAAAGGGCCACGGGAACGCTTGGGGAGGCGGGAGGCAGCACCTCGCCGGGGCCGTCCGTGCGGTACCGGGAAGCACCCAGTAAATGGCAGCACCCTTGGCCATCTTCACCTCTCCCTGTCAGGAAATATCCCTGTCCCGGCGCAGCACCCGGCTGCCCGAAAGCCCCGAGGACCGATCGCGGCCGCAGCGGGCCGGTATCTGCTACCACGGTCTAGGCCTGGGAAAGGTAATGGGTCTTTCCCGAGACAAATCCTGCATTTCTTTTTCTTTTTCCAAAAAAAAAAAAAAAAAAAAAAATTCACTAAAACGTTGCAGCAATTGCCTGTAGCAGGAAGGAAGAAAATGAGGATAATTATGACATTAATCTATTTAAAAAAGAAAAACTTGTGACAATTATCTCATTCCTGCCGAGAATGAGCCATGCAGATCTACGCGTGCGGGAAAGCGCAAAGACCCCAAGCGGAAGCCACGAAAGGTTATGGGGAAGCTAACGCGCTCCGCGAGGCACTCCAGGGCTGCGCTGCTGGGGGCCACGAGAAAAAATACGAATTGTTGTTGTTTATTTTATTTATTTTTATGGTATTGGGTTTTTTTTATTTGTTTCTATCTATTTTTGTCTCCTGTTGCCACAGTATAGCAGGCTCCTTGGCAGCCGGAGAGGGGAAGAGCCCTGAGCGCCCAGCGGGGCTCCCGCTCCGCTCCGACACGCGGTTCAGCTCGGCGGTGCCGTCACCCGCGTCTCCCGGCCCGGTCTGCGCAGGGGCTGCCGCTCTCCCCCCCGCGTCGGCCCCGTGCCACTTGTCACCGCGGGCCAGGGCGGCCGCTCCGCGGCTCTGCCGAGCGCTCGCTGTGTGGCCGAGCGGGGATTTCGCGGCGCTGGCTGCAACTCCGCGGTGATGCCGGCTTCAAGGGGCTGCTAGGAGGGGAGGCTGAGTGCCGTAACGCCCGCAGAGCGCGCGGGCCGCGGGACTAAAGGCACGACGGCGGCGCGAGGTGGTGTTAGCCGCGGGGAAGAGATCTCGGGCAAGCGTGGCGGGAAGTGTCTGTGGATTGGTAAAAACAGCAGGAATTTAAAAAAATACCCGAAGATGGGCAAATTGTGAGCGGTTTGGGTATTTTTTTTCCTGCTGTGGCCAGTTTTTCATCAGTCAGAGCTCAAGGACGGGTTTTGCTCTCCCGCCTCAAGGGCCCAGCCTGGACACCACGTCTGCTCCAGCAATAGGTGCCTTAATCAGTAGTTTTCGTCTTAGATCCAACCAGCTCCAGGGGCTGGTCCGCCAGCGATCTGCAGGTACGAGACCAGGGCAATGCCAAACTGCTCACCAAATTAGTCTATATTTTCTCTTCCTTATCCTTTGGAAATATTTCAAGCACAACGAGTTAAATACATCGAACAGCCACCAGCACCTTCACGGAAAAGAGCATAACACAAAACCGCTTTGTTGCCTGAGATCTAGTTTAATTTATTTCCAAGTACTTCTGACTTTGGCAGGGGACCCCTCCTGACTGTACCTGGTTTCCAGGTGCCGCAGGACGCGCGGGCAGGGGAAGCGGAGGATGAGGGGTTTGGGCTCCCGGAGCTGCTTTGTTCCTCTCCCGCGGGAACGTGAAACCGCACGTGGGTGGTGGGTAGAGCCGCGCGAACCCGCTTTCTTCCCACTCAATGGGGAAGGTCAATATATTATCGTATCAAGGAAGAAGAAATTACATAGGCGATTCCCTCACAGACAATAACGACAACTCTGACAGCACGATCAAAACAGCGTCTAACTTTTCCTTTCTTCCCTTGCAGACACACCGGTGTTTAAATGACAGCTGAAAGAGGATGATGGACTAAACACATTATTCTCTATTCTGTCTACCTTTTTTATAACAGAAATATATCTTGAAGACTGTATTCAAGTTGGTCAAATAATAAGTCAATTTGTCAATAAAACAGATTAGGCAACCTGTCTGCCGAGATGATATCTGTCAAACAAGATATTTTGTTAATACAGTCTGGAAGCAAGTGCCTTCATGAAAGACAATACAAAAAAAAATGCAGTGGCACTTAAAAGTTTATTGGAAGAGAGAGCTGACTTTGATTTCACTCATAATAAATGGTTAGACTTTTTTTTTTTCCTTTAAATTCCAGTAGCTTAGTTAACAGAGCATGATTTGGAAAAGACTGGAAAGGGCTGCTCATGGTCGGCTCGGCCCCGCAGGCACTGGCTACTGCTAACAAATGTGCTTTTTATTTTCCACAGGAGCCCGTTTTGGGTGAGGGCCTCAGCCGTTGGGGTGAGGGTGGGGGGCAACCACAGTTTTCCATAAATGACTTTTTCTCCCCATCCCATGTTTGCTCCCCCTGCTGCCATGCCCTGAATGTTGCCTGGTATTTACAGCACCGAGCGATGCCCCTTGCCAGACCAGAAGCCCTGTCCCTGCGCTTGCCAGATTGAGCTGCGCTGCTTATATATGTGTGTGTAAATATATATATAGTATGTATAATTTATATATATATTTATATATGTATATAAATATATATATAAAGATTATATCTTTAATATGTGTATTAAAGGGGCTGGAGCAGGCCGGCCCACAGCCTGGTGCCACGCTGGCCTGTGTCAGGCGCAGGTGCTGGCACAGGCAAAGGCGCCAAAGGGACGTTGGAGATTTTCCCTTCCAGTCGCTGGAAACAGAGATTACCCAGGCCTGGCTCTCGGTGGACACTCTGCCAAGCCCAGTCGGAGGCAGCTGCTTCACTTGGGTGGTTCTTCTCCCGCTCCCTCCCTAGGCTCACGTCCCGTCATCCTGAGGAAAGCGCCGATTTTGAAACTCGTATTCTTCCCTCTTGATGGACCTTGCAGTCCCCCAACAGTGTGAGCAGGTGCTCCCTCACCAAGGTTGGCCTCAGTGGCTGCAGGTTAAACAGACAGAAATGAGCGTAAATGCTGATTGGGATTTAAGGATTTTCCCACCCAAACTTGTCCCTGCAGGTTTGGGCTGCTGGGAGGAATTAACGAGCTGATTCGGTGTTACTGTCAGCGATGCATCAACACCTTGCGGGGCAGGAAAGCTTGCACTCACTCACAGAGTCTTCCCAAAAAAAGCGGGAATGGTATTCGGAAAGGTACAGGCTGGTAACAAATAGATGTCATAGTACGTGAGTGAATTCTAAGACTTCACTGTAAAGAGATGGTTATAAAAAATAAAACGACAACAAAGATGACAAAAATATATGTCAAATTTTTCTTGTGCTGGAGTTTGGACGATGGTTAAAGATATTTGGCTTTACTGTGCAAGTCGTTCGACGTCCATGGGGGGATGGACCCACCGTACGGAAGTGCGGGGAGAACCCAGGCTCCCGCACGAGCATCTCCACCTCCACGTTGGTGGGACCCGATGACCGAGCCCTCAGCTCCCCGGCACGTCCTGCAGAGCCCGCAGCACCGGATCGCCAGCCACCCGCTCCCGTCTGAGCGCCTTGGCGCGGCTCCACGCCGAAACAGCCAGCGCCACCCCGAGCCACTGCTCCCGAGAGCAAAAACATGTGCGAAACGTCGTCCCTGGGCCTCGGCGTGTCATGCGTCAATCAGAGGCAGGATGCAGAACTGGCCGGCAATATCCTAACAACAACAACAAAAATAAAAGCAACAACCCCTGTCTTTCTTGTTAGAATCACTTTGAATTAACTTGACTCTGTCATGTTACTGGCAAGAATATTCTCTCTTGAGCATCTGATTTCTAATTTTTTTTTCTTTTCCTTCGTTGGCTTTGCCTGCGAGTTCCAAGGATCTGGCTTAAGCTTTACAAGACCAGCTTAGCCCGGGGCCTTGGCAAGCAATTTAACATTGTCTACAGAGCACTGAAGTTTATTAACACCTTTCAAAACCTCTGCGAGTTTATAAATCAAGTGGTGTTTCATTCTCCAAAAATAACAAGGGTCTGGTTTTGCTAATATATACAAACGACATACATGTACAAAATGCGTGTAGATATAACATAGGTATCCATATCTATATGGATATCTATATTATAGGCATATATATATATATATTTTCTTGTCACTAGGTATTCTCTGTAATGGTGGCACTGAGGCTTACCAAACTAAAACCACAGGAAGGCAGAGTCGGTCAGACACTTCTAGGGTCTGTCAGAGCCCTATATTTTCAAAAGAATATAAAAAAGAGAGTATTTGGGTCCTGTGATACTCTCCTGTGAAGGGAAATAACAGTCTTACCCCTAGGAAAAGCCCAGATTTCTACCAAATTTCTACCATGCAATATCAATCATTTGATTCACTTCTGATTCCCTGAAAAATTATTCTTCTCCCAAACTCTCCTTGTTTTGACTTTTATCCTAAGCAACATTATTATGAGTCATAGATGCACAAAGGATAATGTCAATGTCACAATGTTTCTTCCAGAACCAAAGAAAAATATATCTATTTATTGTAAAATCCCAGTAAGAGACACCCCCTTTCAGCAGGGCAGAGAGACTTTCAAGAGTGATCCGTAACCCACACAGGGAAAAAATGATCCTATAGCTCACAATAAATCAGTTAATTGGTTTTCAGTCAGCGTGCCTTGAGACTTTCCTGCTCCTCGGTATGGAATAGGCTGTGCGGATCGGGGCATGAGTGTGACCCTGCGCCAGAAAACATCACTGACTGTGAAACCCTTGGAGAAAGGCACCCAAGAGCGCAGCTGGGGCAAGCTGTAAAGCAAAACACCGCTCTAGCTGCAAACACTGCCTGCCCCGCGGGCGTGCGGAGCTCCCTAAACACGATGCTGTGCGACTCCTCCTGAGCTTGCAGAGGCAACGCCTCAAACATCAGCCGATCTGTGCAAGTTACATGGCCCTCCTCGGGCATGTGCTTTATGTTCTGCTCTCTAACATCACCATCATCTGTCCCCTGATGTCCGCACGGGCATAAATCCTTCCCTTGACCCAGCTGGCACACGATCAATGCTCCGACCTTCTGCAGCATTTCTGGGCATGGGGGAAGGGGTGGGGGTTATTTATTTTTAAAAGACCCAACTTTTACTGATTTTTTTTTTCGTATCTGGATGCTGCACAACTCTTTGTAATCGTTACCAACAGATGATGTCACTGAAAGTTGCTTTTATGTCATTCTCCTCGCCCAAGGTAAATACGGAATGCTGTCATGCCATTACATGCTGTAAATATGTCATCATAATTTGTCTTTACACATCATAAATATTTTATTATATGACATTATTACACCTCCAGATATCTTTTTCCATATGAATAGTAATTACTCAAAGTATTTACTGTAATTATGTCACTTGATGAAATTACAGTAATTACATCGAAAAATGATAGCCCATGACTAATGAATTAAAATAGCATGGAAATTCGCATAAAAATGACATTAAAAATGTTAAGGATCTGAGGCAAACTCACAAAAGCAAGGAAATTCATAATTATGAATTTAATCTCCAGTAACATTGCAGGGTGCCACGTTTTCAGATTGTATCACAGAAAGAAGGAAAAAAAATGCAGAGAGGTATTATCTGAGCAGAAAGAAAGTGGGACTCGGAGGAGAGCTGCCACAGCCCGGGTTTGGTGCCTGCGAGCGTACCGTATCCCCAGGAGCTCTACAGCAGCATCCAGTGATGTTGCATCAGGACCAAGAGCTCGTGGTCCAAAGCCAGAGCGGCAACAGGGAGCTGCCTCTTGGGTGGGGGTCTCTAAGAGCCAGCAGGAACATAATCTCTTGTGGTTGGCTGGGATAAAGTCACTAACCAGATTGAGCTAAAGTCACTAGAGTGCCGAAATGCTAAATTTTGGGCAGAGACAGCTGGTAAAGCAAAGAAATGTGCGTGTCCCATCCAAACAGAGAGAATCTGATGCCTCACTGTGCTTATGGCTTTTGTAAGTAAGTCCGCTCGCACCACATCAGCAAACACCCAAATGTTTTCATAAATTTGGCGACCTTCAGGGAGGCAGCAAATGTCCTGTGCCAGTATCTGGGCTGTGTTCTTGCTTCTTTTACAGCCTTGGAGGCTTCAGCCTGACCTGGGAGGCAGAAGGTCCTTTGTTACTAAGAAAACAAATGAATAAATATTTTCTCAAATTGAGAAAATGTGCTTGATAACTGGATGATTTATTATTATGTTCATTTTTATTCCTCTATTTATTTTCTTCATTAAAAAAAAAAAAATGTGGCCATGAAAATAAAGGAAAAGAGAAAGAGAAAAAAAAGAGAAAGAGACCTTTAAAAGGCGGTGTTGCTTGAGAAACAAAGAGGAACTACCAAAACCATATTTGATTGTTTCTTGTTTGACGTCTTAGGAGAATAAGGTGATTTACCATGTTCGCACCTACCTACCTGTCACTGCAAACATTTTCATACATGGATAAGGTCATAGCTGAGATCGGGGCTGTGCTGCTCCTCATCCCCTTGACTGTCCTTCTGCTGCAGCTTGTGACACCAGCATGGAGAGGAAGACAACCGAGGCCTGACTTTTCCGAAGTAGCTTCTCCTTCATCATGATGAGAAGGTTGGAGAGAGCCACAACAGACCCAAACAACACAAACATCCATATAGCTAAGAATCAAAAACCTCATAAAGCCTCTGAGAGCCCAAGAGCTTCCCAGTTCCTGGTGGTGCTGAGCTCTGGTCTTGTGAGCCCACGCCAGACAGAAGGTCTAAGCTGCTCATGCCCTCCCTTCAGAGCAGGCTCTCTTGTGGGTCCCAGCAAGGCACAGTGCTCCCATGCACTTGGCTATGCTGAAGTCACCCCCGCGCTGTTATTAAAACGAGGTGCCCAAATTATACCCTGCACTAGAACAGGAAACCACGCTAAGCTGAAACAGCTTCCAGCCAAACATACAGCGAAAGCTGAGTTACTATTTGAAAAAAAATATATATATATATGTAGACAGACAGACAGACAGAAGGACACACAGAAAGAGAGAAAGAGAAATTCTGTTTCCAGTGAGAATATGCAGCAATAATTTAATATATGGTGCCATTTGAGAAAATGTGCTATTCATATTTATGAAAGGCTTAATAGATGCAGCTGCATCCTTTAACAAATTATTATAAGGCATGGTATGAAATGCATTAGTAAGAAATGCTTAACAGATGATGCTGTGACAAGCTGTTACAACGCGTGTTATAAGACGTCAATATTATTAAATCTATGGGCTTGGTTAGCACATGAATATAAATAATTTTTATGCATGCTACAAATTGCCATGCTTTATTAATAATGAAGTGTTTATAAATGGAACCTTACTGTAAAGCATTATTAAATGCAGCTACTCAGAGGACCTTAGAGTAATACTGTAGTAGCATTATCACGCTGAGCAGCAGACTAGAAAGGCTGCTTTATTTTACTGTTTGAGTCAACAGGGGCTCAGACACACCGGGCATTGATTCCCCGAAACCCGTGCAGTTGCGGCCACCGACATACGCGGGCTGAAAGCTGCTGTTGTCACGTTCTTTGTTGCACTGAAATCGCTCCGGCCCCCCTTACGTGAGGCTTACACCAACCTCCCGTCCCGCGTTGCGCAGGGAACTTCTGGTCACCCTGCTGTGAGCGGCGCAGGCTGCAGGCCGCGACGTTCTCCTTTCTCGAATCAGAGACGGCCAAATTGTGCACGTGCACTGCAAAGCTACCTTCTGATTAAAAAAAAGTACATAAGTAATTTGAAATGTGCAATTTCCTAAAATATCAGATAAATATCTGCTCTTCCAAAAGACACCATCCAAATGGTTATTTTTCTGCTGAAATGAAGAATCTTTCTACTTTTCTTTTTTTCAGTGCAAAAAGTCATGTCCCTCTAGAAGTTATCACAACTTAAGAACAAGACATGGATCCATTGGTCTGGCCTGAGCACTGTGTGGAAAAGCCTGACTTCTTTTTATCCCTTTAACCATTTCATGCCCTCGTGAGTGATATTGTCTACGTTTTCAAGGTCCTGCTGTGCCAAAATAGTCGCAGACAGACATTCTTCAGACTTTTCTGGCTAACATTTTTTTTGCAATTTATCATTTTCCTGGATGATCATCTTCTCCACATTATAGGCTACTGTTTATTAAGTACTTCTGAAAAAGGCAGAGTTTACATTACTTAACTGGGGCACAGTAGGATTTAGCCCTTTTCTCTGATCCATCTGGAGGCCCTGCTATAGCAGCCAGCAGGCATGGGTTTGAACACAAAATTGGGTATCTTTTTTTGGAGCTGGAAACCTGCATTCGTTAGAAACCACCAGCCCTGGGAATGGCAGAGGCAGGTGAAAATTTGTAATCTTTTGGCTAAACTTGCACAGCATTATCAGTACTATCGCTTGAATTCCCTTGGAGATGGAGACACTATTCCGATACAGCAAAAGGATTTGCATGCACAAGTCTGCGGGCATGGCCTGAGTCGCTCCTGCCCTGCCTTATCTGAGCGTTTCAGGAAAGGATGAGGATTAACTCCATTTCCAGGAGGACTTGAAATAGAGGAGGGGAGCACTCAGTGGAGAGCTGTGGAAAGGTGTAGGTGTTTGCACCTGCAGGAAGACATGCAGAGAGCCCAACACTGCATGCCTCAAACACAGATGAAAACCCGTAGGAAAAGGAGGACATGAACCCGAGTCACCCAAGTTCTGCTGCAAGGATGGCCCACAGGGCAGTCCTGCTCCTCTTCAAGCCCTTTCCCCCATAATGCCGGAGCAACCGCCTCCTCAAACGATGTTGTTCACATCATTTATCATCTCTATTATCACCCAGGAGTTGAAAAACAAAACAAAACTATTACCTAACTTCTTGAAGCTCATAACTGTTGCATATGGGTTCATTCTGAGTTCTGGGCAAATGTTCAAACAGATATATGTTTTTTTTGTTGTTGCAATAGACATATACTTACACTAACCAAAGCATATTTCTTGACTGTTTCCTTTCTTTTTTTTTTCCAGTGTTTCACGGCACACATAGTGTCAAACAAACATGCTGAAGGACTCATTTATATTTATCTATTAGCCTTGATGTGATTGCAATCTTCTGTGTTATCATGCCTTAGCTTCTACTCCAGTTTACAGTTCCTCCTGCCATAACTCATCTCATATCACAGCTTTTCTCTGTTTTCCTATTCTTCATCATGATTTTCAGAGCCAACTTTCTACTTATTCTACGACTCCTGCACCCCAAGCATGATTATTAACCTTGGACGTGGAATTTTGTCAAAAATCCTCGCGGCAGCGTAAACAACCCTTGCCGTGCCATTGCAAAACCTCGCAGTTGTGTTCCAAGACGCCCTTGGTGCCGGCGTCCAAGGCCGCCCGTCCTGCCTCCCCTCCGCAGCCGCTCCAGCTCCAGGTGGGACCCCCTGGTCACGCTGGGGCCAGCAGCGTGAGATGTGGAAACCTCTCGGCGATGTTGAAACCGCATCCGCTGGAAGGTGTAGCTGGAACTGCTCTGGCCCCATCCCGCTCCGCAGGATCCCAAGCCCCAGGAGAGGCCAAGGAATCCTTGGTGCCTCCTCCCCAAGTGTCCCCAGCCGCCTGGTGACTGGCGGCCTTGTTACTTAACGTGTCCTCATGCCCACAGCAGGCACCGTGGCCATGAGCGAAGCAGCAGAGGACTGTATTAGCTCCGGCTGAGGAAAAGAAGAGAGAAAATAGCACCTGGCAGTTGCAACACGGATCGTCGAAGCAGCTCAGAACACTCAACAAACTTTAATAGAGATGCGGCGAGCCTGGCAATGTTGTGACAGCTGTGGTAAACCCAGCCAAACTGATCAGCCGAGGTCCGTACCTATATATCTTTACTTTCTTATTTCCGGTGTGACAGGTAAGCCACCAAAAACCAGGCAGACAGCAGCACTGCCCTCATTCCCGGTTCGCCTTTATTTACATGCTGTATACGTTCTGCATTTCTGTTTTATATGTTGCTCTATTTAGATGATGTGTGAATGCTATGTACGTGTTTTCTCTTCCCTCGGAGTCATGCAGCGAGTGTTTGTTTGTGCATCTGTATTGTGCTCTACTTTTCCTCATGTTCACAGATTTTTATTAAAATATTTCCATAAAACAGGTTGTTACCAAAAATAAATGAACACATACAAATTAATACATAAAAACAGATGAGTTATATAGAATATTTACAAACAATGGGATGGAATTCAAACCTACTTGTAAACACAGCATATAAATAAGCATATACATACCCCGTGTTTACTTCCACTTATATTAAGAGTTACTCAGTAGATGTGAGGTAGGCTCAGGCTGGCAGACAAGCCTTTCCTTCCCATTGCTTTTGACCATGGCACGAGCTCAATTAATCAAAAACATCTTGTTTTAAATGCAGCTTGCATTTCCCCTACCTGCAGGAATAAATACACCCGGTTTAAAAATTGAATCTCAGCACAACGTTGACGTGACCAAGCTTGCTGGTACACACGAAATGAAACAGAGAGGCTTTTTAAGTGATCTGACCAAGGTTACACAGCAAGGGAGAGATGTCGCCAAGACGGGAGCCCAGCCTCCAGATTGTTGGACGTTCGGCTAATCCACTCATGGTCAAAAACATTTTGAAGGGGAAAATGCGGCTCTGCATACGAAATAGCGGCAGCAACACGGGGCAGGACACTCATGCAGAGAGCGGGGATGCCATCGAGTCACGAGGAGGGAGGGAGACCCGAGAGCCAGACTCTCTCCTGGTGTTCAGGCCAAAATAGCAATAAAAGCTGAATGAGGACTCGATATGGTTTGATCAAAGGGATTAAAATTTGCTTACGGAAATGCATGTTTTGCTGGATAACTTCGCACGAGGAGGCGCTGGAGACACCGAGACCGGTGGCCCTGGGCCGCCCTGTGGCAGAGGCAGAGCTGCATACCTGGCCCTTCCGTGGCCTTACCTGACTTTGTGGGCATAAGAAGACACGCAGTGTCGTACAGCAAGGAAAATAGCGCGAGCAAACGCTCATACTCGCTGTCCTCCAGTTGCGGAGGCAGAGTTGTGTGGAGTCTGGTGATGCCGTCCCCGCTCCGCAGCACAAAAATCCCTTTCCTCACCCTTTTGCGAGCGGGAGGCTTATTAAGAGACACGAAACGCAGCGCTGACTTTTTCTCTGCTTCCAGAGCAGGCTGTTTTGTCAACGTTTTGCCAGATTCTAGGAGTGTGAAATTGGCTGTTCATGTGCAGCCTGCACAAGTGCTGTAGTTTGGAAGTGAAGGCAATTAATTTTAGTTGTTGACTTAAACTGCTGTTGAGAGGTACTTCATTTCCCGATTCTTCCTCCTATAAATAGATTAAGGGTTACATGAAAGTCAAGTTGTGCTCGTTTGTCCTCCCTCTAGATAGATTTCCCATGACTGCTTATCTATCAGCTTCCCCCCCTTAACACAATTTGTTTCTCAAATTAATTTAGCTCACTTGCTCTCATTGGTCCAAGGCCAAAAAAAAAAGAAAAAAAAATTGTCTCCTCTTTCTCTCTTTCCCCCCTTTTTTTAATGAAAAAAGAAACAAAGCAAAATATTTTAGAATTAATATTTTCTGAAAGGAGCAATGTGTGTGTCTTGAACTTTGTGGCTGAAACAGCTGCGGAAAGCGGCTCCATTGGAGGGGAAAGCGTTTGTGTTACAAGTCTGGGAGGGCGGGCAGCAACGTTGGAGAGTGGGGGCTCTGCGCACGCTGCTGCTGCAGACACCAATGCATGTCCCTCAGCATCTGCAGCACAGCCCCCCCCTCCTCTGCTTATTAATCAGCTATTAATGAGTGGATCTTCTCCTTACTGCTTATTTGGGTATTGGCTGCAACCTATCCTTGCTTCCAGGCGCAACCGATGCAGATGACTGGTAGATATAAAAATAAAGGGCACTTTCTTTTTCTTACTGAAGCTTATTTGAAATAAGGTACATTTCTCATGTAGAGGATATTTAAAGCCTGAGACTTGGAGACACCCAAGAGCCGCCTTAAGGATCTAGAGGTGTTCAGGCTCCATCTATGTGTTTGCCCGTGGACAAGCTCCAAAACAAGTCCACTTAAAGGACCTAGGCCATTAAGCACACACAGTAAATAGCTAGTACGACATTCTGAAGTCTCGTCATCTTTTTCTGAGGCAGATAATGACAACTGGGTACAGGTGAAACACTGTTTGAGGGTAATGCTTGTATTTTGCTTGAAATGCATGGTTAAAGAAAACTAATGCCATGACCTCTAGATTCTGTAATTTTCTTATTGCAGCTCATTTGACCAGTGATCTGGAGCTGTAGAATTAATTTACTCTTTACCATATAATATAGAGCTGAACAAAATTAGGAAAAATAAAACCTCTTTGGCTCAGGAGCAGTAAGTCTGACCTCTTCCAGAAATATTGGGTTCACAGAGCCATATTTTATTCCTGGAGATGCCCAACAAAAATAAGGTTAATCTATTTCTTTTTGGGCTTCCTACTGCCAACATCCAGGAAGCCTCCATGTCTCTCAAGTACAGTGAAGTCTTTATATGGGTATTTCTCACGATAGAAAGCAGAATTGTGAAAGTACTGGATTTTGACTGTAAGTTGCAATAAAACACAAATACTCACGGAATACTCTAGAAGACAATATATAGAAGCTGTAAAAGGTGACATGATTCTGTGCCATTCTGCTGGAGGATTTGCAAGGTACAATAGGAGAGAACTAAACAGCTGAAAGTTTAATCGATGCATCTGAATATATTTTGGTAGTCTTCTGTTCCAAGTGTAAGATTAAAAATTAGACAGGAATAATATAAAACTATCTATATAAAATCATCTCAATAAAAAAACTGTCTATGAACTAAATTGTTGTCATTGCAGCAGAAAAACAGGCTAAAGTTAATGCCCATTTTCAGTACATCAAATATGTCGGGCAACTGCTATGCAGCCAACGATCCAGGTCAAAGTGGGGATCCAAGCAGTCACTGAGTGTCACGACTGCTCTGCACAGAAATACTGTGGGAAGAGTTTTAGGGTTTTTTTTTCCTTTTTTTTTCCTTCAATAAAGGCTCTTCAAGATAACAAACAAACAAAACTACAATTTAGCTGTCATGCTGCCTCGTTTTGCATCTCACCCAGTGCTCCGGTAATTGTTGCTAGTGATTCCATGCATGAATTGCATACCGGGGCACATAAAGTCATTAAGGTAATAGGTCAGTGTTCATCACTGCCACTGTAGGTTTTCGGGAGCTCTCAAACTCTATCATCTACAGAGAGTATGTATTTACATTGGACTCGCTTTGAATTTCAGAAAATCCTGGATCTGCTTAGCTACATTACTTACTCAAAATCCCCAGGAATGGTGTTTGCAGGAAAATTGAGAAGGGGTAATGGAATAAATTCTGACCACATCCATACTCTTAGGGTTCTTGGTGCTGTCCTTTTCCTATCTGGGTACTTAGTGTAAGTGGATGTTATCTAGTCTGAGATAACAATCATTATATTGATGAATCTGATATTAGGAAATCACATTTTTTCCCAAGTTTTACTTTAGCAAATGAGAAAACACAAGAGAATTGATTCTTATTATTATTATCATTATTATTACTTTAATAATTTGGGGTTCCTTCTGGGAGTGGCATTTTAGAGCCCCTCTTTCCATCCCCTCACTATCTTCCTTACTCTGTGAATAATCATACCCTAGCACCCAGGCTTCACCTCTTCCTACGGGGCCATTCCCATTTTTCCAGCATTTGGCTTGCTAGCAGCAACGGTGCAAGGTTACCACGTTCCTTTTAAGCTTGGCCTGAACTCATTTCTTGCCCTAGGTTCAATCTGTCCTGGCTGAGCTTCAATGCAGAGATAATTGTTGCAGTGTTAAAGTTTTATCTGATAAGTTGAAGACTGTGCTAATGACTGCTGGAGATAATTTTATACGGGGCTCCAGCACTTTATTCATTCAATTTGCTTCTTTCTAACTGAGGCACCATTACCGTGCCTACAGCTTACAGTCAAATTTTTGACAGCTTTTTCTGCTGAGAAATTTTCAAGTTGAACCCACCTTGTCCTGCTCTCCTTTTCTTCAAAGGAAGAAGAAATCCTCTTAATGGACACCAGGGAATCATTATAAACCCTCAGCATCTCTCTTACTGCCCCAAACTGAAGACAGGCTGGATACAACCGCAGGATTTTGCCATGCTCCCAAGCACGGCAGCTCACAGAAATATATCCCATGTCAATTTGAACGAGCTCCTTTGGGGAATAAGAGCACAGCAGTTGCAAAGCACCACGTCCCGCATGGACTAGTCTGTGGATTTATCTAACTCTTCTAGTGAGGTCTGTAGACTGTGCCACGCACTTGGCTTGAACGGTTGTGCTGTTACCTGTATCCAAACTAGCAGGAAGAAAGGATACTGGGGTATACACACATCATATACAGATACAGGCACAAATATATGATGTGACATGTTCATCTCCCTATATAAAATGTGTGTGTGTGTGTGTTTACATATACAGTATGTGATCACTTATCTATTTATCATCACAAACACCAACAGTGCAGGACAGCAAGAGCTTCTCTTACATGGCACTCTGAACCCCAATTATTGTGAAGCTATAATAAATGAAGCAAATAAACCTATTGCATACTTCTTCATGTTTTGGGGTCTCCCAAGGTTTTTATGGCCTCGGTAAGGCTGCCACATTAGCAAAGTTAAGAATCACTCTTCCTGTGCGTGCTGCACAGCAAGTGTGGTGATGATGTATAGCACCATTAATATAGTATAATGTAAGGCCCATTAGCACAAAGTAATACAAAGTAATATTATGTGATTTTTATTAGCTCACATTAGTAAACACAGATTACACTAAAAGCGGTTTCAGATTTATTTTTTAAAATGTTTAGATATGAAAGAATAGCCCAAACCACAGAAGTCAATGATTTTCTGACACTATAAAAATTAGCTGCCTGCAGATCAGCTTAATTTAGAGGCTTTCTGTCTTCTTTGAAAAGGTTAATAAAACTGTGGCTAAAGAAGACCCTGTGAACCTACTTATTACAATTTCAAAAGCTTTTTGACAAGTCCTCATTTGATGAGAGTATGAAATAAAATAATTACCAATGGGATGATAGACAAAGCTCATAAAGAAATTAAAACTGGCTTTAAAGGCTGACAGTTTCACTTTGTTTTAATCGTTTTCTTCACCATCTTTCAGCATCACATGTGGCTGCATTAAAAAAACAGTGACTACTGTGCAATGCCTCTGCATCTAACTTTTCAGTGTATTATAGTGTTCATGTTAAAACTTTCTAGTCTGAAAAAAAAAATAAGGGAACCATTTTACTAATATTAACTTTTTTAGAAAAAAAAACCTCCGAATTGTACGTATGAGTATTTTTTTAAACTTTGTGTTGTGCAAGACACAAATGCCAGGCTGTATCCTTAACTGCTGTGAGATAGATAACTCTGTTCACAAACTCAACGAAACAAAAGCACTTAACACTGACTTAGAATCTGGGCCAGTGTATTAAATACTGTTGTGTACATATGCTGAGATATCTCAAGGCACACAGAAAATGGGAGATTCTAAATAAAAGATGTTATGTGTTTGTTGTCAATATGTGGAATGAACATTTGCTTTCTAGCCTATATGTATTTCAATAGATAATCATCTTTCCTAAGTATTTTCATTTTGCCATCAGTATTGTACATGGCAAATTTTCATTCTGCTATAAATGATCACAGTGCCTCAGACTGTGTTGCAATTTATGGGAGCAAACTGTCTCTGGCGTAAGGAAGACCATTTCAGCTCAGCAAACGATGGACAAGTAAAGCTTTTACACAGCACAGTGATTTATTTATTTACTAATGCTGCTCTGAAAGGTAGGCAAGCCCCATTCCCTTGTATGCACTCTGTGCTTTTTCATTATTTTTTTCAGCAGCAATAAAAAGGTTTGTGTGCATGCACACACACAAATGCTCTCCACACAACCCTGCTCTCAGTGGAGGGACAATGGCCTTGGTAGGGAAATCATCTCAACTAAGACAGAGTGGTTTCGATACCTTGGAGGAGCTTTCTTGCTCAGTAAAAATAAAAACTCCTGCTTAAAATAAATATAAAATAAGTAACTCCAGCTTTATTTTTGCTGTATAGAATGAATGAATTATAAAACCCTACAAGACTTTAGAGAATAAAATTACTTGAGGTTTTTTTTCTTCTTTTTTTTTAACCCGTGGATGCAGACAACTCCCAACAATGATAATAGTTCATATGCTCTATAATAATGGCAAAAATAGGGCAAGTTCACATTGTTGCGCTGCATCCATTAACTCCATATTGTCCACATTGCTTCATTTACACCTGACGAGGGATTGCAGTGATGTCAGAAAAAATCATGACCTACTGCTATGCTACAGTATTAATCTTATCCCCTTCCTGACCCTAGGCATGTTGTACATCTACTGCAGGAGACTGGGCCTACATTGCATACCTTTGCATGAGTAGCTGTGCCCAGATAGGTGAGAGACGAGATGCCATCTGCCAGGCCTACCTGCCAGAGGAGGTTCTTAGTTCATAATCAATATAATTATGTCTGCGCTGACTTCTTTGTTTTCTTTGTTTGTTTAGGTACACCAACTCAGTCTGAAATTTGTTAACCAGGACAAAAAAAAAGGCACCTTTTTATTGGTATATAATCCCTCTGAACTAGCAGAGTTTTGATGGTCGCTGCAACTACAGTGTTCAAGTGATCCCATGTTAATAAAACACTGTATTTCAAGCACCTGGAAAATCCTATATTTAAAAACAGAAATATCACCAATGAACCAGTATTAATCTAGTGGCCAACAAGGAGCCTCCTGCTCGGGGCGGTCTGTGCTGTCCAGCAGTTGTGCACAACTGTGGGGACTGAGCTGAAGCCACAAGCCCAACCATGCCGCGATGCCCCTGCCTGAGCCCTCGTTCCTGCAGGGCAGCACACCCAAACCAGGCAGACTTGCCACCTGCAGACTTTGTGGCAAAACAGCGTTCCTTCATCTACCCGTGTTCTCTTACCCATCCCAGGGCATTAGAGCACAGTTGTGACAAACGCCTTGGCCTGCAACGGGCTTTAGGTAACTGACTCCGTGATGGCATGACAGCAACAAGAATCTTGCAGAAATAACTTGAGAGATCATTTGTAGGTAGGTGAGGTTGCACAACACAACTTGGCGTTCTTCCCAGTCTAACCAAAAATTAAGAACCATATAAATACCCAATGATTTTAAATGCCAAAAATAAGTTAATTTGTGTTATTAAGACCCTCCAGGACCTGATTCCGACTTTCAATAACTGATGCAAAACCTCTGAGGATCCTGCCGAGATGCAGCATAATGAAATGCCAGACAATGTCACTGCCAGTCTATAGAGGAAAATATAGGCAAAACAATGTCAGTGGATGTCTGTGTAGACAATGTTATGATTTGAGGAAAGGCAAAATGCTGTCAATGGAAGTCTATATGCTGTAGATAGCATTACCACAGTATGCGAATAAAGGCAAAATGATGTCAGGGCAATACACAATATGCTCAAGACAGAATATATTTAGACTGAATAGAAAATCTGTCATGTAAAATAGTTGCATTGATTCTCATCTTCCACAGTGATATGTTGTCATTTGTTACACTGACTGTCTTTTTTGTTTAGATTTACCCTATATTGTAATTTTTTTTTTTCTGCATTAACACTTCCTTTTCTTGCCATAAGTAAACCCCGCTACTACTGACTTTATTGCCTTTGGATTAGTTTATTTAAAAAAACGAACTTGGACCAAAAGCCAATATATATATATATAACCTCTCTGGAATTAGAGGGACCACGATTAGGATGTCTACGTCACTGAATTTCACAGAGAGAAATAAAATAATTTTCCTATACAGTGCATTCATATAAACATGAACACATAGATGTCTTCTAGTCACCTGCGATCAAGGCAAGCAATGTTTTTGACCTACAAGTAAATTATTATTTTTTTCATGATTGTATAGCATTTCTGCATAAAAATGATCCAATGGTGGCCTCATAATTTAGGCTCATTTTAAAATAAAAGCCTTACGTCTAAATTAATTTGATTTGCAAAAGGAATTAGTTTGATTTTGTAAAGAAAAATAATAATTCCTTTATTTTTCTTTAAGATTATTAGACTCCAGGTTCAAGGTAATTTCTAGTTTTCTCTGCAGTCCTTCTAATTTCAATCTAATCTTCATGTCCTAAATTGTTAGATAATTTCTTTTAGAGCTATCATGTTTCAACAGCCAAGGGAAATGAAGTGTTTCCTGGGTATTTTGGGCCCATCTTGCCCTCTTCACTAAATCAAAGCTCACTTCAACTTCCAGCAGCCCCAGTGTTGTAAAGGTTAAATTTCCCCATAAGCCCTACTTGGCAAAGCAAAGTATCTGTACTTATTGGTGAAAAGCTCTAAAATATAACATGTAATTTTCTAAATTATAATCAATCAAGGAAAACACTGAAGCTCTCTGCCTTCTTCAGCTTGGCTGTAGCTGACATTATAGCATTTACTGTTCTCTTCTCAAGAGTATTTTAACTCTGGACACAGGCAAGTCTGGCTACATCTACATTAGCAAGTAATTTGCCATAATTGGAGCAGATCGGCAGGCCGAAGCAGCTGATGCTGAGGTCCGTGCAGCTATGCTACGCGTGGCAAGTGTTTGTTACTTGGGATGAGCTTTAATCTGGTCCCTTTGACCAAGTGACTCCCCAAATATATGATTGACAGCCATCCAACAGCTGAAGCAGGGGTTGGGATCTGTGGGGTCCTTTCCGAAGCCAAAGTACATTTAGGGTAGACTAAAGAGGAGCAGTTGCGTGAGCTTCATCCCCAGGGAAGGTGGAGGCAACTGGGGTTTGCTTTGACCCATGCTGCTTACTGAGCTGCAGCCTCTGTTTCAAATACTTCCCTTCTGAGAACCCAGTTTCGTGCTGACTTGAAAGGAAACTCTAAACCTGGAAATAGTGAAGAAAAAGAGTCATGAGGTTCAGGCTGCCTAAGCTGGGTGACTCAGTTTGGAGGGAGGGACTTTGAAGCTTACGGGATCCGTGATACAGGGATGGTTGAGGTTCTGGGGGCAACGCCAGAGGCCGTGGTTCAGCAGTCAGTCCTCCATAAGCTCCCTAAAGCGCCTTCTCCTCCCACCTGAAGCCCTGGAAGAAGGAGCTGGGTTTTGAATGTCTGGCTGCACTGGTCTGTTGAAACATTAAGGTGCAAAACCGAGAGCACCTCAGAGATGACTTGCAGGAGTGGTTGTTGTGATTACGGAAAATGGGGGTCAGAGGATTTTTGGCTCCCTAGAAGCAATTCAAGTGGGCTGCTAAGTGGTGGGCAGACAAATTACTGAAAAACCAAGCCAATTTTAAACAGAACCTTGACCGTGTTCCATCCCAGGCTCGTAGAAAGCAAAATTTTCCTACAGAACATTTTTATTTTGATTAATCAGCATTCTTTGAAAAAAAAAGATATATGGGAATGCATCTGACTGGCTCTACCAGTCTGGCTCTATCTCTTCTCAAATCTTCCAGCATAATGTTAAAAATAAAAATGAATTCAGATCTAATCACAATAGCTCTTAAGTTGTTGTGTAGAAAGTCTTAGCTCAAATTTTTCTTGCTCTTACTGCTTTACATTTCAACCTTTACATTACGTTAGCATAGTGTTCCCATGCTTAATTTGCCTCTCATCTGGATAATGATAATGAGCTCTTATTGACTAGCATTTCCAGCTCAGTGCAGTGAACACTGGGTAGTATTCATAAAATGTTCCTCTTATGCCAGCTGAAATTGGTAGTGGTTTTGAGGCAAAAGGCCAGATTCATCAAAAGGATAATGGGCAGATATATTTTTTGTTTGGTTCTTTTTTTTTTTTTTGAATTTTAATGACTGAATTGCTTTCCTATCCTTTGTTTATCTATTTTTGAATTCTATATCAGATAGCTGTAGGGATAACTACCCAATTTCTGTATTTATAGGAAACTGGCACAAATCAAGAAAACAGAACAATTCCCTGTTTATGAAGCGTGAATTATCACAATAAATGTCAATATATAGAGCATTAATACACAGGCATTCTACAATAAGGCATATATGTATTAAGTACGTGCTCTTCCTCCGAGCTAAGCCTCGAGTTTAGCTATTTCTCGTGTCAGTGGTTCGCACCAGGGTGCTCCTGGGTACCCGCTGTTGTTTTGCTCCCTTTGCTGGACAGTGCTGGGGGGATGCAAATGGGCCACGCTACTGGGCAAAGGTCTTCAGCGGCAAGAAACAAGCACTGAGCCTTGTACGAAGCAACGTGCTGCAGGGCTGGGGACCCATGTGCTGAAAAGCATCACCGGGTGAGCAAAGGGTGCTGCTGCGGTCAGCATGGGGCTGCAGTCGACCTCATGGGAAGGAGCCGCTGTATGCCCCGTGAAACATGGCTAAGACGTATGCTCTGGTCTACATACACGTATTTGAGGAATGTGGTTTAGAGGAGCCGTTTATGGCACAGAGACCTCCTCTTCGGCAGCACAGCATCTCCTGCCACTGTTTTGCAGCACCTTTTGTCATCAACTAGCTGGTAATATTGGCTCTGTTAAGGAAATGGACTATTTTTGCAGCATTTGCACTTTATCCCTGAAGTACGGCAGTCCAATCAACCTTTTCATAGGTTTTATGTAAACAACTTCTTCATAGATGTGGAGGGAAGACACTCATGTTTAAGTACTGTCTGGGGTCAGTGGATAGCTCTCACAGAACACACAGAAACTTCATATCACTTAATCTCTTGGTCTTGAGGTGGAGTGGGACGGTGAAGTTGTCAATATTCAATTCAACACCTAAATACTTGTAAAACTGAGATTTAAGCTGCTCATTACACTCTATACAATAGTGCACTGGTTCAGAACACAAGTATTTGTGAATATTTGCACATATTCAAACACAAGTATTAGAGACTGCATCGGCCAACAACTTAGAGCTTGAGTTATTCATACTTTGCCTTGATTCATTAAAGTCAAAATCCCCTCGTCAGACAATTTCTATCGCTTCACGGAAATGTGGCTTCTCCAGATCCTGCCACGTTCCAAATAAGAATCCCAAATGCAGAATTTATGCCTGGCTCAGGGAAATCTCCCAAAGAGTGTCTGGCCTGCTAACAGCCCAGCAGTTTTAGCTCAGAGCGCAAATGTGCAGCGCAAGGCAGCTTCTACTGCCTTGAAATCTGTTGAAACGAAGACTGTGTCAAGCAGAAAAAAAAGATATTTCCACCCCTTAGGTAAAAAGTAGCTGATGTGCATAAGGCACCTCGGATGAAGAGACAGGAGCTGTGTTGCTCTCTCTGCTCTTCGCTGATACGCACGCAATGTGCCACAAAACGCTGCTCTCTGCGAGACGCTAGCTTGCTGGTGACGATAAACACGATGTGACAGGCAGAAGGGTCCGGAAGAAGAGTTGCACGAACTTTGGCCTGTGTGCGATGAGGAACATTTTCTTTTTTAAAGCATCTGAGATAACCCGGTGTGAAACTATCTTTTGGAATAACTGTTATGACCTTGGGTCCTCTGGCACA
Source organism: Crypturellus tataupa (assembly GCA_034781795.1). NCBI lineage: Eukaryota > Metazoa > Chordata > Aves > Tinamiformes > Tinamidae > Crypturellus > Crypturellus tataupa. The sequence continues at coordinate 488,659 of JAWLRI010000720.1, read as the reverse complement.
AGCAGATGTTTGTCCCAGCTGGAATTAGAGCCCTGCCCTTGTGAGTCCTCTTTTGGGGAGGAAGAGCACGGGAACAGAGTCCTTGCTTGACAACAGTGTCGGTCTATCATGATCAAAGAACAGACACTGGTTGTGGCCTGTAATCATCTAGCAGCCCTGGAAGTCAGAAAATTTGGTGATGACAGCACTACCCAAACCACTACTCAATGACAGTCACTCTACACAAACCATTTGACTTGCTTGTACCTCGGTCTTGTCACCTGCATAGCATCGTTAATAAATTTTTTTCTTCCTGTGCCCTGTTTAGAGAGATAATCTGCACAAATTAGAAGGGTTTCTAGCATAGTTGATGAGAAATTTTCAATAACTGCAAAATGCTAAGGATAGTGGTTGGAAAAACAGATGAAAAATAGAACCTGGAGTCTGCACGAAATGACTCCTCAAAGCTATATGCTGAAGTTGCAGGCATATGGCAATTCAGAACAAGGGTGGGTGAACATGTTTAACCTAATTTGGAACTCAGTGGAAGTCTGCGGAGTCTAAGGTATTGCTCAGCCAACACTGAGCTGTTATTCTGCTTAGGAGAGCTTCAGGAAAGCAAGCATAAGAGATGAGAAAAAATGCTAGTCAAGATAAGATCATATTAAGCACAGCAGGAATAATTTCTTTAAGAAGATCCACCCTTCTCACAATGCTCAGCATCTATGAGGAATCTTTGTTCCACAGTACAGAGAAAGCACAGCTTTGGGTTCATGTGATGGTGGATTTTTGCGGGGGAGCTTTAAAAAAAAGTGTTTTTGCAATTAATCCTTGAAAAGAGATACAGGGGAAATAGTTGTGAAGCAGATTCAAAGGTTCATAAAACTTCTGCCTTCATCAAGCTTATTTTTTCTTAATTCAAAATGGACTCTTAGTCTTACTATATACAGAAATGTGGACATGAAAGGTATATCAGTGCCTGCATCTTCCTAAAATGAGGAACTGACTTTGGTGGTATGAGACTCTGAACCATAGAGATGTTTCCATGCTACTTTTTCTAAAATAAAAGAAATTACTTTGTGACAAAATGCCTTGACTGCATTTTTAGAAACCTAAATCCCATTATAAAGGGTCTGAAAAATAATTGTGGGAAACAGTTTAGTAGTTTGGTTAATTATCCTTCTTGCTCTCAGCTTGTAACACAATGATGTCGGTTTTACTTCTCGGGAAGTGCTAACAGGACAGGACTAATAAATTATGTTATAAAGTGAACAACTTTGGAAATAAAGCCTTCTGAGCTATTTTAACCTTTGTCATGCATGCACAGTAGTTTCTGGCAACTATCTGGTATCTATTGAGCTACAGTTCTTGCTCTGACCAACATTACTCGCTGTTGTTTTACTGTATATGCTGCACAGTCGGGACCTCGTGGAAAGCTCTGAAAAACATTCTAGCTAGAGAACTCTGCCTTGGTGCCAGGTTTCTCCCTTACTTCTTTCCTCAACTTTTTTTCTTTTTTTAATTGACATGAGCACTTTTGCAAGATGAAACAAATATCAAAATGGCAAATCATTTAAACCATTTGTGCGATAAGGATTCATCCTGCTCTCCTTGCAATGTCGTTTGCTCCCCACCTTAGTATCCCTTTCCATAGCCAGAGGTTTTTTTTTTTTTTTTTTTTTTTTGTTCTCTCAGATAAGATGACTTTCCTTTTACTCTTCAAGATATTCTGCTACCTTTCCCTCCTAACCCTGTATGAAAATGCTGGTGTTAGCTGGTGTATGCAGTTCTCTGCTTTCTGTGCACCAGCTGCAGCAGTTTGTCTTAAATAAGGTCCAGATCCTGAAGATAATTATTTTTATGCATACATTACACGTGTGAGCTGCCCCCCTTAGTGAACCCATCACTGAGAAACGTAATGCTGTGCTTGACTTACATTTCAGACTGGAAGCATTTCTGAGAGGCCTGTCTGGCTTCAGAGATGGGGTCCCGATCTACCTTGCTGGGGAGAACTCACAGTTCAGTAGACACTTTTGTAATTGAAACGAAGGTTGGAAGTTATGGAGTACAACATGCAAAACTTAGATATGAAGTCTCTGTGGTTTTAATTCAGAATTCTTTCAAGTGTGTGCTTTGATATAGCCTTCATATATATATGATCACATTCCAATTTTTCAAAAATTCCTGTTTCACTCACTGAAAAGTAGGTATTGAATATTTTCCATGAAGCTATCCAGCTAAATACCTCTTAAAATCTTCCCTCTTTTGGCAGGAGTAGAGGCAGAATCCTCATCTCCAGGAAGTATTCAACTATACAAAGCACAAGCAATTTTTTCCCCCTCTTTCTGAATTCCCATCCCTGCTCCTAGTGAGGATTTGCCTTTCTGAGTTTGCAAACAATCTTCAGTGCGGATTGCACAGCTCCTCTTGTGCAGAGAATCAGTCCCGGTCCAGCAGAGACAGGAACTGCTTGTAATCATGTAACTAAATGCAATGCACTAAGGTCTATGCGCCAGGTGGGGATCTTAAGTAAGGCAATGGAAGCAACATAAATTCTGGAATTTCCTAGCTTTTTCCTCTCCCACCCCTAATATGTTGGAGAATTTAGCTACTAATCTCCTACAGGTCTCCATTAAGCACATGATTATTTATTTTGTTTTCATTTTCTTTTTTTTTTCAGGGAGGGAAGGCCTCACTCCAACAGTTTTCTGAGGCTGCAGGTAGAGGCAGATCTGAGGCACCAAGCAAGTGTTTTGTTGTCTCCCTCAAATGCCAATACCAAAACATGGCGCTGCTAGTGCTTTTCAACCAAGTGCCTGTAAGGATTCTTTCAGATGGCCAAAACATGGCATTTTTCCTTAATTGCATTTTCAGAACCGTCTAAACCATTCTAACTGAAACTTTCCAGAAAAATTTTGCTTGAGACACCTGGCATGGAAAAATTCAGTCCAAGTAATTTAAAGCTGCAAAATTATAAGCAACTAAAAACAAAATCTTGTAATGGGAAATGTCAGGCAAATTCAGCTAGTGATGATACTACCAGTTCTGTTGGTAACAATACAAAAAATAAAAAGAGACAGGAGTTATAAAAAGAAGACAGACAGAATTATAATTGATAAAAGTAGAAGACTTACTTACTGGAAGAGGTAGGTTTTAAAGAGTCTTTTGGAAGAGAATAAAAGGACATTTGACAGATGAGGTCATGGAGACTGTTTAATGTGTTAGGAAGCAGCATGACTGAAGGCATAAAATTGAGAGTGAGTGAGGGGAGGAAAAGAGTAAGGTAATACTATTGGGGAGTATTCTGAGAGGCAGATAGACTCAGAAACGTCCTATAGGAAGAGAAAGTTTAATTATTATGGTGACTGCCTTAATATAGAATTTCCCCTGGTTTCACTTTGGATGCTCAGGCACTTCAGTGACAGACAGATAGACAAGAGAATACCTCATTAAGAGATACTCTGTTTTAAGGTAAACATTCCTAAAATATCAGGAGGAAGGATAGCCTTAACTCACTTCTCATAACTCATAGCTGCACCTTCTTACTAAATAACATTTTTCCCAATGTCTTTATTTTGACTAATTCTGCTGACTTCAGTGGAATTCAGCAAGAAGCAGAAAACATCTCAAAGACAGAATCTGACTTCAAGTTCATTTTTTGGATCTGAGTGCTCAATCATGAATTCATTGATTTCTGTGTGGACTTTTGAGGACACATCCACAGGGCCAATGTCAGTTATAACATCAATTCTTTCTTCACTTGACAGAGTCCAAGCTTCCCACTCTTGAGAGTGGTCTTTATTCATCTAAGAAGTCCTATTGACTGAGGTCAGTCATGTTTAGCCTTGTGACGAAAAGTCTCAAGAACTACCCTTTATTCTCCTCTGTTTTGCAAATGTTTTGAGACTTACTAATAATGGTATTCAATCTCTGACTAGTTTCAGCAGCACAAAATCAGTTCTTAGCTCCTCTACCTGTGCTTATCTCAGTGCACAGGGGCTTAGAACTAGGTATCATCACTTCTGAAAAGCATTTTTCTCCATTTACATCTTAGAACCATATTTGTTTGGGAACTGCTTGGAAGTCTGTCATTACGGTGTTTGTGACAGCTTGACAAGGCCCGTTGCCATGGAAAAGCTTTGTGATGTTGTATAAATATATTCCTAGGTCAGAAGTTCTGTGTATTTTTTGGACATGGATGCTAAGGGGAAAAAAGAGTGACTAAATATTAGAAAAGCAGAATAACAAAAATAACAATAACTAGCAGTTGATAATATATTTCTGCCCAGTAACCAAACAAACCATGTCTTAGAGCATTTCATTTTTCCTGCAACCATCCTGTTAGCAATGAAAGTTCATTTATCTCCAAGGTTCACCCCCATCTTTAAAATATACTTATTACCAGTCATTTTGCAATATTAATGGCTCCTCTATTAATAGACTCGCAGACAAGGGAGCTATTATTCTCGCCCTCTATCTGTTATTCCTTTAGGTAAGGCTGACAGTCCCTGACTGCTAGCACTTCTATAATGTACCATGTGCTCAAGCCGCAGGGCACGCACTAACTAAAACTCATCTTCACATGTTGCTTTTGGTGAAAATTATGACTAGACAGGAAAAGAGAAAACAAAAACACGCAAAAAAAAAAAAAAAAAGAGAGAGAGAGAAAGCTCAATATAGGTTAGCATCCAAAATAGCAATGTTATTTGGACTCAGTTGGAAATGAAGGAAGTGTCGGCAGAATGATGTGGAAAGTCATCAGAGAATGTCTCTGTAATTTGTCCCTGTTCATGACTGATGTCTTGTGCTTTAATTCCAACTGCACCTTCGCTGGGACATACGAATGTCTTTTGAACTCTTTCCACTTTCCAAAACACAACAGCGTTTATGCATTCCACAAGACGATTCTTAAGCATGGGCAAACTCAAGTCATCCTGTGGGCTCTGTGGGCACAAGCTTCATTTATTTTCTGCCAGCAGTATTTGCAACAAAAGCCAGTTCTCAGCATCCTTTCCACCTCTCTCTGCTACCAATATTTTAATACAGAAGTTTTGCAAAAAAAAAATAGTGTTTGAAGGGCTGGAGGAGGAAAGATTACCATACTTCTGTGTTAGGACCATACCCCTGTGACATGAAAGGGCTTAAATACAAGTTATGACCTTGACTTGGGACTATAGATCCTGCTGAGATCAGATGATTTTGAAGAGTTTTGTCATGTAGTAAACTGATAAAGACTTTGACCAGCTTTCCATGCCTGTAGCTCTTGGCTATCACCTTCAGTAAGCCAAGCAAGCCGCCATGAGAAGATGCGGTCTTGTGCAGCATTAGCCAAAAAAGAGATCCCCTGCAACTCCCCAGGCCTCCCTTAGCCACCTCGCAAGACTCACATGACTTGCCAAATGTTTTTCCAATTTCCAAAGCAAATCACTGAATTTTTTCTGATCCTTCAGATTTCCATGTAGTCTTCCTGTTTATTTATTGGCCTTTTTTTTTTTTTTTCACACGAGGAACTCTCCTTGCCTCAATTTTCTGCATAATATTTTTGGCTTTCATTTTTCTGTTTGCCTAATTATTTCACATTAAGCTTTGAGACCTGTTTTTGAGATCCTTAAATATCAAAATACCATGTATTTTGACTGCAAGTTCCCTGCCATTTAAGTGCTAACCCAAAAGAAGAGGGGAAAGGCTGGAAGTCGTGAAATGAGAATCAATCTATAGTTTGAATCCAAGCCACAAATATGCCATAGGAATATAGACACATGCACACAGTGCCATCAAGAAAAAAATCCCAAACCTCCCACACTTTTTACACATTACAACATTTTAAAAAATATTTCTGGTCATAGTGAAATATGTTAGAACAAAAAAACTCCAAAGCTGCAAGCACCTTTCAAATTTTCTTCAGACATAAACACCAGATTAAAACTTCCGTTCTTACTCAGACAAACTTTTATGACAGTTGATTGACCTAATCCTGATTTTTTGGAAGTTGCAGTCTACTGAGAAGAATGTGAATAAAAAAAGGAGTTCAGCCATTAGTACTCTAGCTAATTCCTGCTTCAGTAGGAAGAATAGCACTTCTAAAATAATAATAAATACTACTGGGCAAAATAAGCAGATACCTGCATGCTGTGGAGCCGTAGGAGATCATCGTATGACCACGCATTTCACATTCATTTGTAGCATCAGCCTAACTAGTCACCAGTTCAGGAGAGCATCCTTAAATGCTTTTTAAAATTGGGATGTTTCCCAATAGCTCATTGGGAGATTGTCTGAGTATGACCCAGGAATAATACGTCCGAATTTTAATACAATGCTGCTGGACTTTAACCTATCATTTTTTTCTCAGCAGTCAGTAATGTCAACGACTGTGAACACAGGATGGGCCAGAGACACGTGACGACACACATACCTTGGGCTTAAAACAGCACTGACATTAAATCTGTTTAGATCCCCTGGGAAACTGAGACACTGGGTGATCTGCTCCAGCCAACACAGGGCGTGATGGGCAAAACTGCAACCATGAGAGGTTGACTCGAGCCCTACAACCATCTGCCAGGGTCAGGTGCCTGGTCCCCTTTGGCAAAGTTCTGTAATACAGCACAGTTCTGCAAAAACACAGGGGGAAAAAACCCCAACCAACCAACCAACCAACCAGGGATCTATTTTTCAGCTCAGGACCCATGAAAGCTTTTAAGGAGAAGATTCTAAATAAGGAACCAAAAAAATGTTGCTGTTTCTCACCATAATTGTAAACTGAAAATAAGCACTTATACAACCTAGCCCAAATATTTAGTTAAAAAACAGGTTTATAACTAAGGATATCTTAAAAAGTGCTTGAATTATTATATACACTACTTAAACAGTTAAACTGTCAGCTTAGGGTTTTGTATATCTACCTCATTAGCCTGCCTCCAGGGCCTGTGGTAGGTGAATCTGCATTTTAAAATTTTGTATTTTTCCATGCTTTATGCATCCTGTAAAATGCCTTGAGAACTTTATGAGGGATGTTGCATTAAAATGTGTGATTATAAATATGATTTAAATATCCGAAACATTACAGAGTGATTATTGTTCAATAAGGCAGCGTGCATAAAAGGGTTATCTGCACGCTGTGCTCAGGTTTCAACAATATAATGTAATGAATTGTTCAATATAGTTTGCATGCTATTCGTCTCTGCTTCTTCTCATACTCCAGAGATGCCTGATATGCAGTCCTCTAACAAGGCTATCATAAATTGCCGAACAATAAACAGCCCTTGAGATTTTTAGATAGTATGTGGTTAGTATGTAATCCATCTCGAGCAACTTGATTTACTGCCACAGAGGGACATCCTTGACAATGCTCAACATTGTTTTAAACTGCTGCTAAATCAATTACGGCGTTGGGGGAACGGCGCGCTCCTTCCGCCACCGGCTCCGTCCCGGTGGCCTGGCTGCTCCGAGGGGATGGGGCAGCCGCGCTGCAGGGGCAGGTGGGGTCCCCGGAAACCACTGGAGTGACCCAGCTCGGAGCAGAGCTAAGCGAGGCCTCCTAAAACCGGCACTCATCTGCAAAACTCACATCTCATTTGTCTTGATTGCTTTAACCGTGTCTAATAATAGATATATTGCCAAACAATCAAAAAACGCCTCCTTGTAGTTTGGTGCTGTGTGGAGCAACTGCAATAACCATCCAACAGCAATAATCTGGGGTTACACAAAGATTTTCGCATTTAAATTATGCTCCAAGTGTTCGTTAATTTTTCCTTGTAACATCCCTGTGAATTGGAGGAGTCTTGCTATCCCCATTGCACAGAGGAGAAGCACTGACTGCTCAGACAGTTCGAGGCCTCATGGACAGAAGACCTCATGGACGGAAGGTCAACACTCTTTTGAATAAGGTGGTGTTACAAAGAAGTGACCCCAAAGTTGAACAAAGCTAAGACCATTTGAATTTCTTTAATGATTTCTTATTTAATGAACATTTGTTGAGCCAAGAAGGAGAAAAGGCAAAAGGAGAATGGCTCTGTGTGTGTCTAAGCTACAATCTTATCCTTCTGCTCTAGAGACAGATAAATAAAACTTCCTAGACAATATTTTCTATATCACGGGAAGGAGAAGTATTGAGATGCAATTATTACAAAAACAATGTTCTGATATGTTTCAGGTCTCAGAAATTTCACTTTTTATTGTGAGGAAAACATGGACGGAGAGAGAAATATCCTGATATCAAAGCAGAATGAGATATATTATGCAGGAGTCACTGCTGAGAGCTATACAAACTGCTTTCTGAAGGATTAATGTGCTTTTACTTCACAATCTATACAGTGCAGATCTCACATCGTCATCCAAGGGGAACCCTGCACCCTTTCCCTCAAAAACCTGTATCCTCTTCGAGTTCTGAAGCTCTGTTCCCTTCTCCTCAACTCACTTCTGCCTTAGAGAGCGACTGAGCAAAGGTCACTCATTTTTCTCATAGGTAGCCCAAAAGTGACTCTGATTCCATATCCATCATAAAACGAACCCAATCAGGTATTGATCTTTGATACATTGCTGTAAATGGGAGCCAGCTGTAGCTGTGAAGAACAACAACTGGCAGACACCCTGGTTAGTGTGGGCACCAGCTCTCTCTTATGAGATCCAAATTCCTGCGAACCAAATGTTCCTGTGATTCTGGCTTGCTGCTGCCAATAAAGCTTATGATATAAAGCTAATTGGCTTGTAACTTTTCTTGGAAATCTGGAAGGGAAATGGATAGGTTGCCTTTATTTATATGCCCAGTTGCCGAAAATCAGCATAAAGATAAGGGGAAAAACATATACTGCAGTAGCCATAAAAAAGCATAATTTACCCATCTTCATTATGAAATGGCTTTTGAGACATAAAATTAGTTCAGATTTCATACAAGCTTAATAGAACTCTAAGAACCATTCTTTTGTCCTCTGTTATTACTGTGAAAAATAGCGACAGGAAGAGTTCATTGCAGAAGGATATTTTTCAGGCTTCTTCAGGGATTTGGGATCCTTCATTTGGGATCTATGTCCTTTGTGGATCAAACCTATGGCCAGGCATCACCCAGGAAATGAGAGCTACAGTTTGCTATGAGAAGGATGTTTGTGGAAGTTTGACCACTGAAGATTAGCATCTCCATTGATACAAATGTAAAGCATGAGTTTATGACTGAAGAATACCTTATTTCATCTTTGTCTTGATTCTCCTCACCAGTCTATTCATATCAGCTGATTCAGCGGCTGGAAAATCTTCTTCACATCTTCTCAGGATTAGAGGAGAGGAGCTTCCACAGCCACTGTTGCTTTAGATTTGGCTATCATGTTAGAGTTGGTTTTTGCTAAAAAAATCATAAGCGCCATTTAATTTTGAATACTTTAAAGAGCATTTCAAGAAGCGTAGTCATGGAAATGTAGCTCCCAAACAAGTGGGGAAAAAATCCTGTGGGATAGAAAGAATTAAGAATAAAATTGACTTGGAGCATTTTGTGCCAAAATTCATGCAAGCTACTACTGTGGGTGAAAAACAGTTTTCCTATGAACTGGTTCCTCCTGCTACGGGCCAGATTTTGTTTTCCTCCATGTAACTGAGAACAGTGTTTGGATCCAGTTCAGCAGACTTTTCATTTCATGGGGACTTCCTGGAAAGAGAAGAAAAGTGCTTGGGTTGTGGGAGAATAGTTCTTTTTTTATCTGTCTCCCTGAAACTGTTTCATAAGGCCTGTTGATCAGATTGAGAGGACTGGAGAAGTTATACCCGAAATAGAGCTGGAAGGACATGCCTAGGTAGAAATCACAGCAAGACACCAGGGAAGTTAGGATCCGACTTGAGACATTCCCAGGCCTTTGATGTGCCCAGAATACTGCTGTTCTCATGTTAATTTTAATGTGCCTCTTGCAAAGCAACGGGGATAAATGGGAACAGCTCTTTTACACAAAGTGGAATGGAATGAGTTAAAGTCAAGAAATTTGATGATTCTTGATGGGTCTTTTTTATTTTCTTGTGGTTTGTCTTTCTCTCAAATGAATATACATATTATTTTTATCTTAGGTGTATCTGCTTCACTTGTTTTACTTTACAGACAATTACCTGGCTGTAAGCCAGCACTGCAAAATCAAATCCTGCCATTTATTTTAGGATTTTCCATTATTATTCTTGCCTGAATTTCATATTTTTTTTGTTTCTTATGTCATGCTTTTTCTTTCTGTTTTCTGTGTTAGCTTTGTTTGCTTCCTGTCATTCACTGTTTGGTATCTCAAGTAGCAGAGCAGAATGAAAAAGCTACACACTAACCAAGGTTATATATATTACTGTCACTTTCCTACCACTGAAAAATACAGGCAGCAACCAGAAAGCAAGCAGATCTGAGGTAGGTCAGCAGCTTAGACTATAGTTCTTTGAATTATGCCAAGTCACAAGGAATCTTGAATTGCAGCTATAAGAAGTTTTTTTTGTTTGGTTCGTTGTTGTTTTTTTTTTTTTTTTTTTTGTAAATATTATGTTTACTGAAGATGAAATCAAGAAAATAAAAACAATAATAAGCAGGAACATGATGAAAAGCAAACAAGAAGCAGCCCCAGTCTCAAGCTGAGTGTAATATACACATAGAATCTTTTTATTCCTAAAAAGAGCAAAAATATATTTGTAACAGTCAGCCTCAACCCAAAAGTTTGTTTGGATCATTGAATCTTGCCCTCACAATGTTTAGAACTATACATAGCTGTCACTGAAACAGTTCTGGAAGAATCCCCACCTACTGCTAAGAAACATTTTTTTTCAGCTAAACATATTTTGTTGCTAAAGATGCATGAGGAAATGAAAAAAAAATGGTGGAGAAACAAAGGCCAAGATTTCTAAAAATGGCTGCTTAAAATTAGCTGTTTATGTTCTTACCAAGCGGCCTGATTTTTCACAAGATTTGGACATCTACCAGCTTGCTGGGTGCTCTGAAAAGAGAGAGGCAGATACGGGCCCTTTGAAAATCTGACAGGTGCCTCTGTGCTGTCTTGGAGAGCCTTGTTCTCACTGCATCTTTTTGATAATGCTAGTCTGAAGAGTAATGATAAACCTCACTTAAAGCTTCCACTTTGAAAATTTTTGCCGCAAATGCTGCCGAGGTCCGAAAGCCTACCAGATCTGTGTTTGACACCCCCGTATTTCCCCTAAGTTGCTCTCTATAACATTCCAATATTCTTCCTGTCATTCAAAGGCATTTTTTTTTCTCTTTGTTTGTCACATATCTTTTTTTGTGACTGTATGCCTAACCTAGCCTTTCCATACTCTTTTCTAACCATATAATGTGACAATTGCTTGTAGGGACAGAAACTTGGGAGCTGCTCACTTCAGTTATTTAGATGTGTTGGCATATGATCCCTTTCGCTGAAATAATTTGCTCTTCCTTTGAGTTCAGAGAAATCCACTAACCCCAGCTGCGTGCACGGCACCTTTTTCTACGTACATTCCTATCAGGAGCCCGGGCTGCTCCTTGGTGGCGAGTCAGTACCTGTCATCTACCTTGGCAAAGAGGCACTTGCTAGATATGTCAACCATATGTGTGACTCTCATGCTTTCCTATTCCTTCTCTTTCTTTGCTTTATTTACCTGTAGCTCTTGAGCAGACAAAACTGCTGTTGGTCCCTTCTGTAAGTGTCCCATGATGGTATCATCTGTTCTGCCCTTACTGACCTAAGTAGGCATAACCCTCAGTGCAACATGCATGACTATGTCCAATGCCGTTCAGTCTTCATAATCCAGGTAGGTTATGTTCACAGCTTCATCTTTAACTTCTCATTGCATTATCCATTTTTAAAAAACTTTTTTTTTTTCTTTTTTGAGAAGATTCACCCTTTGCAGCCTGGATTTGCTGTTACAGGCCAAGTCTTCCCCCATGTTCCGCCTGTGCTGGAGGAAAGTAACCTACCACCTTGGACTCAACATTCCTGTCTATCCTTTTCAAAGTGTCAGCATGGCAAAAACTACTTGCCGCTTTGGAAATCTGTGGCAGTTTATAACAGCGATGTGAAAGTAATCTGCTAATTACTGTTTTTACAAAGTCAAGCATCTCTGTTGTTATTTAGGGAGGTTACAGTCCAGCTCCAGGCCTCAGCTGCTCATTTCTACTGCGGCAAGATGAGGTTGCAGCCACAGGATGGGGCTGGTTTACGTTTGGCATCACTGAGAGCATGAAAACCCCTTGTCAAGGAGAGAGAGGTCAGCAACCAGCAGCCAGTTGGCAGCTGTGGGTGGCAGGGAGGACGCACAGCCCCCACGCACTGCTCTTCCTGCAAAGTTCCTGCCTCCTTGCTCGGGCCTGGGTCAAATTGGCTGGTCGGGTAATGCAGGTTAATTGAAGAAGCAAACAGCAAAGCACAGGAGCTGGAAGGAGAAGAGGGTTGGTGGATTTTTTCCCCTCCTTCAATGCCTTTGTTTTTTGTCTCCGAGCCATTAATAGCTATGCTCGCACAACAAAATTGCCAGTCCTGCTTAAGAACAGTTCTGGGGTGAAATCTTGGGAAATTTTGTCATTGAGTTCAGTGGAAGCAGCTCCAGGCTCAGAAGAGCTTGCATATTCTATCCCTTTCGTTTTTCTCATATACTTAATCCTTGCTATGAACTGAAGAAAGTAGCGATCCTACAGAAAATAACGTATTATCGCATAATTGCAGATTGCATTATATGGTATATTCATTATAGGGGCTAAACTGAGGTTATGCAGACAGCCTTAGTTCTGGCATCTCCTAGCTTTTTGGCGTATGACTTTACATCCTTTCTGACAGCCTCTGAATGAAGTTTGCAGTTGTAAGTAATGATTAATTTTTATGCAACTATTACAACTTTGCTTCCCATTGGCATCTTTCAGGGAATTTCACAGCCATGCCCTTCATAAACAATGAGGTTACGAACTGACTTGTCTGCATGCTTAAGCTGCTGAGTTTTTGTCAATATTTTTGACAAGCTTGGACTTCTCTGGAAACCAGTGTCACTGTAATTCTTTACGATTCAGTATTATGCTGCATTGTTCAAAAAAAGAGCTGGATAACTGATTTGGGTGAACCTATGCTGGAACTTGCCCCTTAAGAGCTTGATATATGTATGCTTTTCTTTTCTATCAGTCTCACTCCTTTTTTTTTAATTTTTTTCATCTCAGGTATTTATATCTACCTATTGTATTGCTTTTATCTCTTTTTACACCCACTGTTATTTGCTGAAATTTTGCATTAGATTAAATTTTAAAATGCTGAGAACTACTGAAGAGCAGTTACTTAAAAATCAATCTGAAATCTACTTTGTTTTAAGGAGTAATTACTTCTTTATTTTTTTAAAAATCTCACGTCCCATTTCTAATATATAAAAACTGCCTTAAATTTAAAGTTAGTCATACACGTAAGGTCTTGGGGTATGCAACTGTAGGCATGAAAGTCACTCTACTAACTTTGAGGCTTTTGAATAGAAATAAAGTTAGCCAAGGTCTAATATCTGAAGCTTTGAAACCTTAATTTGGAATCACATCAAGGGCCCTTAGTTTCACGTTATAGCTTTGTCCACTCACTTCTTGACCCTATAGTAAAAATGACCCTGTATGAGTACGTAGCTGTTCTGCTATGTAGGATAACAAGATACATAGGTATGATGCATGAAGCAAAGTATCTGAGCTATGTGGCTATTAAACTCAACTTCATGCTTCTGGATAGCCACTACTCTCCAATTATTAAAAGAAAAAAAAAAAAACAGAACATCAGAAGCTGGTGTTAATGTACATATCATATTAAGTTACAGTTTTGGTATTTTTAGTTTATACTAGTTAATGTTGCAGTAGGTGATTATCTCAATGCCTGTACGAGAGAGCTATTAAAGGAGAGTAGTATTTCAGAAGTCATTTTTCTTACCAACAATTTTGTTCTTTGATGATATATTAGGGAATGGGGCAGTTTAAAAGGAATGAAACAAATCCCAGAAAGTTCCATAGCTATGGTTTCAGGTACAGCAAAATTTGAAGAAATTCTAAGTAGACGCATCTTGCAACAACTCACAGGATTGTCAAGCAGAAACAGCAAAAAACTTAATTAGACTAAATATGACCTAAAGACTTCATTTCTATATTCAGCGCTGTGTAGGTGATACAAGAACTGGTTTTATTAACATGAAACTATCTTTAGAGTAATTTTGTCTAAAAGATCTTCCCCAGTTTGTGCAGGTCACCACCACTTACTCAAGCATTTCCATTAATAGTTTTGAGCCAAATTTTCTATGATATTGAAAGTCATTCATAATATTGTTACTACAGGTTAGGACTGAATGTAGAATGGTCCTTTTCTATATACCTTTCTTGGACAATATTACCACTGAGAATTTAGCCTGCCTAGACCTTGTGTAATACTAAGTTTATAAATACAGTAAGTTAAAGTATACCAGGAATCTTGTCCATGGTATTTTTTATAAATGATCCCAGTCATTGATCAAGATAATTCAGGAATATGGTAAAACAAGTAAAGTTTCTTTTTACACTAATGTTTTTAGCTCAGATCTAGTTAACTTGGCAGTAATTTGAAATGGATCCCAACTTTGGGAAAAATTAAAAATATGGATTCAGATTTTGTGCCAGAATGTGCAATTGGCTTTTCACTCTCTTGTTCAATTTCATCAAATACTTTGTTTCTTTCAGGTGGAATCTTTTGGAGGGGTATTTGGTGGTCTGTGAGATGGACATTCAAAAATCCAGCATAATCTTAATTAAGATGCTACTTGCCTTTGAATTAGCAATGACTGAAACCACAGGTAGGTCTTTTTCAAACCAGAATTGCTGGTACCAGACTTCCAAGCCCAGCTGCTTGCTACAGTCACCCCCAGAGCTTTAGGACACCCAAAAATGGATAAAATGGGAATGAATCCTGGAGTCTTTTGCCATGATGAAGTATGATTTGCTGAAATTAAACCTTTTAAGCTTTGACTGAGAGGTTTTCCCTGATCTAAGATGCAAGAAAATAGGAGGAAAGGGAGAAGAAAAGAAAAAGAAAAAGAAAAAAAGCCCCCCACTATGCAGTAGAGGCAATAGTTAGCACATAATGCTAAATATTGGAGTATTTTCCAGACATACATAGGACCCCAGGGTTCAACCTCTGAGCCTGGCCTATAGTTCTCTAGCAGTAATTATGTCACCCTCTTCTAAATATAGATTTATTTTTTTAATACAAAATATATCCGCTTTATTCTGATGCAGATTGAACAAATATTTTGAAACGGCTCCATGTGTCAAGAAATTAAATTATTTTAAATTCAAACTTACCTAGGACACTTCCTTAGGCATTGTACTCCTCTCCTCAGAGTACTGCTAGTCATCAAAAAAAATTGTCTTCTTCCTAAAAGAAATAGAAATATTAGTGTCCTTTAATTTACACTGAATATGCAATTGCCATTAAGAAATCTCTGTTAAATTAGCCTATGAGTAAATCTAGGACTCTTGCTGTTGCCATGTTGCTGTTGCCATGTAAGGTGGCAAATTCTAATAATACTTTTTGAAGGCATCTCTATACACTTACTTTTATTTAGATATGGTAATCTTCTGTGATTGGTAGCTTAGTGGTTGCAATTTGGTTCTTAATGAATGTCCAATGATTATGTATGTATTTATAATTCATTTTGAATGACGAGACTTCACTTATTTATTAGTTGAAAACATTTTTAATAAAACTAAGGAAAAAATAGCATAAAGAAATAACACAGTCTTTTGCCTTAATGTGAGAACATTGGCTATACTTTAAAGAACACATAAGACAGCAGATGTATACTTCTCAAAACACTGATCTTTTTGAATCTTCATTAAATGATTGTGTACACCTCTCCTTCAATGTCCTTTCGTACTCACACAACCTATGGGCTTGAGTTCGTTGTTACTGCATGCAGTGCCATTTGGACAAGACAGTTAGGAAGCTGGCTGAAATCTGCTCACCACGACCAGATATGGCGATGCTGATGGAGACATTCATTGACACTACTCATAGACTTTTTGGACAGAGCGATTGTGTGTGACTTCTGTAGTTGTTTGTCTGAGTTCAGAGAAGATCTGTTAATACCTACGCTGCCTTTGCAAGTTATTTAAGGGTCCTAACTCTCCCTTTTCAATAAAACTACTAAAAGCCTGGAAAAGACGTGCAGACTGCGCACAGTTTGTTTTTGTTTTTGTTTTTTACATAGTTGTTTCAGTGCTATGTTGTCTTTTATTGAGGGTGGTGGAACTTTTTTACATCCATGTTCCAAACTTCTCATATATTGGAAAAGATAAAGCAATCTGTGGAGGGACAAGTATAAAGACTCTTGTCTTCAGAAGTGATTATAGCTGACTTGTCCTCAACAGCTGAAAATGGTGTATGCATCCTATGGGAAACATAGGATGCTTTGTCGTGTCGTTCCCATCCATAATAATTTTTTCACTATTTGTGAACAAAGAATTTGATAGGATTTGTCGTCTTCTGTACTCCACAAGTATTTTCTCCATTATCGGATGCTGGGTCCATACGTTATGTCATTGATATTGATTCTTGCTTTGGATCTTCTGCTGTTTCTCTCAGACTTTTTGTGATCTGTCTCGGGATATAATGAAAGGTACATGAGCTCTGCTGCTTTCTACACTGCCCAGGAGCACTAATCACAAGACACTTTCCACAGGTTCTGCAAATATCATGTTAACCGTTCATTCCATAGAAATGCAGACTGATGGCCTGAGGATGGTGTAAGCAGAGTTCCCATTTTGTTATTCCTCTGTAAAGTTGCTTGCTGTGCTTGTTTATCATGGTTTTTACATGCTGCCATTTCCAGGGGACAGGATCTAACTGAGTATGACAGCATTTCTCTGATCTCAAATTCTCTGCTTTGAGCAACAGTCAAGTTTCAAAATGAATTCCTATCTATCTGTTTCATAGATAGATTCCTTTCCTGAAATCCTAGTAGTACCTTTCTCTTCACTGACATCTGAAAATTTCAAAATTTCTACTTGGACAGTTAGTCATAACATTTCTATGGTAATAAGTCATTAGCAATACAGTTGCTTCTTGAAATCACTGTACAGTTGCTCTCTACTTTTTGTCCTTTCAGGACTTTTCAGTGTGCTCTCGTGGCTAAGAGGGCCGATGGGATCCTGGGGTGCATTAAGAGGAGCGTCTCCAGCAGGTCGAGGGAGGTGATCCTGCCCCTCTACTCAGCCCTG
>JAWLRI010000720.1:430350-471389 GCA_034781795.1 Crypturellus tataupa | reverse complement strand
GAAATGGCATTTTATCATATCTCCCTCTGCTTCTGACTTGCCAAACAGAAAGGAGGACACTGAGGTACAATAAATATTCAAAACATTCTTTCAAACACCTTTTATCCATATCTTCTGAGAGTGTGCTCATCTTCCCTAGAAACTAAACATGTTTATTTTTAAAAAAGCAGTATAAAATGTTAATATTTCAGAAGTCAGAACATTTAATATTGGACATAAAGCTTTGAAACAGTGAATTTCTCTCCAGCTATCCTTCAGTTTAGTTACCTACATACTCCCCCTTCTATACATATACAATTACATACAAATATGCATCGTTCACTTAGCTCGTATCAACAAATATTTGCAGCTACAGAAGTGGACTTCATTATGAAATAAAAGCTTATACAGAATGAAAACCAAGTTGAATATTGCAACATATGAATCAAAAGAAGATTTATATTCTCCTATATTGCTCTGTCGGTCCAAAAGAAAGAAAATATAGTACTTACCACTGTGTTACTTTTTTCTCCCTGCTGCTTCTTCCCTGAGCTTTCAAACCCAACATTCTGTTTAAGAAAAAGGTACAAAAAATTCAGTCAGTCCTATCCTTACCGAATAACCCCTTTTTTTATTAAATATATTCATGATGCAGAGCGTTTTTTCTTTAAAAAAACATGTGCATGTGTGAAGAGTTTGAAAATTTCAGAGAACTAAAAAAAATTTTCAAAACAATGAAGAACATCGGGGAGAGGTTGCCAAGAGAGGTTGTGGAGTCTCCTTCTTGGGAGATCTTCAAAACCTGCTTGGACACAGTCTTGCGCCACATGGTCTAAGTGACCCTGCGTGTGCAGAGGGGTTGGACTAGACGACCTCTAGAGGTCCCTTCCAACCTTAAGCATTCTATGATTCTATAACTTATCCATAAGTTGTCCACAATATTTGAAAACTAGCTGACCAGTTAAAAAAGTAGACAAAACATACTGAGCTAATGATTTCTGCATATACCCAGGTACAGTACAGCATCTGCTCAGCATTTCAGAGCTAAGAGCTGGCTAAGACTTCATCTAGATCTTAGCCTGTCCTAGGTATTTAAAAGCATAATTTGTAGACAGTATATTGGCAAATACATGTGGAAGTCTAGGGATATGTCTGTAAACAGCATTTGAGGTAGTGGTCAGCACTTTTCCTTAGATACTTATCTCTGTGTAACATCCAGATTAGTGTAAGGAACCCAAAATCCTATAGTACCTTGCCATTATCACCATGAGGAGATGAGATGGTGCACTTCAAATAGATAACAGGTTTGTGAAAAGGAGCAACCATAAAAGACAGAGGCAAAATATATGGGTCACAAACACTGTGATACGTTTAAGGAGTTCTTGTAAGTGGGTAACATCAACACTGTAATTATCCAGTAGCCAAGGAAGAAATTATTTCTGTGCTAATCAACAAAATGCCTCATGTGATTTTGCTGCGCCTGTTTGGACAGTTGTCTCTCGATTCCTGTATCAGTCACTCTTGGAGATTGAAGTCAATGTTATATGCAGCCTTCACAAATCTGCAGCTTGGAGTCATTTAACAGCCACAGACAGAAGACTGTAAATGACCATTCTGACAGAGGATGCTTTAAAACATACCAAAGGACTTACTTCCATGTGATTTCAGCAGCCTTTATATAAAGGTCTTAATTAGTCAAAGATCTGGTCACATCAGGTAGTTCTAGGACTTGTGCAACCATCACTGACCAGTTCCGAATATCCCTGGACATGTATTTGCATTGCAGGGACTTGACTATAGGAGATTGATCTAGGCTTTCTTGACACATCACAAAGATATAACTATGGACTGTGAGTATTGAGACTAGACGAGTGATCATCCATGCCAGGCTCTTCAAGAACTGCCTTCATGGCATTTCTTCTGTCTGTTGTGCAGATGTTTCAGCGCCTTACCTGATGCTATTGTCTCTCCCAGTGACGGCAATTGTTCTTTGTTGCGCTTCCAAGGATTATCCAGTGGATTTCTTGTTGTTACCTAGTGAGTAGAGGGGGGAAAACAGTGATGCTCTGCTTACTGTCTCCTCGAGTCTATCAGTGTTATCACAAGACAGTACACCACACACATGACAGACGATGTATGGTGACAGTACCAGACCGTGTGCTGAGGCTGATCCTAGCTTATACATCTGAAGGGCTGCATCAGCTGCTTTAGTCTGAAATCTGCAGTATCACAGTCAAATAAGCTCCACATTGCCTCTTAAAGACTGAACAACAAATTGCAGCAATCTGTGCTTTGGTGGATGGATTTCTTTCAGCAGGTAACTACATAAACTAAATCTTGGCAGTAGAACTTCAAGTGAGTGAAGTATTATGGTTGATGGGCTTAAATCTTTCTTCTGCTAATGCTGTGCAGGAAAGACTGTGACTGAAATAGGTATAATTAGTGAACCGTGATTGAATCCTCAGCATCAAGAAGACAACAACTCTTTCACAGTTTCTACTTTGATGTCATCTCTCATCTGTAAAGCTGTTCTGCTCAAAACCACTTGAAGGTATTTTTCTTTTGAATTGGCTGCTTTAGACTGCCTTTAGTGTTAGATTATCCGTGTCAGGTTTATCACAAGCTGTCTGGCTACAGGATGATTTTTCTTTTCATGATAAAACATACCATTCTTCTAAACTCTGCTTCCAGTTCTTGATGAAGGTGCTTCGTGGTTGAACCTTCTGTTGCTGGTTTCTTGGTCAACAAATCCTACAGTCTTCAGTGTTGCTATTTTTGCTTTATTTACACTTCACAGTAACAACTTGGGTGATAATGACTTGCTGCAGTCTCTGTCTCTCTGCTGACAAGAGCAAATATCCTTCATCATCTTCTATCTGGTAGCATTTTGCACTTTTGAATCTGCATGTATAGAGTGTATTACGCTTAACCAGCATTTCACAAGTCATTAGTCTCCAGCACTTCTAAAATTTTATTTATCAGTTTTCAGAAAAAAAAAAAAAAGATAGTATTCACTTTATGTATTCCTCCACTTGGAGCTTTCCTTGGTGATTCTCTAGAAGTGTATTCTGTATCAAGGAGCTGCTGTTGTCTTCTCCAAAGAAATAATGGGCAAAAGATTTTTCCTGTAATCATACTGCAGAATTCTGATCACAGAGGTGGTATTTTGTCTTGTGCATTTTTGCCATGACCATATCTTGAATATTGCAGGAAATTTTTCTATGATTTTATGCCCTAAAATGATATTAGATTGTCATTTCAATTTTACATATTGTATGTGCTTGCTCAGAATGGCCATAACTGGTGCCTTCTTATTTTCTGTTTCTTCAGAACTACAATGTGTACAGTGTGTATTGCAAGCAAAACTTCAGCCATGGAATGAAGTAGAAGAAACAAAAGCAAGCATACAGAATGATGGATACTCTAGAATCCATACAAAATGATTGATACTGTGGTATGATTTTCATGCCAATAATAATCCTGGGAAAAATACCTATGCTGAAAAGTTACTATATATTTTTTTAAAAGTCTACTAACCCATACAAATACACATCTCCAACTCAGATTTTTCCCCCTTTTGATGTAATCCACCCTGCCTCATGGATGAAATGACTAGATATTGGGTGAAGTACATGAATAAGCACACAGTTAACAGGATAAACTTCCTATTTGCTTCTGAGAAACTCTTTCACTGATTTTCCAATAAGAATTTTTAAAATAAAGCTTTGATAATTAATTAGTTATTTTCTTTTTAAAATCATCTTTTGTCTTTGGAGTAGTCCATTGTCCCTGTGAAATACAAGAAGTCTTGCAGATCTAGGAGCTGTGTGAATGAGGAAAATAATTAAATGGGGTCACCACGTTGATGTTTTGTTGCATGATATGGAACTAACACCCATTTCTTGTTTTTTAAGCACTAAAAAAAAATCTTTAATCTAATTAGTTTCTTTAATCTGGCAAGCAAAGATACCTCCTCTTGACTCTACTGCTTTATTGTAAATGCAACACCTTGAAGATCAGAAATGTTCAGTGAGGGATTGTATTAGGATAGCTAATTGAAAGAAGTCAAGAGAATCTGTAATCAGACTATCTATCTGCTGCAAGCAGTAGTTTGCAACTGAACCTTTTTTATACTGGCTGAAGAGCCGCCCAGGTGAAAATTTCCAAAGACTGTATTTTTTTTTTTGCTCATATGTAAAAACAAATTTAATTGCATGCTGTATTTGGAGAAACTAATATTCCATCTATGATTAGTAAAATATAAACATTGAAACAAAGAGGAAAGATCTGCCTGTGTTAGGTCACTGAGAACCCTAAGGGCAGATTTGCATGGAATTTACAAATAGCTTTGTGAAAACAAGCATTAAACATGGCACTCGCATGAAGAGAGGACTCTGTTTAAATTTTGAGTTTTTGCCCCTCACTGGGGAGCAGAAGCAGGGATGTCTTTTCCTTTGCCTGGTGATCCATGAGTCCAGCAGAACTGGCCATGAGGCCAGCAGAAGAGCAAAGGGATCCAGTGCACCGAGCAGAAGAGCAGCATAGGCAGAATCAAAGGATTAATTTTGGTTTCCTCCACTTACAGCCTCTGCAAAAAGCACGAAAACCTGCTGTTGGGGTTGGACACTAGGCAAATCAGCTAAAAAAAACCTTCCTCTGAACTATGGGTCCTTCTACAACTGTATGTTGTAGAAGGTCCTGTATGTTGTAATGATGTAATTCTATGATTCTATAATGCTGTGGTAAGCTTTTTTCAACTCTGGATTTTAACCATGACTAGAATCTGAATAGTGGAGAACAAGTCCTTTTTTTTTTTTTTTCCCCTTCTCTCCTGGCTTGGGGAATTTAGCACCTCATCTAAAATTCCACTGCAAGCATCCAAATTTAATATGAGATTCCATTATTAATATTATCAGCATAAGATTCAGCTTTTCCCTTCTTACAGGATGAAATTTCCCCCTACCCTTCCCTCCCACACACACACAAAAAAAAATCCAATCCCAAATTAGTTCACACATTCAGGGCCAAGAATATACAGACTATGATTAAGACCCTAGAAAATATCCTGCAATGCCATTGAAACACAGAACACTGACCTGAACACAGAAGCATTGCAGCTTGAGATGGAGGTTTGTGATTCAAACATACATTTAACACCGGTGTTTCCTGTATACAAATCTGCAAAATGCAAAGCCTTCTGCTGGTCTTTGCTCATACCGGGCCCCTCCTTTGAACTGCTCTGTACAGATGTACCATGGCAGAGGGCTGTGGTGCAGGCACGGGGACAAAGCTGCTCTCTTGGACCTCCAAAGCCAAAAGCTAGGGAAACTAGCAACATTCAGTTAAAAATTAAATAAAATATATGAGCAAACTCTTCCCAGCTCCAAGCACCCACGCAAAGCCTTGCTCTCGCCTTCTCCACCCTCCACCTACTCCCTGCCTTCCCCCCAAGGCAGGCACACTGCCGGATTTTGCATCAGCATCTGTGGCACAAAAACTGCGGTGGATGCAGTGCAGAGAGGGCTGCCTCGCACAGAAACCAGCTCCCTGTCATGCAGGCTCCTACCCTATCTCACCCTGAGAGCCGCAAAACTATTGCAACAACGGGGAACGATGGGCATGAAATAACAGTTTCCTCCTGCTGCTCTGGTGGCTGTCACATTTCACACCATACCTCTCTCCTTTTCACAGGCACTCTGGCTGGATTAAATGGATTAAGAACTGCTTGATAAATATGAATGGAGTTGCAAGTTGATGTGGAAGAAGGTTTTCACTGTTTCTTTCTCTATGAATGAATGATGAACAGAAATTTTTTCAAGTGCATTAGAAATTAATTCCTAGAGACTCCTTTTTTCTCCTCAGGCTGACAAACTGAAGAACTACATTTTACAAGAAAAAAGGGATTTTAATTTATCTAAGAATCTCTTGCTTCAAACCCTAACTTCTAAAGCACAATATTCACTGTGTAAATTATTCCCATAAAACAACATAATGTTATAATCCATTTCAACTAAAAGGATCAACTTACAGCAGAAAAATTCAGATTTGGTAGTAAGCCTTCGCTGTATCAAATGACTATATCTGATTGTATCTCTTCAGCGTAGTGCTGCATGTTTTATATGGCCTAAATCTGAGATGATTTGATGCTGAGGGATTTGGCAGCAGTTTCTTCTTTCAATACCAGGCTGTTGTCCCCAAATTCAGAAACACTGCTTTATGTTACTCATAAATTGACAGTAGATCTTATATATATATATATCTGTGTGTGTATAAATATACATACATATACAAAAATGTATATGCGTTATATTTAAATATATATTTAAATACCATATCTCTTGGTATTACCAACTCCCTACATCAACGTGGCCAGGAAGCAGAGTAGCTGTGAAGGTTACTGTGAGATTACTGTTAGTTGATGTATGGTATCCAGACTGAATTACCTAAATAGTACAGTTTTGAGGTTTGCTCAAAACTGTTTTCACATTAGTGTCACACCTGGGACCAGATCACAGCAAGGACTGAAGGTCATTGGTGACGAGGCGGCAACTGTGGCCCTCACGTGGTACATGCTGGTAAGCTGTGAAAATACTGGCCAGTGACGGCGTGCTGAACTGCTTCGTGACAAGGCACGACTGTACGGATGCCTCTCGTCCATATGCTGCCACACAGAAGGGGAATTCGGAGTCAGCAGAGCAAATAAGATTTTGTGAAGTATTTTTGGAGTATGATGCATCCTCCTCTGGACTGAAGAGACCAGTTAAGGGACAGCAAGAAAGGACATCTCACCACGGCAGTTCAAGCATAGCAGCTAAAGCCGTAGGAGAGCAGTAAACCCTCATCTTCACTTTCTTCCCAGTAACAAGTCTGCATAGTCATATCCTTAATGTGCTTTAGATAGAGAAAGCCACAATGCAATTAGGATGTCCATATGGAGAGTCAGCGCAGCATAGCTAGTACACTGTAAATTCATACCCTCGCTTACTGAGAATTAATTATCTTGTAGACAAGCCATGTGTCAGTGAAATCAGTTTATTACTTTATAGAATATGTGGTCTTCTAGGGAGGCTGGCCCAAAAGAAATGGGGGACTGAAGCTATGATTGGCAGAGTAAATACATCAGTAGAAAATGTAGTCTTATGCCAAGTCAGTTGATTTAAAACAATCTGGCTCAGTTTTAAAACCCCCCAAATACTCTAATTTGGGTCAAACAAAGCCAAAATGAAATGTTTTGTTTTGGTTTTCTGTGGGAAAAATAGACTTTTTTTAGTGAATCAAAATTTTCACTTGGAATTTTTTTCAGTTTATGTTTCTTTTGTAGAAATTGCTTCTTCTGTCAAAACAACATTTCTATGGAAATTTTTCATCTGGTCCCTCTTAAAAGACTTACTTGGCCAAATTCATATCTGCTATATGTTCACTGAAGTCAACAAAGTTGAAGCAGGATGAATAATCCACTTACAGGAAACACTGTGCTGGAATGGAGGCCTTTTCTCTCCTGCTATAATCAAAACACTGCTGAAAGTAAATTTGTGTTGCCCTTGCACCTCTCTAACAAGGACTGGATTATAATTATTGTGATTTGAAAACTAATTCATTTAATTGTCTAAAAGCACACATACACACACAAAAAAAAAGTAATGGGAAGATATTGATGAAAAAAGTCCTTTTTTCAGTGAGACTGTTCTTGATGTAGTCAGGCTTGGTCATGTTTAATAAACCTTTGAGATGGAGATTGGGTGGTGTGTCTCAAATCTTCATTCTGTGTGATTTTTAGAAAAACATATGCATGTGTCAGGGCACCTCATCATTCTTCTGATGATTTATCATATCTTTGTGGGATGGTTTTGTTTCCCACTATGAAATGCAAATTTAGCTTGCAGTGCTCCTGCTGTCTGCATAAAGGTTAAAAAGATATATAGATATATATTTAATGCTATTCTTGCTACTTTTAGAACTGGTGTGAATGATGATTTTAGATTTTTTCGCTCTCTGTGTTCACTGACTTCAGTTATTTTGTGTTAATCACTCTTTTAAAAAAACTTTGCAATTCAAACTATGTAATGACAGACCAGTTGCTGAAGGACTAATTTAGGGAATATCAGTGGCGTCAGGAAACAGGGCAGTTGTCCTGTGTCTTCACACCAGGAACACCTATCCATCAGGAACATTCACATATTGCTTCAAGGTATCTTGAGGGGAAGACTGCAAGTACTGCAACCCCAGAAATAATAATATCCCCCATAAAAATTCAGGGTTGTGGGTACTGTCGGCATGAAGGAGTTATTAATCTACCGTTACCAATCAGCTAAACTGTTGGAAGTACCTCAAGATTTCTACTCTCTCAAGAGAACTCACACGAGGAGTCTGTGTTGACCTTCAAGCCTCTCCCATGCTTCAAGTTTTACCCGTGCAAGCCACTGAAAGGCAGCAAAATGCCTAAAAGGCTATGGAGATACAAGGTTCATCTCTGCTCTCACACAGCTGGAAAATAAATACATACACGTGTGTTTTACTAACCTTTTAGGCCTACCTTTCTTCACAGGTGCTGTTTCCCAAATGCCAACCATCATCACTGCTATGAAAGCCATTTCCTGGTATTCATTTTCTTTTCTCATGCAAGAGAGGCACAGGTAATAACAGTGACATTTGTATCATCTAATCAGTGCTGAGATCTCACAGAGATCAGCAGGGCACATCATAACTTTCCTAGTTGTAAAAAATTATAGGTGAAATCTAGAAGCAATGAAAAGATTGGAATAAAAAAAAAGTACATATTATATATAAAAGTATATATATATAAAAGACACCCATGCTGAAGCCCTGCCTCAGTACAGATTCTATGCGTGTCCACTTTTCACATACATTAAATTTATTTATCTTCCCTAGCAAATGGGTGAGAGTTGCTTTTTTTTGGTTGGTCTCCATTACTCCAAAGAGGATTTCAGACCAATCTTGCTCTTTGACCCATTGACAGCTAAAGGCGAAAAGTGCTTATCACTTTCTTTTCTCTTATGTCTACTGGTACCTAGCATTTATTACGGGCCTGTTCTTCTAGGGTTTTCTTCCCTCCCACTCATTTTAACCTTACCAGATTCAAATTACTGTTCTCCCAAAATATTCAAAATGCTGGCAAAATTTCCAGCTCCTAAAACTCCATTCTTTGGTTTGTGACTTGTTATAAAAATACCCACACCACTGTGCAAAGTAGGAGGGAAAGTGAGGGTGGTTTAACTCACTACAAAGCAAACTCCTTGGAGCTGCTGAGTCCAAATATAAAACCTTATTTTGCCTGTGCCAGTCACTTTAGATAAGACTTTTAAAATCAAAGACCTAAAACCACACACCTACTAGCATAATTGATAGAAAGGAAGAGCCAATGCAAAACTTTATTTTCAGCAGTTCCTAAGACCTTCACCTGCCTGCCTGGCCCAGCACTAAGCAAGGGTCTCAGCCCACCTGTATTAGGATGCACATCTGGAGCAGTGCTCCCCACGGTTGGGATTCCCCTCAGCGGGGAGGCAGGAACAAGCAGACAAGTGCCATGTATGGGGTTTGCTAGATTTTCTGTGCCAGGGTGCTGGTGCTCTGTTAGGAAGGCCAAGTCTGCCCCAGCATCCTTCTTCTGGAGAGTTTACAAGCAGAGATGGTTCCCTAAAGCCTTGAGAGGAAATCAGAGAAGTCCAGGCAGACACAAAATTAAGGTTTTTATTTGGAGAGAATTAAGGGTAAACATACCCCAAGTTAGTGTTCAGCATCATTCTGTCTGATTAAGTACTTCAGACCCTAGACTATTACTCCACACTATTATTAGACTTGCCATCTCTCCTAAAATCAGGGCTTCCTTGGAGCAAAAATTTTGTGTACAGAGATTTTGTGTATTTAGATCATCCGCCAAGGTGTATTGAAAACGCACTACAGAAATGAAATCTGAATTCCATGTGAAATGCTAGAAGAAAAAAAAAGTCCTTCTTTTATAATGTTCATTTAGGTGTTTTACTTCAAGCTCACATAAGGCAAATATATCCCTTTAATTTGCATGCTGGTGGAATTTTGCCTCTGGTGAAACCAGGTCAGTGGGAACAGCTTAGGGGAACTGAGGGGGATTTGAGTGTGCGGTGCAAAGAATCATGTTTGTTGCTTTTTCTCACGGCACCGTAAATATTTTTGCAGCACCTTCCACATGGGGTGCTCCTTGGAAAAGCACCAAGCGAGCACGACTATTAATTCAGATCAATATGTGACTCTGATGGAGAACGGGAAGCATACCTAAGCCAGCTAACTATGCCCCTGATGAATGTCGTGAGAGCAGTGTGTCACCCGTGCCTTTCCTTTCTTTATTTCCATTATCCATCAGGACAGGCCATGAGGGAATGCCTGGGAACTGTGTCGTTCTGTGTAATAAGCCACAATGCTAATGAGGCATAACAAATTGAGGAAGTATCATGTATAATCCTGATCCCTCATTGACACTATTACCAGTATAGATTTCAATTCGCCATTTGTTACATGCTTAATACAGACAAAGTGGGAGGGTGTGGAAGAATTACTCCTTCAGTCATTGCATTTTTTAAACAGTTGTCATCCTCCAAGACAAAACTCTCTGGTAATACCCTCTGTTTTTGCTACTGCTGTTTCTCAGCAGGATTTGCTGCTTGTTCTTGTAGGGGGTCAGCCAGACTTTGTCTTTCTCACAGTTTCAGTTTCCTACTGGGATTAAGGGTCTAACATATTTCTGCAACAAATCAACTGAACCCAAGATAAACAAATGTACTGAACAACATGGCTCTAGTACGTGCCTGCATTTTAGAAGTCAGCTGCAAAATTTGTTCTTTGCAAGGTGCTCCTGAGAGAAGCCATCATGATGGTATGATTTTAGGGAGTTTTGTAGTTTTTTTTTTTCTGTTGTTTCTTTTTCCTTTCTTTCTCTCTCTCTCTCTCTCTCTCTCTCTCTTTTTTTTTCTTTATAAGGGTGTGAACCACTCTTTATACATGCTTGCCTTTAGTTAAGTGCTCTGCAATTTTTCCCAGAATGGAATTTTGCATTGCTTCAAAAGACTTTGTGTACTTAGAGCCTTTCATCTGGGCCTGCAGACAATGAATTATGCTTCACTGCATACTTATGATAGAAAGGAGTAGAGATTTTTTTTATACATTGGAAAACCGAGATATTGAGCCACATGATTTCTTTTCAAGCTACCCTCTTTTTATCCTAACAGGTCAGTTCTGTCCCAAGAAGCCGATCTTCCCAGGTTACTGCTTGCTGGTTGGTGTAAAGGTCCCGCTGACCATGGAAGTGGGCATGCAGCAATCCCATTTAACAACAAAACCTAAGTGTGCCCATGCACACTTTCCTCAGGCAAACTGATATGTTGCCGGCAGTGGAATCATCTACAAATTGGCACACACACACATGCACACATACAAAAGAAAAGAAAGAAAAAGAAAGGGGAGAAAAAAGGAAAAGAAGAGAAAATGGAATATTCTTTATTTTAGAGTGTTGTTAAAAGGTATTCACACCAGTGCAGCACCAGTATTCACCTGGGTCAGAGTTTGGCATCTCTGCATATTTTAAGCTGCTCATGTGAACAGTCATTTAATAAATAAATGAAAAACTTTTCACAGAGATCTGACAAAATAAGAGATAGATAACAGAAAGTTGTTGTTTACACTTAATTAGGAAGATTTTTATTAGCTGCCTCCAGTTGCTCCTCATAATTAGTGAGATTATTTACTGCTCCTATACTGATGGCTACTTTGCCTGACTATTGTTATAGTCATGGTAAACATGCTGTGCAGAAGAAAGAGCACCCCAATCTCTTTCTAAGAGCAGATCTGTTTAGAAATTTTACTCTAGGTGTGCTAATGTTAAACTGTATTTAATTTTGGGACCATGTATTAGTTGTGCCAAGTACTTACGGCCGTGGGATGAAGAATTAGTTCCTGTTCCATTCAGTATTTTATTTTCTGGATAAATGCACTGGATTCAGAGGAAAGGTATTGGCTTTGGCTCAGATATGACTATTTCCATTGAAATGTACTGCATAGGAAAGGTCTTTGATTTAAGCTCTTGACATGCTTTCAAATGATCAAGTGTCACAAAAGTGGTAACTTTTGATCTCATTAATGAGCTAACTGAATGATAGTTTAAATGTAGCTTAGCATTTTCATGCTTTAAATTTTTATCAGACTGTTTTAAATGGAAAGGGTGATTAATTTTAATAGGATTGCTATCATAAATGGGAAAACTGTCCAAATTTTGTAACCAATACATTTTTCACTTGAAGCACTCTAAAGCAAAAGCTACACAATTGGGTGACTCAAGCCAGTATAGGGTAGATGCATACTGTTAGCTGCTGTGTCTTATATAAATTTATCTTTAATTCATTTCCAAGTGTTTATGGTCAACCAGGGATGCTTAACATAAAATGGCAGCTCTTCAGATAAATTCCCACTGCCATATTAGTATTATTAGTTATAAATTACAATTCATTGAAAGTTCTGTTTGAAAAATTCTGTTACAAAAGCTGTCAGGAAGTGTAAAGAAAAAAAAGAAGAAAAAAAGATCAATGCTAGATTGATGATACTGAAGTTTAATCCAAAAAAAAAATAGTGTTGCAGAGGTGGAAGAAACACCACTGCTCTTTTGACCCGAATTTATAACTCAACTTACTGCTTTGGACAGTTGTCTAAAGAGCCCTACAGAAGCTACAGAGATTTTAGATAAGATTTTATTATTTCACTTAAAAACAAGATGTGTTTAAAGCATAATGAGTTTGTAAGGGAGAGCCAAGGTAGCTGTAAGTTTAATTTGACCAAAGCAGTTTACAGAGATCAAAGTAAAAATGCAAATACAAAGCAAATTCTCTAATTCATTGCACAAACGCTTTTGGAAGACTAGGAAATACTATATACCACATATATATACACCACTCCTTTACATTGAGTTATTGACCATTTTTGCTCCTTTTTTTCTTCTCCTTCCTCTCCTTTTTCCTTATTTCCATGTGTTCCTTTGTTCTGAAAAATAGAATTCACTCTGGTATGACTAGATAACCATATCTACCTGAAATTCCAGGGCACTTTTTAAATAGAAAAAAATAACTTTACGTGTAATGCTGTATACTGCATGAAGATAACAACAGAAAATCAATAACAAAACATGAAAGTAAATAATAGCTAGCTAATATCTTTTGTTTTGTGAATTATAAAGTTGATTAGCTCTTCATAATGACATCCTGTAGCAATAAATGATCAAATCTATTACACATAATTATCTATCATTCATTATTGCATCCACTATTTGTAATTCATCAGATAATTTCCTATTCATTATGTACTATGCTAGACACTCAGCAAGTCCTAAATCTGAATAGTAGTCTCAGTATATAAATAATATCACACCATGTAGATATACTGATTAGACCGAAAACCAAAACATCCTTTTTATTTTTTTCAGGTTGTGGTTGAGTCAAGATCAAGCCACATAAATTCTGTGCCTCAGTTTTCTCATTTGTGTTCTGGGAGCAACACTGCCCTCCTCTCAAAAGTGCTTTGAAGTCTTGGGTGAGTGACACATTGATGTTGTAGCACTTTAGCTATTTTAAATGAGTTTTACTACAGCAAAGTCAAAGCAAAAGATAATCAGGATGGTAAATAATAAAGAGAAGACAAAATCACTAGAGTCTGCTCTGTGCACAGAGACTTACTAGTTGTACGTATTCCATGTAGGAGAACCGGGTGTCAACCAAACCGATTAGGCTAACTACTAGTTTAGATTAAGATATAGTCATATGAAATATATGAATATATCCCTGAGTCAGATGCAGTAAAGTTCTAGGAAAGCAAACCCTGTTGCCCTCAGTGTTAGGTTCCTGATTATAACCTTTTCATGTGGTCAAGGTGTAATGGTGTATAAACTCAATATGCAAGAAAAGGGCATGTTTTGTATGAAATGTGGATAAGAAACTCTTTTGTTGCTGTAGCAGCCACTTGGGCAATTTTTCAAGAAACCTAGTCCTATGTCAACAGTAATTTCTAACTGGTGACACACAGAGAAGCACTTGAAAAATTCTGGGTGACCATATTGTGCCTGATCGGTCTCATTTTCTTTGGAGAGAAAGTATCTCTCTGAATCATGAAACTGTCTGAGAGATGTTAAATATGTCGGTATAAATTACATACGGACAGGCACGGAAAAGTTACTGCACTCAGGAAGACTTATCTCTGTGTGTACACTATATAATTTGCATTGCATTCAATGCTGCAAAGTGATTCTAAGCACTCATGGGGCTTCAATAGTGATGCTGGAAGTGGACTTGGCTAAACTTGTTACCGCAGTTTATTGCAATTTTTGGAATTCACAAAATCCAAGTTAAGACAAGAACCCACTGAGCTGAAAAAAAAAAAAAAGACACTTTAGAAGAAACTCTGAATCTGTCTTCCATTATTTAGTACATCAAAATGACAAATATTGGTCAAGTTAGTTATTTGATCACTCCCAAACAAATCAAGGGCTTTGTTACACGCAAGCAATGTCCAGCTTCATGTTAACTACTTGTTAAAAGATTTTTTTTTTCCTCTTTTTTTACTTTTACTTAAATATAAAGATCCCCTGTGGAAACAGATGTATGATTCTTTTGCTACTACTAGTAACTCGGTTTTGATTTGACCACGTGAAGGGCAAAGGCATAAGCCATTACTTATACAGAAATAGTTTACATACTGTAGAGTCTTTGTTCAGATAAAGTTCCCACTAACGGCACAGACTTTGGCACTCACTTCCCCCTCTGACTGTACCCAAGTGATATCTCCTTTCCCAGTTCACAAAAGAAAGTGAAAATGTAAGTCTCTTCTCCGGGTCACGAGGCAATTTTCTCCTCCTCTGAAACCGTGATTACTCCTGCTCAGTTTCAGTGCTCTAAATTTGGTAAGAGTCCTGTACAAGTGACGCATCCTTCATCCTTTCTGGAGCCTTAAAAGCAGATTTCAGGGAATGGTGTGAAGAGCTAGCTGCACAAGTGGCATTAACATTAATGAGAGATTTGGACGTAACTTCCATGCAGCAGGTAGAAAATGCATCTCATACCACCTTTTTACTTAAAGTATGTTTCTCTGTTAGTCTGGCTAAAAAAAGTATGTACTATGACTCAATTATAAATACCTGAAGGCAGCACAACACATGCGATTAAATTAAGAATGGCAAATAAATATTTTTGATCTGACTTTAATCCATACTGAGACCACTTCATGCCAGTAGGTCAAGAGAAGATGATTGCAAGTGAGTGTCGAATAGCCTTAAAGTCCATACTTACATTGGCAAGACTTAGGCTGCTCTCCTATATTCTCAGAATAGCATACATCAAAACACATTAAAATCTTTCTGGTTCATTGGTACCTTCCTAAAATGGCCTTTTAAATATCTGGCCAGCTTCAGCCCATGCTTTCCTTTGAGTCTTGAGAAAACAGATGTTGGCACACAAATGTGGATGATTTAAAAAATGGATGCTTTCATCTCCTGAAACACTGAAGCATTCCAAATATGTTGTACATAGATTGCAATCAAAAAAAAAAAAAAAAAAAGATTTCAAATATTTAAAATTAGATAGTTTTCTTTTCTTTATACCTGAATTACTCTTCAAAGCTTAGTGAGACCTAAATCTCTGTAGAATGTTGCCATTGCAGTTTCTTCCTCATTGCAGTTCTTACAATTTTAAGATAAATTCCATTTTCACTTAAGAGTGTGTCAACTAAACGTTAATTTAAAAATTTAACAGTAAGAACAAGACCAGCTGGAAAATAGAATAAAATATCTGCAAACATTTTATCCTGGCTTTCCTTTTATTTAAATATGAAATTTTCACAAAAAACTTTTCAAAACACTCTGTTCAAAATCTCTGTCCAGCTATAGTGTTATTTTAAAGATTAAACCCAATGATGCAAAAACAAGATTTTGAACTTTCCTTACCCCTTTTTAATCTACATTTTCTGACATCTGAATGTTTCTGTTCTCACATTATCATTGCAGCACCAGTCATTCTATTCAGGGTAGTGCTTTTGCCTTAGAAGCCAAAAGCAGTATTTTATTCTATATATATATATCTTTTCCATGGACTATATTTACCCTCAGTTGGTACGACTTTTAGGGTGGTACCTACGTTTTCCTTCAAACTTTGAACTACATCACTGATTTTTCATCGTGTCCTCCAATCCGCAGAGGGGTCAGTGCTTCTGAGATGCAGTAGAACCAGTGAGTGGTGCTTAAAAGATCAGAGACAGGATACATTGAGTAAAGGGCCCACGATATTTTGCCAGTTTGATTTTAATACCTGGTACATCTGTGGCATCACCAAACGATTTCACTACAACATCATAAACATATTCAGTAACATTGTATTTAACCTTTCTGTAACAAATTTAAGAAAAGTAATCTGCTAGAGTAGACTGCGTGTCTGGCACATGTTAGTGGAGGAGAATGAGTAATCAAATCTTAAATATGTATTTGTAGCAATGTTGCTACAAAGGTTTTGCAAATATTGCTGAGAAGTGTGCAGTGGTGAGAAGCAGAAAGAACTAGAGCTAGCAAAAGAAAATACCATTGTCCTTAATAGGGGGCTGAAAGAATGGAGTTTCCCAGCCCATCAACAGCTTTTTATTTATTGCTTCATGTCACATCATGATGATCCCACGAAGGCTTTGTCCCCCTTCCCAGCCATGGGCCGTGGAGACAAACGATATGTCTCAGCAAAGAAAAACATTCTAGGTCCCTTCCCAGAGTCTTCTAATTTTCTTGCTTCATGTC
The DNA here is from genome assembly GCA_034781795.1 of Crypturellus tataupa. NCBI lineage: Eukaryota > Metazoa > Chordata > Aves > Tinamiformes > Tinamidae > Crypturellus > Crypturellus tataupa. Next base: position 454,609 of record JAWLRI010000720.1, on the reverse strand, counting down.
TCTGATTCTGGCTCCCAGGCCGGCATGGGGCCTGCCTTGTGCCTGAGAACAGGGCTGTGCAGCAGGAGCACGGCACATCCCAACAAGGGCAGGCTGCTGGCATCAGGTCTTGGGATCCTCGTCGCTCCCACCCTGGCTGCCTCCGTCAGGGAAGTGGCATCTGGCAAGCCTTGCCCGGCTCTGCTGGGATAAGCGCCATGTCCCTCCGCAAGTCAGCTGTAGAGCAGCTCCTCGGGAGAGGGTCATGATCATGGCACGAGAGAAAGCAAAAATAAATCCAGCCCTCTGGACGCAACCTTACTTCTGAAGGAGATCTGAGTCCTACTAACCATGATCGGCATGTACAAGGCTTAGACAAGCAACTTCTTTTGTCTTTCATTTTTATGTATTGCTCTTCTTTTATGTCTTTCATATGAATTTGACATTTTTTCTGTACAATAGAAAGGAATGCACAACATCTACACTGCACTTTCGTAAATGCAGAAGCCCTAAAAAAGGATGGACCTCACAATAAGTCTGCATTGCTATGTGGGGTCTCTAGGTTGTTGCAGCTTCCTTAAATTTCTTCAGGTGGGTATTTCTCAATGTTATTTACATCCCCTCCACATCATGTTCCCCAAATGTCTCCCTCACCAGGCTTTTCCAGTAGAAACCTCCTGGTGCTTGCCCCTGGGAAGCCTTCCCAGGCAGGCTCACGCTGGCGTGCCTGACCCCACACCTCGCAGAATAGATGCAGAGCGTGGCTGAAAGTCTCCGTGCCAGGCACACACACTAGCCAGCACTCAGATATGCTGGCCGTCAAGGCAGCCACTGCAGCTGCCTTGGCCGGTGTGCACATCTCTTGTGCCTTGGAGGAGGCAGCACAAGCCACAGAATAGAAAAACGTGAGTGAAGAAGAGGTGTCATGATGGGGTAGGACTCACAAGACCTGTGCGACTTCTGCAGCATTCATTTTTGTGGCATTAACCAAAGTTTTCCCCTTCTTGCTTTGATTTATCTAAAAATATAAGAAGACAAAGTACTCAGCTGACTACTGACAGACACATTGGTCTCATGGACCTCTAATACTTACAACCACTGTGCACGCTGCGCTAGTGGCTGTGCAGTGAATGCTAAGCAGACAAATACATTAATACACTTAGGAAATACCTTTCTGCTTTAAATAGCTTTCTGAAAGTGCTGTATCTTTGCTCATGTAGAGCTCATGTAGAGCTTCAGTCAGAACTAATTCCTTGCTAATACCGCTGTGCACGCAACATACACTAGTGCTTAGTCCAGTCCTTTGCTTTTTGAAGCAGCCATCCATATCCATTTGTGCTTAAAACAATAATCTTGGTGTCATTCAGGCAAGAGCTGACAATTCAACAGACAAGATAACCAGCCCGGCCCATGTTTCTATCAGTTCCTTTACACGCCACATAAAATATTTTTTAGACAGATCATAATACAGGTACTGATTGTCCTGTCTTCCTTCTCTTGTTTTCGTCTTTCCAAATGCACTCTGGATTGCATTATATTCAAGAAATAGAAGTTGATCATTTTCAATCTTTCTATAGTCTGCATTATATTCAAAAATTATAAATTGATCATTTTCAGCCTTGCTATAGTCTGTTACTGTGCTGAGCCTTGGTAATCACATAAAACAGTATATTGGTGTTTGTTGTCCTCCAACCATGAATTCCTATCCCAGATTGTAAGAAAACTGGTAGGTTTTGAGGAATAACATATGGAGGGGCGATGAAAGGTGAATAAACGTGATCATGCATGTCTCAGGGAAGGCATTTCCAGGACAAACAGAACTATCATTGCCGTTGTAGAAGGCACTGGTGAGGCTCCACCAGGGATGCAGAACAAATCTTTTGGCCATCAAAGGTCTGCAAAGAGGAAGGAAAGCACATGCAAAGAAGGACTGCCAAGAAGATCAGGGAAAAGAAGAGCCCATCATATGAAGAGAAACTGAGATCTTGGTTCTTTTTGTCTTGCAAAATAGTTCTGTGAGGAAGATGGCTCATTTCTGCCTACATCTGAGGATAAACACTAGGAGGGAGAAGAGCTCATTAGGTAAATGATAAGACTGATACAGTGAAGAGTTGTTATAATCTGACCTGAATAATTTTGAACTCAAAAAAGAGAAATTATTAACCATGTGAGCAGTGAGAATCTGGTGCCGCCTTGCAACAGGAGCAGAAAAAGCAAAGAAACCTGCTAAAATGGGCGCTGGGGAGATTTTTGAAAGAAAGTATGGAAAGGATCACCTGCTCTTCTGGAGAAGCCATTTCATTAAATCTGAAGGTCTTAGGCTTTGTCCCTGTACTTCCATGTACTTTATAACAATTATGAGAGAATTGAGGCAAAGGAATTAATTAAAGGCGAAAATACTGCATGTTATTATGTGCAAATATATCTCAGTCTGTATAAAGCAGAGACTAGATCACTTCATGGCTCTGAAGGGAACAAAGGACAGTAAGATCATTTGTCCATAATATGCTTTTATCTAGTTACTCTGGGATGGTACTCAATAATGTGCATTTTGTTAGAGGCTTGTCACTCAATAATGTGCATTTGTAAAAAGTATCCCAGTCAGTCATAAGCCCAGAATATTAAACAATATAGAGCTTTGCTATTTATTTGGCTAATTTTCCTCTGATTACAGATTAACTCTTCTATTCTAATCTACATTTAATTGGTTGTAACATTCAGTTCTTGATTTTTTTTTCTCCACTAAGACAGAATCCACTAATAGCCAGTGCGTTCATCCATCATCAGGATAACTTAATGCTGACCGCAAAAGTTGTTTAGAAAGCACACAGTGGGAAGCCATACTTTTAGCCACACTAAACCCCAAATCTCTGGATAGTTAAACACCTCTAAAGCTGTAGCAGCATTCTCAAAGGGGTGGCTATTGGTTTGTTTGTAAAAATCATCATGGAATCACAGAAAAATGTAGGTCAGAATGATGAATGTTTGTCCCACCTAGTCTTCTGCATACTTCGGAGGAGAGTACTCCTTCCTCCTAACACAGCTCTCCTTGGAATATATATTCTATCTTAAGAGAAGAAAATCCTTACTTTTACTTTGCCCTTAAACAGGCTGCCCTTAAAGGTTGTGGAGTCTCTGTCTTTGGAGATACTGAAAAACTCTACTGGACACAATTCTGAGCAATGTGCTCTAGCTGACCTCCTCCTTTAGCGTGATTTCTAGAGATTTCCAGAGGCATCTTCCAATCCCAACTGCTTTGTGATTAAGTGGAAAAGTGATTGCATGGAGCACTGTCTGCTGGGCTGGACACCAGGATCAGCCATGTGCCTCAGCTCAGCATACTGTTTGATACGGTGAAGGTAAAAGATTAAAAACATGCAACTTTTCTGCTGAAGTTTTGCTTAGTTTTTCACAAGGTATTAAAATAGCCTTCTCAGCCAACAGGAAGAAGGAAAGAGGAGTAGTAAAAATTTGATGAGGGACTGGGAAGAATCATAGTACTCTGTTCCAAGCATGCATGAAATTCTGCTAAATGACCAGTGCTGGCCAGATGATGCAATAATATCAAAAGCAATGGCAAAATGCATGTAGACACCTTCCCTCTTTGAGCATTTAATCAGAAAAATCATCTGATCGGCCTTTCATATCTTCTGATGTTTCACACCAGCTGGCTTGCATGAGGTTGGTCTTTCTCAGTACTTTGCATTAGGTCCCCAGAGGTGGAAAAATCACTGACTGAAATGCTACATGTACATCACTACCTTTTAAAGGTCAAGAAATGACTGGATTTCTCAATAATAACATACAAAACCTGAAATATAATGCTTTGCATGCAGTTGAAATAGGAGCAATGCTGTTTATGCCTGTACAAGGTTGCCCTTTGCAACAATTTCTACTGAGGATCTAATAATGTCCAGTGATGAAGAAAATGTGCCTGATGATTACAGCAAGGCCTGATATGTATCCAGGTTCTGCTTGGACTCAGTGTGATGCCCTCTAGTAGGTCAAGTTACTATCTGGGTACTTGCATCTTCATATCTGTAAAACGTAAAAGGTAAAATCATCCTCACAGCTCTCACAGTGTGCAGTCACTAAAGCCCACAAAGCCACTTGTGCTGCAGTGTTACACTGCATATGCACAAAAAGAGATACATGCACTGGTGAAAATGGGGAAGGAACCCTACAAGGGTTTTGATTCTAATTAGAAGAAATTCAAAAGAACAGTAGTGAAACCAAGACTCTTCCTCAAAAATTTGCAATTAACTGATTAATTTAACTAAGATCAGAATTTGCCTCAGTGTCAGAACTGAGAATATTAATAAATAATGACATAAATAGCAATTACAGAATTAAGCAATTAATGAGTTCTTTTTACCACATGCAAGGCCCTGCTACAGACCCTTTAGCTCTTGCTAATGAGAAAAGCAGACAGTTTCTCCCACAGGCAGTCTGTCAGCTTTCTGCAGGCATTTCATGAATTTTGGTCCGAGAACCCATGATACCCAGTAGGTGCTCGGGATGGCACATGCTCTCCTCGGTGCAGCAGCCTGCCTGGAGCCAGGCTGGGGCTGGCCAGCAGTCCAAAGCTTTGCTTCATGGTTTATCAAACTTAGGTAAAAAGGGCAATCTTGCAGCGCCCTTAGAAGCATAATTGTTTGGTCCGTCCTCTTATTTTACACGATCTTTCTTTTCTTTTCCACATTAATCCACTTTATGGGAACAGACGTGAGCAGAAGAGAGTCAATTATTTGACAATTTAAAAGGTGGGTGGGGAGGTAAAACAGTGGCTAAACAATAATGAAACTAATGTTGAATGGCATTCAATTAATATTTATAATATGTAGCAATATTACCAGCAGAATTAACTTATTTTTTGTGTGTCTGACAGTTCTCTGGTTGATTAAGAATTGCATGATGATACTTTGCATACTTCCTGAGCAAATACAATATTATTTGCAGAATTATTTTTACCCTTAATTGAGGTTTTGTTTTGAAATTACTGTTTTCTGCCGTGCTAAAGCTCTGAAAGTGATCTTATTAGGGATTTGATTCCTTTTTTTTTTCTGTGTCACCTTATCATGCAAATCTACACTTTATACTTTATATTGGCTTCTCTGAGGCATAGCATGATTCGGAAAACACAGGAGCTGGTGCCCAGAGACTGGCATTCCCTTAGGGGCAACAGTAATGGTGGGCACAGCAGCAGTATGACAGAGTTTCCATGCTCCAGCCAAGGATGCCAAGCCTGTTTGCACTATGGCACTACCTAAATACAAAGGGAAGATGCTGGCTATGTACAGGCAGAGTATGGCCTCTTTTGCTTTAATCACAGCAAGTTAAGGGACAGTTTTGGTGAAACAGGCCAGGATGTGTGGACCACATGTGGGAAGGAACTCAATTAAAACCATTTCCTAACTGTACTTTGATCTTTACAGCTTTGCCTGCTTGCCCATTTTTACCTGCATTAGGTAGCACTTTAAAAAAATGCACTTTAAAAGCATCTGATTGATTCTCACTGATATTTAATTTCACAGAGATTATTAAGGACAAAATTTACAAACAGTGTGTGCCTAAGTGTGTGCAAGTACGTGTTGAGTAAGTGTCAGATTTATGGAAACAAGCAGACCAGTGAATGCCGATCTTCCACTAAAACACATGGGAATTGGGTGTTTAGCCTTGTTTCCATTGGATGTCTAATGTATCTTTGGACAGCTAAGATATTTTATAAATGCATATATATATATATGCTTATTCATTGTCATTCTGTTTTCCTTTTTTGTTGTTGTTCATCTGAATGTCTTTAAACTACCCACAAATGTGTCCCTGTTAATGACAGGTCAGGACCTCTCCTCAGAAGAGGGAGCTGTGGGCTTGAATCCCTTAAGAGTAGGAGCAGGATGATAATGTTTCCCACACCATGATGGACTGCTCTAAGTCTGGTCCCAGGGAATGGAACGAGGAGGAGAAAGACTTCTCCTTTACTTGCATTTCGTAAGAAGCAGCCTCCATGCCTGTGTCCTGCCGCAAACTTGCCTCCTCTGTAGCTGTTTTCTGATGACACCTACCTGTAGCAGGCACTCAAATTGCTTTTAGGAAGGAACTAAATACTCAGGTGCTCAGCTCAGTCTACACTGAGGAGCTTCTGCGGTTGAGCAAAAACCAGATTTAGAGGTGAAAAGAGAAGGGCCTCCAGACCTGAACTGCCCCTGGAGCTAGGTGACAGCCATGCAGAGGTGTGAAAGACCTTAACATCTTAGTGAAGGATGAGTCCCAGAGTAGTTCCTGTTAATAAATGCATTGGTGAGTTGTGCTTGCCCATGCTCTGAGGAGGCTTGATGCCTCCTGGAGACAGTGTCTGCTGGGTCCCTCTTCCTTGTCCCTCACCCAGGGAACATCTCAATGCAGAGACACAAAGTGCTCAGGGTAAGGTGAGACCCAAGTGCGGTTTCCAGGGATCTCGGGAGATTTGCAGCCCAAATCTGCAGGCCCACGTCTCACAAAAGCATCCAGCCTTCGGGCTGTTTATTTGAACTAACACAAATCCAACGTTTTTGAGGTTCCCCCGCCCCACTGCAGCTTGAGAACAGCAGAGACATCTTTCTTCTTTTTAAGAGAAGACATGTGGAATGGAATGAGATGGCCAGTAAGCAATAACAAATACAAGAGAAATGTTAGTTTCAGCTAATTGAATAAAGCAGCTAGATCCCTTTTTGGTCATGTTTTGAAAGCCAGATGAAAGGGGCAACCTTCTGATTTAAATTGTTTAAGAAAAAAAGAAAAATAATAATAAGAAAAGCACACTGTGTACACAAAAAAAAATTCTAAAATTTGCCTGAGTGTAAGTATGCTAACGAGTGCAGTGTTCTCCAAATATGGACTCAATGTGAATTGGAGGGGCATGAGCCAGGTCTCATGAGTAAACAGAATAAAAATACCAGAGGGAATGTTTTAATAGCTTCTTTTAATTCCCAGTTTAAATAGATTCCTCGTTTAATTTGTTGAAGAACGAAGCCGCGTTGATTTGGTGGTTGTTATCGGTTTGTTTTACCAAATGCACAGGGGCCTGATCTTCCCAGGCTGTGCTACGGTGCCTTTACACCAGCAAAACTCTCCTGGAGTCAGTAGGGTTGCAGCTAACCCCCATGCACCCACGTTAGCAAAACAGAGAATTATAACCGCTATTTCCACTGGGCTGTTTTGCAAGTCAACCTTGTAACCAATGGAAAATCACCCTTCCTCTGACTACTGCAACAAGGATAAGATCTAAAGCTTTGCTGGGGCTGTATGCTGAACTTTCCCAAAGAAAGCATATTAATCTCTCAGCTAACAGAGTTTCCAAGAGAAGAAATGTTGACAGACTATTGAGTCAACATTTGGGAAACCTGGGTTCAGGGCCTGGCTTGCCTGTATCACAGAACTGCATGGTGATTTCAGTCCTGTCTTTTTGCTGTATCACCTCAGTTTCCACACATGGAAACTGGAGATGATGGAACCAATTCCTGTGGAAAGTAAATTGAGATCTACTAGTCTTACTGGACTTTACCCATAGCTGTGATATCTAGGAACTGCTGCCTTCTAGAAATATCTCTGCTTCAGCATCTCTGAATGCCTGCACACAAGTCAGCACACCTCAGTTTGCTCACATGTCAATGTGGGACCATGTGTTTTACCTGCCTTAGTGAGCACTAGTAATAACGGAGTACATTTGCAAAGTCTCTTGAAAGTGTTAACTATTTAATCTGACCATATGATTTGATATAAAGCTTTGGGAGGCTGGCCAGGGGCAGCTAGAATCCATGCCATGTATTCTCAATCAAATCTCTTTTAATTAATTTAAGTGAATTTTAGTGGCCACAGCCTGACTAAAAAATAGTTACTCATGAATTGTAAGAAGACCTAGAGTTTTTAAAGCCGATACCTTGCTTCTATCCCCAAACAGGTTGAATTAACTTTCACTTTCAGTTAAATGACTTCAGGCAGTTATTATTTATGCCTGGCTCCATGCCTACTGACCAGTTCTACAGAACGACATTTAGTTAGTAAACTAAACTTTGAGGTTTCAGAAGAAGGATATATAGAAAAGAAGAGAGCTGGCCCAGTGCCACGAACTACTGCCCAAAACTCATAAATAATATCTTCTGCTGGACCTATAATTTAAGCAGGGAGATTAACTATGGTAATATGGATTATACTTTTGTCTCTACTCTCATATCCTTTTCTCCTCAGATACATTTTTACCAGGTGGGCAAGCAGGTTTTTAATGTGAGCAGAAGTCTGGCTAAGATGTGGGTTTTACCTCCAGAGCTGGACAAATGTGATCAATGCATCCCTTTTCCTACACTGATTTGTCTGCTGGCAAATCGCCAAGCAATTCCCAGCTCAGAAAATGTCACTGTAAGATGATATATAGGGTGAAATGGAGAGCAGTTCCTTCCTCAATATAGCTGCAGATGATGTAGTCAATGATAGCCATTTTAGATGGAGAGTAAAATTCAGTCATCTAGGAGACAGAATTCCATCTTGTTTATACATTCTCAAAAAGCTGCTGCGCTGGAAGTGTTTTATTTGCACGGCCAAAGAAAGCTGTTTTAGACATAGAATAAAACTCAGTCTTGTGGAAGGCAAAGCCTCATTTTTTAATGTAATCTGAAAGAGCTCATACACTGAAAACTTATAACTTGCCTCCTCACAGTCAAGGCAATCCTGTGTTATTAACACGGGGAAAGAAAGAGCATATGTGAGTAAGACTGGTGTACCTGGACTTGCTTCATGAAGGGATGCTGGTCTCAACATCAGGCCACGAAACTCCTGAGCACCCTGACACAGAGAGGAGCCCACAGCTCTCGATGGCCCATGACATGCACCAATCACCCCATAGCTAATGCAGAGGGGAAACGTAAAGGTTCTTAACTTAGGGGAAGCCTAAGAGGTTCTTAAACCTCTATCATCACTGCTATAGGAATCAAGGGTCAAGTACACTCAGGTGTTAAATAGGGATTTCAAAGGTCTCCTGCCCTAAAATCGAAGCTGGGCAACCAGGCTCTGAGTCAGTCTAGGTTTTTGCCTTCAACCTCCACCTCACTGAAGCCCTCTGCTAACAAGCCTCCCACATTTGTGCTGGATAAATTCATACTTGACTTCTGAGAAGTTCATTTAATTTAGGAATGGACCATCAGATTATTTTAAAATGGGACACCAGTGGGTCAAAGTCATCCAGATATGTTTTTTGATTTTCTTCATAGGAATCCAGAACTCAATACTTTTCTTAGTAGGGGCTGCTGTTTCTTTTTCTAATTCTTGTGGCTTTCTTGATGGCACACCATGTTATCGTAGAATGAATCTCACTTAGCAAAAAGCACTGGATCTGAGGAGACTGGACAAAATGCGAGGGTATGATATGATCTCTGACAAAAAAACAAAAAAGAGACAGAGTCCTTAGTATCCTAAGGATTTAAGGATTTAGGTAGGAATGGCAAGGAGAAGAAAATCCCTGCAATTTGAAACAATCAGTTTTTGCCAGGATCATAGTTTCTGTTTTCTTCCCAAATTTTCCTTCTCTAATGCATGGACAAATGGGTTCTCCCTGCTGCTGTCTGCCTGAAAACCCTGTGGAAGTAATGTGCCCTTCCCAGATGTCAGAAGCTGCTGAACAAGCACAAAAGAAAGCTAAGATGGAAGAGTCATGAGGACATGAGTCATGAATTTCTTTCTATCCTCATTTCAATTACTTCCTGCCTCTTAACAGGAAAATAGCTACCACAGAATAAGTACAGGAACATCCATAGACACAGAGAAAATTTGGAACTCAACAGATACTATTTAAGAAGTAGCTGCTGATTTAAAGAAATTATATATTATTCCTTGTATACTTGCTTATAAATCATCATAAATAAAAACTCTATGCCAGTTTCACCCTTATTAATATAATTCAACTCAATTAGTTCACTTAGAATGGCACTATGTCCCAGCAAATTCTGTACTTTATTCTTATTTCCAGATCCACACTAGTGCTGCTAACCGGGAAAGAACTGGTTCTTTGCTATCTGTACCAGGAGGAATTCCTCACAGAGCTGAGGATTAAATGTGACTGTTTTAAACAGATTGCCTTTTTCTTCAAAGTGATGTTAGCTAAACAAAGCTATCCTTTCCTATCACAATATTTATGCTTGCTACTAGCTCTTCTGTCTCTAAGTTACTTGCTAGTGCAAGGTGGTGATCAGCAAAGGGGAAAGTCTTTATTTTGGGCCTTTTTATTTCTGAAACACTGGAAGAAAAATTAGGTAGCATTAATTCATCTTACAATGTTTTCACAGCAGAAAAAAAAGTTGGCAAAAAGTATATTATACAAGCTCCGTCAGCCAGCTCTCAGGGTTGTGCTGCTATTTGCCCTGGGCCAATTATATTTTACATGATCAACACACCCAATAATTAAATAATGAATTAGTTTCTTTTGGAAACTCTATAATATGTCATAGACCAGAGAATATTTATCTTGCCTCTGTGATTCCTGCTGAAGAAACATCTGGTTCTTTTTTCTTCAATCAACATGAAGCCTGAAGGGGCCCAAATTCAAAAGCAATTATATTTTATGTCATTTATGTGCATTACAGGCTGACAAATTTAACTTGTTGGAATACGTGATCCCACCCTCCCTAGCCAATTTATGTTGATGCCATTTTCAGACAGCCATGAAAGGAGCTATTGCAGATTGATATAAGCTGTCGATCTATCAGATTCTCTAGCTTCATCACCAGAGTTTACAATCCTGATGTACATGTGATAACACAAGTTTGTCGCTAGACCATGCCTCTCTTCTACAAAGGGAAAACCTCAGAAAAGTCTTTTTGTCCTTCAAGACCTTGTCCTTCAAGCTGGTCCTTCAAGAACTTTCAGCCTTATCCTCACTTTGAAAGAGAAGAACACTTGAAAAATTACCAGTGTTTTGAATAAGATAGAATGTTTTAATGAAAAAAAGCCTGTAGATGAAGGTTTTGGATGGTATAACTTTCCCCTCTTGATTGAAAAAGACCTGTTTTAATATTCAGTGTTTCAGGTTTCACTCCTTCAAGCACTGCATGGAAGCTGGTCCACATCACCACAACATCCTGCCATCATATCTGGGCTCAAAAACTAAGCTGGTGATAAGACTCTGGAATGCTCCTCGGTGTTGCAATAAAGAGTGCTAGTAATTTAGTAAATATTAATATTTCTTGTGAGTTTTATTTGAGTTTACTTGTCCCTTGGGCTATTGAAGGAAGCTGAAGTAACAATACTCTTAGCAACATCTGATGAGGGTGGATTAAATGCTGAGTTTCTAGAGCCTTTGAGAAGGGAAAATAAATATAGAAAATAGAATAGAAAAGCACTTGCATCTTCTGAAAGTATCGTCATCCCTATGTATTCAAAAGAGCTCCTCCAGCTTAGACAGTTGATCTCCAAACTTGCAAGATTTAACAACAACAAACAAAGAATACATCCAGGATGAACTACTGGGATTACTCCATCATCATTCCGAGATTTTTTCCCAAATCATTAGGAATTAGCTAGAAAATAACTTAAAAACTTTAACTGATGTGCTGTGAGGTGGTACAATGCAGCAAGAGTTGGTCACCTTGTAAAACGGATGTCATGGCTGCTCTGATGAGGACTGAGAAAACTGCCCATGGCCTTATAAGTTGTTCTGATGGTTGCTAATGTAATACCCATTTTCAGTTTTCATGGGATCTTTTTCCTTCTGTCACCTTCTAGTGTTTTGCTGTGGGTGGGATGAAGTGTTGGAGAAGATGTGGAGGTGGCTAGTTGCGTTCAGATAAATGTGCGTTCAGATAAAAGTCAATATTAGTTTTGAGAAGTATTTTAGGCTTTTTCCCCCTACCTTTCTTCTCTGCATATTTATTCAGATCACTTCTGCTCGCAGATAAAACCAGGATTTTTCTACATGCCAACCTTTCAGACCCTGATTACTTGCAGGTGAGTGAGCTGTAGTGGGGCATCACTCAAACGAAAATTGCATGGATTGCTTGGTCCAGCCCGCTCCATCCTTTCCTCCCCCACTCTGGAGATGCCCCTGCTATTGCCTCTGCACCCATCCCTCCTCCCGGGATGCTAGTCACCTCCTTGCCATCCCTGCCAGCTCCATGGTCTGCCCCGATAGCTCCGGAGCCGGTCCCAGCCCCGCACGCCCACTGCAATGCGCTCACTCGCCCCTGATGAGCTCTGCCTCACCGCCTGGAAACCATCCTGGCCGTGAATAACTGGAGATGATACTGGCCTAAGGATGTTGGCCATCTCCACCTATTTGCAGCTGCACAGCTATACATCAGCTCCCAGCGTCTTATAGCGAGACCACAGTGCTCCTGGTTTCCAGCTTCCAGGCTGCATTAAAAGGCCGCTAAAAAATACCTTAAATACTTTCCTAATGTTCCTTTTCCATGTAAGCAACTGCTGTGGGAGGAAGTGGTTTTTACATTTTTGTCTGGTAGGGGTGTTTCATGCTAAGAAAATGTTTAAGAACGCCTATGTTAGTCCTATCTGATGGACTAATCAATTACTGAATTTGTACTGAGAGAAAAAACACACACATAGGTCTTGTGTAGCTGCAAAAATTCAAAAAGCTTCTTGAACTGCTGAAGTAACTTCTAGGCTCTCCTATAACTCGAAAATTGCTGAAGTGATGTTTTCATAAATATTCCCTCCCAGGCATACAGACACAAGCTGTGTTGACAAGCGGGAACTTCTGCTTGATCCAAAGCTTTGGCAAAAGTTTCTTCTGGAAGCTGGGGCAGCAACATTTCTCTGGCCCGGAGGAAAAAGGCAAAACATCCACCGATCCTGTCTACCGCTCCTGACATAGTTCCAGTGCCATGAAAAAAATCTAGTGTAAAACTCACAAATCTAGTGTAAGACTCTTACTGAGGGAGCTAAATGCTCCATAACCACCGTTCCTAAACACATCGCCAACCCCAGCCCCCTTGCCCGGCAAGGCCATTTCTCTGCAGCTTGTGGTTAAGCTGCATTCCCAAAGGGTGTTGCACTATTTGTAATTTTCTGCAAAACTTTTCAAGCGCAGTAACGCGTATTTCTTGTTGACAGTTTGAAGCAAGAGAGAAGGGGCTGTCAGACTGGCATAGAGAGCCTCAAGCGCCGCCTGATGTGGTAATGCCTGAGTCAGTCCGGAGCCACTGCCCTCGCGCAGTGCTAAGAGAGACGCATCATGAGGACTTCATCCCATCGCCCACCTCCCAGCAGTGGTCATTATAAGTCCTGCGGTATTATTTTCGGCAAGAAAACGGCTGTTAGCTTTAGCTGCCCTGGCCAGAATTTCAATTCAGGTCATTTACTTTGCCTTCCTACGCTCATTGCCTTTGTAATTTACATCTTAGGTTCATTTTCCTGAGTTATCTAGTGTTACTTTTCTCTGAACGAATTCAATGGCGACTCCACTGCAGTGTATAATTAAGAAATCTGTTTTCAGAAATAAAGGACTTTTTCTTTATGTGTTCTGAACACATAAGGATGCATAAATGTTAAGAATTGGGCTAAATAATTTTTTGTTCGTTTTCTGCCAAATTCTCAAAAGCTACACTACTGTTATTTCAGTCTATGTGCGTGCGTGGGTAACTATTCAAGTAAGGACTATCTCTTGAGGGTCTTAACACCACTGCTCGTACGGGATAGCAGAGGCTGGTGGGAGGAGAGCGTTTCAGAACGCTCAAAATCAGGGCAAAGGTATCTCAAGCTGCTTCTCCAAAAGCAGAAATAATTTCTGAAACTTTTGGCTGAACAAACACAGGTTTCCCCAGTGATCTGCTGTAAGCAGAACACAAATCAGACCGTCCTTTGTATAGAGAAGCTGCAGCTAGAGTAACAACAGCAGCTTTTCAAAGCACCTCATTAAGCTAGCATGCATATCACCTTCGGAGCGTTTCTTTGCTCACCCTTGTGCCATATGTTTCAGCCAGCCTCAACTGAGACTGAAAGACTATAAAATAATTACTGAAAATGCTTAAAATAATGCAGGACTCATTGTTTTAGAGCGAGTTACTTTTACCATGCCCGTTCTCTATCAGTCAGAATTTTTGCTACCACTATTTCGCAATATAGCCAGAACACCAAATCTTTTATTGAAATCAATGGCCATATGCTCCTTGGTTTTAATGAGACAAAGCGCCCATTAAAAGCAAGTTCAGAGAGGGGGAGATTTTTTCATTTAGGACCTTGACTTTACAGGGTTGTTGAGACTACTCATCTATTCTGCTATATTTAGCTCTTTCAGAGTAATCGCAGGTAGAGTCATTATTCTGAACTAAAGTCATGCCTGTTTCAGCACAGCACATTCACGAGGGCAGCTCCTCCACGGCAGCCAGGCCAGGCACCTTATCCTCACCCATGGGTAGCAGGTCACTGGTTCAAAGTGACTGAAAATCTTTATCATATGGTGCTTTCTGGGAGCCTGTCTGAAACAAGCAGCTCTGTTATACCTGTTCTCACTAGATGCTTGTCTGCAGCAACAGTGGCAGTAAGTAGGAAAAAAAAAAGCCATATACTGAATTATTTTTAGCATTTTAGGAGGGATTAGTAGCCAAAATGTTTGAATCATGTTGGCAATTCAGGCAGGGAAACGTTGTCCTATTGAGGTCCATGGGCACCTTTTCTATGCAGAGGGACACAAGCCTCCACAAAATATAAACCACTCAGTTAAAAAATGTCTCCTTCCACAGCATCTCAAACTATTTTATAATCATTTTTTTTTCCATTGGTCTTATTAGTATAGAAGTTCCAGTGTATTTATCCTAACACCCCTCAGAAGTAAAGGAAACTTAAAAACCTATTATACTCTGCATGTGAGGTACCTAGGTACCAATACTGCAGTGCTCTAGCCAGACTGTCATCCTCATCCAGAGGACTCCAGAATGCTGTTTTACCATACACCAGCTGCTCCAAACACATCAGGTCCAAAAGTCTCTACTGTCAGCCAGCTGCTTCTTACCGTCTACAACTCTCAAGCACAGAAAGGAACTGCTCTTGAAAGCAGAGAGCAACTTTATCCAGAACCACTCCTTCTAGCTATTGAAGATGAATTTTGACTGTTCCGAGTCAAGAAGCGTTCACAGAAACCAATGTCCCGGTGAACCTGTGAGGATAGCAATACCAGCACAGGACAAAAGCAAAGAGGTAACTAATGGCAATTTCCTGAAGCACCACTTGTGTTTGCTAAACTGACATCTGACCACGGCGTAAGGATTTAGCTGTGCAAATCCTGCTTCATTGCTGTGTTGAATGATGAAGTCTCCATCCACTAAATTTTTCCTCAGCAACTACTTCTTACTTAGCTTAAAGGCACACAGAGTGCCTTTTTTTTTCCAGGACTTTTTTTCTAAGTATCTGGAAGCCTGTTTCAGACTTTCCCAGAACTTCCCAGGCTTTCCCAGTGGTAAGTAGTCAGGACCACTATGGGACCAGCAGCCAAAGGATACCTTGTCTTTCCCAACTGAAGCTGGTATGAACTGGCATGTCTTTTTGGAGTCATCATCCTGCACCAACCCTCTGCAATCTGCCCACACAGAAAACCTTGTTTGATCCCTTCCAAAGGCCCCATAGCTCAACCAGGAGCATTCATGGAGGCTCTAGTAGGGCTGGATTTACATCTACCTTCTGTTTGAGGAGATTGGAACCCACATCTCCCTGTGTGAATTCTTGAACTGTGAGACCACATCACATGCACAAGGCAGGCTTTTACAAACCTGTTTTGAAGCAATTCCAGTGTGCTTAGAATAATGAAGTATTCATTGGGCCAGGGAGAGTCCAAGTGAGAGAATAAGCATGACTCCATTGCTTTGTGATTAGAGCATTTCCCCAAGGGGGAGGACCTACATTTTGTCCCTGCTCTAATGGCTATTTAATGTTACGTCATTAGATTATACCATATTATATCAATAGATTTTATATTATATATACACACACAGACATTAAAGAAATATGAAATAGTCATTAGAGCAGGGACTGGAACCCAGATTTCCTCTGCTAACCTCCTCCTCAGGGGGTGCCATAATTACTGACTATGAAGTCATACTTATTCTATCGCTTCCTCTGGCCAATTAACATTTAATTATTCCAACCCAAGTGAAACATTTTCAATAGGAGGATTGCAGAGGCTTTCTAACCTGGTGGTTAGCGCTCTGGTAGGTTCAGGTCCAGGAGGCACAAAGCTGGGCTTGCTGCCACCACCAAATACTGTTCTCACCCTGATCCCCTGGGATGAGGTGCCCCACAACTACCCTTAGAGAGCATTTAGGGACAAATGTCAGTTGAGGTGGGTGTCCTGCTTTCACTTTGCCCTGAACTCCTGAGGTAGCACTGCTGAGCGTGGGCTCCTATCCTCAACAGGCCTGGTTCCATTAGCGTTCTACCAGCTCCACAAGCTGACATTTGTAGTTCAAGCCCTCAAACCCTAACACTTCTCATTGCAGAGCATGGGCAGTACTGCACAGCATTGTAGACCCCATTATATTGAGTGGGAGTTGGGTGCTATGTTGCTTAAGTTCTTTTCTGCATCCACTTCAAAGTGACCAGCTAAAGGTCATGATATTTCAAGCCAAGCAGAAAGTCCTAAGATGCTGGACCATCCTTCTTTTTCTTTGATTTCTTAAGTTAGGCAGATCTGTGTCTAGCTAATAAGCAGATGGGTGAGTTCAAAGTGATAGCGTTGCTAGGAGTTTCAAAATCGTTTTATAATGGTTGCAATGTTTAGGGAGGGAGATCTCTAATCATGCAGCTTATGAATCATGGTTGATATTATGAGGCTGTCAGGCTGAAAACTATCCGGTCTTTGACCTACCATGGACATGCATGGATAATGCAGGAACTAGAAGATGTCATTAGGGAGGATCCTTTGGACAGTGGACTAGATATTTCATGCTTGTGACAGTTACCAGCAGCGGAACAAAGACATCCAAGTGGTGAGGGTGGCTTTTCAATAAATGCCTCTCAAGTCAAATGCTATTTAAGACAGACGGATGTGTCAGACATTAAAAAGCAGACAGGTCAAAACATGCGAAAGTAGAGGCAAGGCAACTCAATCCACAAATAAAGCACTGCTGTAGAAAATGAAGGGACCACAGGCAATGCTATCTTCAACTTAAGAGATATCCTGTCAGGGGAAAGGGCCAGGGGTGGTGAAACATGCGCATATGTTACCAAAGATAGTGAAGAAATGTATATGGCTATTATGCAAAATCCATTTGTCTTTGCTTCCTTGTACCTATTCGACACTGGTTAAAGAAGTCTTCTACAGATGAGTAGTTTCTGGTCTTTTGGAGATTCGAGGAAGTGTGGCAGGTAAGCATGAGGTGGAGGTTGGAGGCACCACTAGTGACACCCAGGCCAGCTGGTAAAGTATCCAGCTTGCAGATAGACACCTGCTGTTAGAAGGAAAGCGGCAGAAATTGCACCTGTTAGAGTATCTATACTAGAGAACCAAAGCAGAAGTAGGAACGGGACTTTGGTTAGACTTTGAGTAAAACATGTGGAGGTCTGGCTCTGATCTCTCTTCAAACAGGCGAGGCAGTTTGCTTAGTAAAATGGTAAAAATGAGATCTTGAACAAGTTTCCATCTAGGCAATGACTGACTGTATTTCCTTTAGCTTTGATAGCACAAACTTTTACATTTCACGGCTAAGTTGGGTGAGAGCTATGAATCAGTCCCGTTGAGAGCACAATCTAATAAAGACATGACTGTGCTTTGTTAGTGGACAAAACATATACCTCCTGCATCCATTTTCATCATGCATGGTCAACATTCTTTGGCCTAATGTAAATAAAGTTCTATAGACAGACAGATATATAAAAATCTTTCATAATTAAGCATGATTATGCAAAAATTAATCTTCTAACAAATTCATTGGCAAAAAATGTCCATCGACATCTTAACACATATACTATACATTACTTTTATTTTTGTAAATGTTAAAAAAAATCAAATCATAAAATATCAAACAATATCTCTATACTTGGAGAATAATACTCCTATTTTTTCACTTTAGCAACTGTTGACCTCTAGAGCATTTTTCATTACACATCAGCTAAGTTAGACTTGGTGATTCTGCCCCTAACACCTGCAAATCAAAGGAAGGATGTGGAGGGCTGTGCTGCTCTGACACCTCGTCTCTTCCCTGACCATCACATTTTCACCCGTTCATTGCGTGAACAACTGTGGCTTGCTGGCAACCCAGCTGTCTGTGAGCGCAGTGCTAATCCGATCCAGGCACAGATTCTGTGTCCTTTCAGCAGTGTTTTGTCTCCCGGCTCCCTGGTCACCTCACTGGTCCCATTTGCACTCAGGCTGTCTTCCAGCATCTTCATTTCTGGACTAACCCTGGATTGTCCTAGGATCTATACACACATTGTTTATACAGGTTATCTGGAAAAGTATGCAAAATACATATTTTAGTAAGTATATTATAACCCCCAATTTAATGTAAACTCATAACTTTCTTTGGAAATAATTTAAATGTACTATACCAAGAAATTATTGTATTTCCTGCACTGATAATTATTCATAAACTAAGAATTTTTGAATAGAGCTCCTCTATAAAATATCTCTTTGTAATTGGGAAAAACTAGCTTTCTGACCTAAGCTGAACTCATCATAGTTAGGAGTCACTTTTTTTTTCTTTTTTGTGCGCTCTGGAGGAAATCCTTTTCAGTTACTTTCCCTCCTTATATCTGAAATACACATGCATACATAAACACACACATGCATACAGACCCCTTATTTTATTTTAAAGCAAATTTCATGCTGATTCAGGCTACAGGACTGATAAGCCAAAAAACATAGGAAATAGAAGCTTGACATTCTGCCCACAGTTCAGCAATGAAATATTGTGTTTTATAGCATATACTCGCCAGCCCTTTGGCTGGGATAATTCTATGCACTTTTTTGTTTAGAGATTTATGACATTTAACTTTTGAGGATCTGCTACAGGATGATAAACCCTGCTTTCCAGAGCCTTCCTACAGTTTCCTTTAATCTTGCCCATCTCATGAGCAGGGCAGATATATAGAGCATACTATATCCCAATCCCTTCTTCCACACTCTGAGCATGAGATGCAAAATCTATTTCTAGGGGAAAATGGCTTATTCATTCTCTGTACATATGAATAATCTTTGATTTCTTCATCCAGACAGGAAAGAAACTTGTCTCAAGTACAGTGGCACTCTTTAAAGCAAAAACATCTGTCTACCAGAATTTAAACCAAGAACAAAGCTCATTTATCATAAGTTCTACCTACACCAGCAGCAAGCATATACCGTGCTTCCTGTTGGGCTGACCTTTATCTTCAAGCAAGAGAACAGTAAAACAAGAAAAGAACAAATACAAAGTTCCTAGAGCGATCACAGCATGCTCTGCCTCTGCACACATTACAGGGAAAGAAGAATGGAAAGTCTTAAAGACACCACAAAGGCAGGCATTAGGGAAAAGGCAGGCAAAGATAAGAAAGAAAATAGAAAACATTTAATCTACCACACCCTCTAAAGCACCATTTTTTCTCCTTCAAAAGCATTTTTGGGGCTCCAAGGAACTTTCACATCGTTGTCTGTAGTAAACACCAACCTGGGTACAGTTCAACACCATTAGAGGACCTTTTGTGGTTTCTGGTAATAGTAATTAATTTTTAGAAAAACAAGCAAATGGAGAGGTGATGAAACCTTTCCCTGGGTCCATGCTCTTACTGAAACAGAAACCCATTTTGACATGGGAAGTCACGACATGGAGGGAAGTAAAGAAAAAGGCAGAGATAATCTAAGGCACAAAAAGCTACAAGCACACACACATATCCTGAACTAACGCAGAAGCAAGAGACGTAGACATTTGGAAAAAGTCCTACTCATAAACAGAGTCACAGTTAATCTCTTCTTCAGAATTTCTTTTCTTTTCCTGTTTTTTTTTTAATTTGCTTCTTTCTTTTTTTTTTTAAACAGGTAACTCTCTAGCAGAAATTGCTCCCCTGCCTCACAGTCAGAGTATTATTTTAATTTCTCCTTTTAAAAATAGCACTTCAACAACAAAAAGTCAGTTCAGCAGCTTGATTAGTAGACAATTTATGAGGTCCTTTCTGACAGAAACTGAAACAGCAGTAAAAAAAAAAGGCTAGAACCTCATGCCCTACTGTGCTCAATGTTCCTTTATTTGCCAATGTACATGACAAGCCTCTGTGTACAGTGATGCATGCAACTACCTGATGTACACAAGTTCTTCTTGCCAAGGCCACACACTCCTACATCTTGCTCATCACTTTTGACGTTATTGTTTGTGATACAATATTCCCCTTGGAATCTCTCTGCATCCTGGGTTTAGAATGGGACACACTGGAGCTGTGGCCAAATTTTTCTCTCCTGCTTCAATAAAGTCATTTGCATTTGTCTTGGGTACAGCAGAATTTCACTTTGTATACCTACCGTAACACTCAATAAAAACCTTCTCCAGGTGGGGGGTCCTATGCAAAGCTCATGATTAACTTGATTTCCAAAAGCACCAAGCAACTAGAAATTCCTCTTTGACCTGAGCTAGTCAGCCCTTCAAAAAAGGGCTAGCTTTTTAGGTAGCAAATGACGAATTTAGGACATTAACTGCAAGATGTCACTCTTGTAAACCCTACCTTCAATCATCACCCTCCAGCTCAGCTTTTTTAAAGCAGAACTTCATCTTAAGTGAATAAAACAGTGGCATTTAAAATTTCCCTCCATTTTGCAGATGTAGCACCAGATACAGCCTGTCTCAAAGCTTAGTCAGAACTGGTTTCTATAGAAAGCTCAAAAGGAATAGCTGTGTTTAGTTGCTGGGAAAAAAAGAAGCCGATTTACTTCAATAGTCTCCACTTTTCACACCTACTCAGTGTCAACACCTGTTTAGCTGTGGATTTTTGAAAAGCCGTGACTTATTTTAACATTGCTGCAGAGCTACTTTATTTCTACATAAATTATTTGTTTTAATTTTATTTCATATTATTCAACATAAGCTATTTCTAGTGTGTATATATATGTATATTTATATATAACGTATTGTGGGTAGAGAGCAAATGTCTGATGAACACATACTAGTGAGTTCTAGAAAGGCAGATAATTTCCTTCGCTTAATAATAGTTTTCTTTCCTCTTGGCTGCAGACTCTCATAACTAGCACCATGCCAAACATTCGAAGATTGGATTATGGCCTGTCGTACTTGATTATTTTTGTCAGCATGCTGACCCAGGGTGCCCTTTTCTTGTGTTGTTCCTTCTGTTTCCATTTTTCATGTCATCCAGCTTTTCATCTTGTCAATCAGCTTTTGACTTCCTGATTAAAGTGTCTGTCACAGGAGCAGCCTGGTCTCCAGTCAGTTGTTTAATTTGTTCCTCATGGCATCCAATTGAGTTATTCATCTGGCCCAGCTGTTCCCAAGTGCTTCCAGCATCACTTTTTCATGTGTTTGGGTTTAACCTCTATATCTATGTACAACAGTGTGAATTGTTCCATTCATTCTGTTGACTGCGGATTGCTTTGCCTCCGCCTAATGCCTTGACATCGCTGGGCCAGCTGCTACTGTACGCCGCGGCTTAACCAGCTGAAAGAGCAGCAGTTTTTCACCCTGGTGTTATGGTAACGGGCACAACTAAACAGACTAGTCCTCAAGTATTATAGCAGGCCCAATTTCTAACAATTAGGGGCATGTAATGGAAAACTCTGCTCTGCGAGATCTGAATCCACCCAAAAAAATAATGTTGATGACGCTTGGCAGGAGGAGAGAAACGTTAGGTTGCCAGGAATTTTTAGCATTCACTAGAAATCAGTTTGCTTCATTATCATGAGAGCTGTTTTCTCGCTGCCAAGTCTAGGCCTGGTGCAGCCTGGCCATAATTCCCATTGACTTACGTGGGAGCTGCACTAGCTCACAGCAGGGCTAAATTTGGTGATCCGAGTGCAGTGGCGGAGACATCCCGCTGGGACAATGGCATTTAAATCAATTCCGTGTCGTCGCAGGGAAACGCTCAAACCTTGCTGCGCCGCTTTAATCAGCGCTTTCAGAGCGAGCACTGAGGGGAGAGGGATCAGCACTCAGTCCTGACTCTGTTCCATGATTTTTTTCCCTCTGCGGTAACAACCGCTCTGCCTCAGTTTCCCCACTGGATATAATGATTCACTGCGATACAGGAATGCTTGGTTACCCAATCATCTGAAGTTGAAAAATGCTCGAGATGACTCTTCACGATTCCTGGAAGCTAACCGAGTAGAAATCTGAAATACTTTTAAACTCTGTGTCACAGGGGACGAAAGCGTTCTCTATAACCAACTTATAAAGTCATGCTGTGTAAACTAAAGACAAGCAAATCCCAGGCTGCAGCGCACACATATATTGTTTCAGGGATTGGGAAGAATCTTTTTTTTTATCCCACTCTACTATTATTTTTTTTTCCGTCTTCTACTGCATCATAAAGCACTGTCATTTGCTAATGACCTGTTTTCCTATAAGAAATTCTCTGCTTCAGTGTAAAGGAACATTGCATTTATATATGTTTTATCTGGTAAAGCTATAGAGCAAAAAATCTGATCCCACGCTGAACAGATTTTCAACAAACTGCAGCTTTTTTTCCTATTGTGCTAACATTCATTTCTCCACAGACACATCAAGGCTCAAAGTGGCCATTCCACAGCCCTGTAAGTTTTTAGAAGAGTTTTATACACCAGAAGAATTTTATTAAAACAATATTAACTCAGTCAATTCCCCGCTGGATGTCTGCCCACGTCATAAAAACCACTGGCTTGCCTGGCGCTCCCTGGCACCCAGATAGCAAAGCTCAGTGGGGGAGCCGAGGACTGAGTGGATCTGGGTCCCAAGAGGCCGTTTCAGCCCTACAAGTCGTCCTTCCAGCTCAGAAGGGAGGTACGTTCTTGGAGCGGTACCATACCTGGGGCTAAACGAATGACTTCAGTTTTCATCACCTTCACACCAAAACTTTTCAAGAGGCTTCCTTTTTTATTTATTTATTTATTTTTTAATAAAGAATTGAAACTTTTATTTTTCCTGCATTCTTTCCAGTTGTCCATTTTGGATTTACCTGGAAAACCGAGGTATACACAATAGAGGATCAGAAAATATCTCCAGCAGCATTTTGGCTAGTGAGCCACAGTAAACTATACAGACTAAGGAAGTGATTTTTGCCTTCCTCTTACTTTCTAACAATTTCTTTTTAGATGCAGCCACAGGATGCTTTTACAGAATCCAGTCTGGCTTTAATCACTCCTAAATGGTTTCCATCCTACTGGAGATTTGTTTGGGAAGGACTGTTCCCGAAAAATACTGCTGTGAAATGCATGCAATTTGGAATGATTTTGTATTTGAAATCCATGCTATTTGGAATGAGTTTGTATTTTCTAACCTCATGGTAGTTTAGGATAGGTTAAAAAATACAGTAGAACAGAGCAAAAATGTGCATTGGGCCTAATAAGGACACACTTTCCATGAGTAACTGAGTCTCCTCTGGGTGCAGAAAAGGAAACGGAAGAATTAGTTCTGAAAAATAAGCTGTATCCCAGGGCTGGCTGCAGCGCACCCATTTGAAACAGATTGTTGCTTTGGGGCTGCGAGGTCTTTCAAACCTTTGTCTCAAGACCCTCCGAGTTTGGTTCCCCTTTACATTTTCCATGAACTTGGCTCCTTCTTGGTTAGTCAAAAAAATAAATGCGCGGTGTCTCACATCCACCCTTCCCCCAGCTTGTTGTATCATAAAATAACTCCAGGCGCAATATGTTATACAAGCCTGTGATCCTCCCCCTAATTTCTTATAAAAGATATGACCTCGTTATCAATGGAGATATTTTTAAAGTACTGATCCTCTGAGTTAAAACCTCACTGATAGAAATGCAAAATACATTCTAATCTCTCTTAAAGCTCAACTCCACATTGCTTACACAATACAAGTCCCCATGCTTTACTTTGTAACCCAAACCAACTGCACTACTTTAAATATACAGAAAATACAAGGCAAAGTTTTGTGGAAAAGACAGAATCTTAAGAGAGGTTATGTTACAATGTTTTGGGGGTGTCCTCAATTTACTGAGAATTAAGTCGAGCTGTCAGGCACACGTTAACTAGAATCATTCTAAAAAATTGTACATGATACAGTCCAAATGATATAGGCCATTCAACGGCATTTCCTTCCTTCCTTCTCTCTCTTTCTTTCTTTCTTTCTTTCTTTCTTTCTTTCTTTCTTTCTTTCTTTCTTTCTTTCTTTCTTTCTTTCT